>CM055267.1:101429155-101971655 GCA_029237695.1 Conchocele bisecta | reverse complement strand
TAAATCCAGTTTAAAATATGACCATGTATTCCAATTTTTCTCAACTTAAATAATAATCCTTTGTGCCACACTCTGTCAAACGCCTTATAAATATCACAGAATACCATACAAATATATTGTCGTGCATCAAGTGCCTTGCATATTTGGTGGTAGATATCTATAAGTTGATATACCGTTGAGTGGCCTGGCAAAAATACAGATTGTCTATCATATATTAACTGTTCTGTGTGCAAGTGATTGTAAATATGTTTGAACATTATTCTTTCCATTACTTTTCCTACGCAGCTTAGTATAGGACGATAATTTGAAGGAGTCTGTGTACAACCTTTCTTAAATAGGGGTATTACATTTGCTGATTTTCACTCCGTTGGAAAATGACTTTCGTTTATAGATATATTCAAGTGGGTTGCCAACGGTTTTGAGACAGTGGCAACTGTTCCTTTCAACATTCTGTGACTAATTAAATTTTTTCCACAAGCTTTATTTGTTTGTAACATTTGTAGTATGTCACTAACTTCAGACTCATTTATAATTATCATATCTAGAAACGGCGGCAGAGTTGAGTTAGTATCATTAACCATTACCGTTAATCAATATTGTAACCAACACCCGGCCCTGGTTGGCAGCTCGGTAGCGTTATTACTGTCTATCTGGATTTCAAGTTAATAACGACGAGCGTCTGATCAACTCATGCTTATATATTTATTAATGCAAGAGCCTCGTGTCAGGATGGCACACGTGAACTTAAATCAACAATTCTAAGTGACAAAGTACTAAGTTATTCAGCGTGACGGGAACTAATTGTGTACCCGAGTCGACAATAGGTCACTATCGGTTACTGACAATATGAGTGGGTCAGTCGACTGACAAGTTAGTTAATGATCTGCGCAGCTCGCCTCCTTTATATAGACGAGATGCGAGCAGCAGCCGTGCGAGCCCCAAGCAAATTTCCCCTGCAAATAATTCCAACCAATCACAGCACAGCAAATCAGAGACGCAAGGGAAAATGTCGGCCATATTGGATACTCAAAATAACAAGTAGAAATCCAGCACACAAACATGTCGTCTGGAATAATGACAAGTTTGGTCTGTGCGGGCACTACAAGAGCAGATAGCGACAGTGCAGATATTTGCAATGACATATTATTCGGTGGTTGAAAATATTTACTGGAGGCTGCTCGCACGGCTAAAGGTAGGCAAGTTTACATGAAGTTGGGAATTTACACTACCGCGCTCGATAAACTTGGTTTTACTGCTATGAATACCACTATTCCTTGTGCGAGCGGGTACTTTCTAGGGACTATAATGAATTGTGAATAAGATGATGCCGATTCTGGTCAGACAAGAGTGTAGGCTATGTTTAAATGTGATAGGAAATAGTTGTTACCTGCAGTGTGAATCGAGGGGTCACAACATTGATACCAGTACCCGACAATGACCAATAGTTGGCAACTGTCAATGAACAGTTACTGGCTAAGGGACCTGAAAAGTCTCCAGGGTGGCATAATATGCCCAGTAATCCATCCAAATGTAGTTCAGGATTGCAGGTGTATCATGACAGGCAAGCTGGGGCTTTGTAACTCAGGTCAGGGGCACTCAGTCCGAACAGGATGACAAAATAGTGTAGTGGAACCGGAGTTCCACTACAATATCAGAAAGCTTCTCTAGCATGTTTTTTCATATTATTTACTTTATTCCTAAGTGTTTTATAGTTAATCAAATCGTTTGCCTTACCGGATGTTGCCTTCCTCCTTTGTTTATCTCTTAAGTTGATTATTCGACGGGTTTCAGAATCATACCATGGTTTATCGTTGGGTCGTACTGTGACGTGACTGCATGAAATACATTGGTTAGCTAACTCAATGAACTTCTTTGTAAAATATTCAGATGCATCATCTACACTGCAATTATTCAAAACACTCCAATCACAACCGGATATTAAGTCATTAAATTTATCAAAATCGGCCCTTTTATAGTTCCATACTGTCCGTGTATATGAAATGTCATACGGAATTGCAGCTGGTATAATAATACATGTTGCCATATGATCACTTATATTTTGCGGAATAGATAATACATCACTCTGAAGAATGACCTGGTTTTTATTCAAGATAGTTGGATATAATAAGGTTGAGGTAGTAGCAGTTATTCGAGTTTGCTTTACAATGACATTGTTCATGGTATTCAAAATCATGATATCTTTTAGTTTGTGGTTTTGTACATTTAGCTGATCCTCATTTACATCACCAATAATAATAATATTGTTTGATTTATCTGATACATATTCTATGTTTCGATTAAATAAGTCCCAGAATTCTACGTTGGAAGACGGTTGTCGATAGATCGTACCAATATAGAAAATATCACGCTCTCTCTTTACTTGAATACATATTGTTTCATCCCAAAATATTTCTAGATTTTGCATTCTCTCTGATAATATATGGTCAGCGACATATACTAATATACCCCCAGAGTGTGATGAGTTGTCTTTTCCAAATGGTAAACCATAGCCTTTTAATTGTAAGCTATTAGTTTCTATAGAACATAATAAATGTGTTTCTGTAAAGCAAATAATATCAAAATCGGTAAGTTGGTTCTCGATGTAGCTCAGCTTATTTCGAATACTTCTTATATTTAAATGTAAAACTGATAGCGATCCTATCTCATGTTCAGGTCCCATCTCCAGCCAACAATATTAGGATTAACGATAATATTGTCAGGAGAATGTTAATGTTAAAGAGTAGCCCAGATGTATTACATTTAAATATGTATGTCAATAAATTACCAATATTCGTTAGCTCAATTAGTAATAAATATAAAATGTTCACAGATGTTTTAAACTCAAACATTATCGGTTGAGTACAAAAATAGAAGTTACATATGGCAGCCCTCCAGGACATTAAATCATTACCCGTTCGGCTTATTGACAAAACCATCAAGATGGGGGACTGCCCTGGGAATCCTTACAGGCAACTTTGACCAACAAGAGCATATAAAACTGGACGAAAAGCCGCTCAACATGGCGCATGTATGCATCAAAATGAAGCTACAAGTATGATACATTTTAATTTTAACTGAGGGAATGATGAAAGATAGACAAAAGAACAAAGAGAAAGGTATAATGCTAACAAGAGTTTACTGAAGCTGATGAGAACATGTATCATATAGACGCATATGTTGGTGTATGTAACTGGAACATGTATAGAGTAATGGGCGGACTCGATAGTTTAGCGAACTATTCACAAGTGTTTAGATACATAAAAACGTACACGTCCTGTAATATCATGAAGTACCAGCATTTTCGGTTTGATATAACAATTCAATATGACCTGTTCGATATGACGTGACGAACATTCAATTTATTCAACGATCCGTTAGAAATATGTGTGAACAGTTGTGCTATGTTTTCTCTACAATGTACAATATACAAAGAGGAGCTCCAGATAAGTAGTAATGAATGGTGTTCCTCTTACCACATGTCTTCCACATATATGTCTGCAAATATACATGCAGGTTGGGAGTTCTTCACAATCATTGCTGAGAGAAAATTATACAGGACTAATAATCCGTATGCACAGATACATGCAATAGTGAAGCATCACATCCGTAGTTTATCAGGATCTTTCTAATTCATAAAACCGTTCCCATATTCACCAATAGAATGCACATACTGGTCAAAATACCATTTTACTCAAGCATCTATACAATTAAATGTATACAGCTTGAGCGATAATATAACAGTATGAAATAAAACTATTCAATATAAAGATCAGCAGAGAGTTCACTACACTTCAGGTTTTGACATAATTGTTCACATACAATTGTTCAACTCGAACAAAAATAAAACCGTCCGAAATAGTTAATCACGACAAAAATCAAGCTGACAGGTTACGTTTACTCCACGCTATTTGTGAGTACTTATCAAGTTTTGACATACATGTACTTTGTACATTTAAAACAAATACAACGCGAAAATGGGTACAATGCTTCATAATCAGATCAGACAGTGGCCAGTCCCCACACAAGTATGTAGCAGGATCAGGCTGGACACTGTTTGCTGTACCGCAAAAGGAGACATTCAATATTATAGAATATAACACTACACATAATAGACTGTACTCGTACTAGATTCAGAGCAGTGTTTAACCCGATCCATCCGCACACCAGTGTACAGTCTGATCAGGGTGCACACTGCTACTTCGCAAAGACGGAAAATGAATACGGTCGGATATATCAACCAGGGTATACATTGTGTGTTACTCCGCAAAAATGGAAGCTCAAATATTGTAGAATATATTGACCGATATAACTGTAGGTATATACTCTACAATCAGAACAGAACAGAACAGAACAGAACAGAACAAAGCCTTTATTTGCGATATTCTCAGACCACACAGTGGTATATGAGTGCATACAAGTACACATGGCGGACAATACATATGCATGCAAATATGTTCAAAACAGAATATACCAGTACTTAATTTTGGCTAGAGTAAATCGTGTGTGATCACCAATATTGAGCATTACCTTTGTAGAAAGAACGTAGTTGGGGATAAATTTACAAGGATTGAAATTATATGATTATCACGCAATGGGGTTGGTACTGTTAGTTTATTGGGAGAAATCTGAAACAGTTACTGGAAAAGGGGCTGGTACATATTAGATAAACGACAACAATAAAATGCGCATACAAGGCCGCGTACTGCATACAACGAAACATGATGTAGAAATTTACAAGTAAAATAAAAAACAGTGTTATGCTGAAACTTTAAAACTAACGCAGACATGTGTTTCCAACATAACACTGCTTGGCATATCAAACTCTATAGGTTCGTGAAACCAGCAAACCCCAACTGCACTCCATCTACAGATGTGGAGATGGCGTATAGGGTTAGCAAATATACGTATATAGTACGATGACAGCTACCATCTTCACATTGGGTCGAAAGTCGAAAGCATATAAGAATACACTGCATCGTTGTGTGTATAAACAGCTATATTAGTTTTAAGGGAAACAAAGATACTGTATACCACTATCCTTCGTGAATACATGTAGTTACCAATTGGCGAATTTGGCGAATGCAGGCAACAAACACAACGATACCATCCTGTGTCCTTGTGTTTGCCGTCTGAATTCTCGAATTAGTCTTTTGGTCACCGAAACGTTGGTCGGGGCATATCATGATGTGCATAAAACATGGATAATGTAACACATTCTCTATGTAAAGCGTAGATATGATGTATTATAGCTTCCAGTTTAAAACAACAAAGAAACAGTAACTTTAGCCGACGTTAAGCTGTAATCCAGTAAAGTAGATCCTCCTGTACATACTTCAAATGACTGCATGATGTACATACTTGATATAACAGTCTTCGCGACAGTATATACATGTATCTTGAGATGTAACCATGGGATTCGACAAATGTATGACATGCTGCTAATGTTAATACTAACCGTGTATGAATTAAATTTACAGCACACAACATATACTATATATACAGTGGTACATGTACCTCTCTCAACCGGATACTGAGCTAATATATGTGATCTCATTTTTAGAGGTTTCCTGGTGACGCATCTTAGATAGTAATGCATGTTCACGATTGCAAAAGATATAAGTATGTCCCATAATTGTTATATGCCTGATTTACTGTGGAGCATCTCAAAATCGGACACTCTAAGGACATCCCAGGGTGTCCGGTCAGGAGATGCCTCACCGTACATGTATGTAAACTATCTAGATCATGAAATTGCATTATAGTGTAATATCACTTCATAAGTAGCTGTAAATTATATATTAGTAGCGTGGATCTCGATAAATAAACACAGTCTGTATTCTCGGAAAGGGAACATCAATTTAGTTTGTATCTATAGATACAGCATAGATCCGTTGAAATTAGTTATTATTGAAATGTAATACGACTTCAGCTATAAATAAACTTAGGCGTTTTAATTTAATCTCGGAGTGGATGTTAATGTGTTGCTTAAATTTTATCACATTAGGTCGTAAATAGTAATATTTGTTTAGGTACTTCTTACGTTAGTCTTGGAAATGGGGTCATATTAGCAGATAATGGAACTCATCGCCTAAATCATTGCCATTGCATAGGTTGCATTTACGTTCCGTATGAGGTATGCCATACCATCTACCTGTTTCGATTGGGAGTTTATGATTAGCTTTTCTAAATCGTACTACATGTATGTTCAAATACAGAGACCTTGGCAAGATATTAAAATATGGTTCTATATTTATGTTATCCTTGAAAAGGTTATAGAGTTTACCTTTATTGGATGCCGATACTCGTGCATGCCAATCTTGAATAAATAGATCGATTAATGTATGTTTTATTTTGCGGGTATCTATAGCCTGCATGTCATAGTCGATTGCCAGTTTCATTTAGTATTTTGTTAATCAATTGTAACCATTTACAATTAGTGTTTGTATGGGTAGTCCCTGAGCAGTCCGCACACAAATGTACTGTCTGATCAGGGTGTACACTGTTTACCACGCAACAATCAAGGAAGATCAATATGGTAGTGTCGTGTGGTGCTACACCACAGTAGTATGGTGTTACACGGCATTGGTGTGATTATACACGATAGTAGTGTGTGAGGGTAGTCGTGTGAATTACACGGACAAATTCATCCGGTGTCAATAAATATAACCACAGCAAAAACGTATCCGCGTTCAAATCCAAATGTGTCACAATGCATTAGATTGTATCCCATATTTAATTGAAACTGACTCGACGGTCAACTGTATTGATGATCTGTTTTATTCTTCACAAATTATGGTGCGCAAATAAATTCTAGCGGTTTAGTGCGCGAGAAACACAGTCGTGACCTTGAGCATGTTGAAGCTTCACAATTTCTCGGACAAAATAAATTTCGTCACTGACAATGTTCCACGTTCCAGACATCAAGAACAAATATACACCAGCATACTCATACTTATTTTGATATAAAATCGAATTAATATGTGTGGTCTAAGGTATAATATTACAAAAATAAGCACCAAGTTAGTGTTTTGTTTACGTTTTCGTCGGTATCAAATAAAGTGTTCCTATTCCGTTAACGTCATTTCGACGCGATCCTATAGTCGACAGGACACTTTCTGAGATCAGTTTCAACTCGTATATCTTTCAATTTCAAGCTGCAAGGAGCCTGTGATTGCAATGTAATCATTCATGATATAATAACAGGTTGAACATATTGATATTAATTTTAAAATAAAAGCATTATTTAATTTTCCAAATCTATAATGATTGAATGAATGATATTGATAACATATATTTCATAATGATTAGTATTACAGCAAAATTTCTGCTGTTGTCGTTTTGACTTCTATTGGTCTGAATCAAAAACCGGTGATGGCTATTGCTTAAAAAACAAAACAGTTTACTCGTCTCACAGAGTGAGAAAGGTGCATACCGGCCCGGAATCGAACCAGGGATAATGTATCTGACCTTGATCACAACAAGCATTTATCGTTAGAATGTTCGACCGGATACAATTACTTCTTACGGTTATGTGTTTCGACAGAATATAATTATTTGGATAATGTATCTGACCTTGGTCACACCAAGGAATTATTGTTAGAATGTTCGACCGGATACAATTATTTCTTACCATGCTTATGGTTATCTGTTTCGACCGAATATAATTATTTGGATAATTTATCTGCAACAAGGAATTATTGTTAGAATGTTAGACCGGATACAATTATTTCTTACGGTTATCTGTTTTGACGGACTATTATTATTTGGATAATGTATCTGACCTTGGTCACAACAAGGATTTACCATCAGAATGTTCGACCTGCTACAATTATTTCTTACCGTTATGTGTTTCGACCGAATGTAACTATTTGGATATTTTATCTGACCTTGGTCACAACAACGAATTATTGTTAGATTGTTCGACCGGATACAATTATTTCTTACGGTTATCTGTTTCGACGGAATATAATTATTTTCATAATGTATCTGACCTTGGTCACACCAAGGAATTATTGTTAGAATGTTCGACCGGATACAATTATTTATTACGGTTATATGTTTCGACCGAATATAATTATTTGGATAATTGATCTCACCTTGGTCACAACATTAGAAATTATTGTTGGAATGTTCGACCGCATACAATTATCTCTTGCAGTTATCTGTTTCGACGGAATATTTATATATACATGTATGTATATATATATATATATATATATATATATATATATATGTATCATTATTTGGATAATGTATCTCACCTTAGGCACAACAAGGAATTATTGTTAGAATGTTCGACTGGATACAATTATTTCTTACGGTTATCTGTTTGAACGGAATATAATTATTTGGATAAAGTATCTGACCTTGGTCACAACAAGCATTTATCGTTAGAATGTACGACCGGATACAATTATTTCTTACGGTTATCTGTTTCGATGGAATATAATTATTTGGATAATGTATCTGACCTTGGTGACACCAAGGAATTATTGTTAGAATGTTCGACCGGATACAATTATTTCTTAGGGTTATCTATTTCGACCGAATTTAATTATTTGGATAATTTACAAGGAATTATTGTTAGAATGTTCGACTGGACACAATTATTTCTTACCGTTATCTGATTCGACCGAATATAATTATTTGGATAATTTATGTGACCTTGGTCACAACAAGAAATTATTGTTAGAATGTTAGACCGGATACAATTATTTCTTACGGTTATCTGTTTTGACGGAATATAATTGTTAGGATAATGTATCTGACCTTGGTCACAACAAGGACTTATCGTTAGAATGTTCGACCGGATACAATTACTTCTTACGGTTATCTGTTTCGACCGAATATAATTATTTAGATAATTTATCCGACCTTGGTCACAAAAGGAATTATTGTTAGAATGTTCGACCGGATACAATTATTTGTTTCGACGGAATATAATTATTTGGATAATGTAGATATTTGTAAAAAAAATCACGCATTAAAATCAATGTACAATACAACTTTAAATGTATATGAACAAATAACAACATATCCGCATTATATATTAAATAAAATGCAAAATCAAGTACAATAAAGCTTTTAAATAGCAACACATGTTTTTCGTGCCATGATGTATGTATATTATTTTCAGAAACTCAAGAACCTCCTTCCGTCCGAACCATGTGTGAAGACGTTCGTTCTGGACTTCGAGGCGGCGGTGTGGAAGGCCATCCAGTCCGTTTTTCCAGAGGCGCAGGTGTCTGGATGCGCATTCCACTGGACACAGGCTGTCTGGAAGCGAGTTCAGGTAATTAAAACAATATATTGGCGTTTTAATGTATTTAATAAAGAACCCGTGTTTGAGTAATGAGGAATGGGAAACTATTTATAATATAAATACAAGCGATGACTATATATGAATGATGTTTAAATTTGTACTTTTATATGTACATCTACATGCATACCATAACATTATATAATTTACAGGCATGTGGCCTCTCCCCCGCCTACAACGCTGGTGGCGACGTCCAGAAGGTTGTCCGACGTCTCCTTGCCCTTCCTCTACTGCCGGCCGAACACATCCCGGTCGTGTTTGCCGACCAGCAACAGAAGGCATCGACCAACGGGGAACTGGCATGCGTTTTCCAGTACGTCAACGACACTTGGATTGACAACAGAATGTGGGCCCCCGAGGACTGATCAGTCTACGGTCGACATGTCCGCACGAACAACGACTGTGAAGGTTGGCACCGCCGTCTGAACTCCCGCGCCCAGACAGCACCCCCGTTCTACGTCCTGGTGGACATGCTGCACCAAGAGGCACAGTTCGTCAGGACCCAAGTGAAGATGGTCTCCGCCAAGAAACTGACGAAACACCAGCGGAAGAGTGCGAGAAACAACCAGGCAAAGATCATTACAACATGGGCAGAATACGCAGCAGGCGGAATGTCAGCCGACAAACTCCTACGACCACTCGCTCGGGTATACTCTAAGTAAATGTTGATTGAACTGTACACATGCTGGAAGATGGCACAAATATATATATGGTATACATGACTGTACTCTGTAGTTATATCATTACAATATATGTATCCCAGCAAACACATAACGTTGCTACAACGTTGGCAGGTCTCACAATGCTGCTACAACTTTGTCCAGGAAAGTTTTGTATGCGTAACATACACATAATCGCGCAACATTACGTCGCGACAACGTTGTCTTGACGTTTTGCGACACATTACGTGTATGTTACGTATAGAAAACTTTCCTTGACGAAGTTGTAACAACGTTGTCAACGTATTGTCGCTAGCGTGACACGTCAATATATTGTTTGCGCCGTATATGTCGTTGTTGATAGATGAAATACAATTGAGTAAATGTTATTATCCCAATAATAATTAATAATAATGTTATCAAAACCATTAAAAGGGAAACAACTTTGGTTTATGTCCGCGGTTGTTGAGTCGAGAAACTGTACGCATGTACAATTGGTTGACACAAATATGAAAACACAAAAATGTTAAAATGATGAATTATGACGATGTACTCTTACGCCACTGTTTTTGACATCTTCACTGTAAATAACTTTGTTATATGTTGCTGTTGTATGCTCAAGGGCATGTAGGCCTGTTGTAAATAAACAATTATCTTGCTGTTGTATGATCAAGCATAGGCCTACTTGTAAATAAACAATTAAACCATGTACTACAATGACAATGTGCACGTAGTAGTATGTGATTGAACCTTCTGAGCCTGTCTAATTGTTTGTAATAAATTGTGTCTTGTTGATTGACGAGTTGTAATTATTGCTATTTGTCTTAATCCCACATTGTCAGACTGGCCCGTGTGTCAATAAAAGGTGTGACAAATAATAAGATATAAACGGATCAGTGCAATACATGAACTTACAATTACATTTTTTAACTTGGAGACAATTTATGTCTTATTGATTATTATTTCTCTCTTTGCCCCTGGAAAAAGCTCTTATGTTACACTATCACATGCTAAAGTCACGCTAAGACATGGCCATTTGGTAACGGAATATATTCAATTTGGTGACATATAGCAACTATACATATACACACACTTCATCCAGTATACATAATTTTAAACTATTTTTGTTTTATTTCTACGTCATTTACGTCATTTCATATTTAAAAAGAAAGTGTACCTGGTAAATTGTATCGAAATCGCGTTTACCGGCAGGCGGTTTCGGAATGACCAATTTTCCAAATGTCAATTTTTGGCCGGTTACGAAATGACCAACCAAACGGTTACGAAATGACCAGATTTCACCGGTTACGAAATGGCATAGTTACGAAATGACCAGTTCCCGCCGTGTGTGTGGGGGATAGTTTGTTTGTGTCCGGCGGCGGTGCGGATTACAATGCTGAATTACTGATGAATTACTTTATTGAACACAAATATATAAGATGGATGGATTGTGATAATTCACAATCCTTCGCTTGAAATTGATTCTGTATCGTAAAACTGAAAATTGATTCATTTTGAAAGAACTTCATACAAATCGTGGCAGAAATGAAAACCGGATGTTTACATTCGAAATGAACCGGTGCATCTGTATATTTCAACCGCACAATTCTGACAATCTCATTGGTTAATCCGAATCGTCCCGTGTGGCACGACACGAATGCCGTGTAACACGGCACGTATCTTCTAATTCGTATCGTTTTACACGGCACGATTCACACCAACACGATATGCAAATTAGTAAAACGAAACGAACTTCGTGTCCTCATTAAAAACACGGCACGAGACGAACACGGGACGTACACTTACACGCCGACTCTACTGCATGTAATTTTTAAAAAAATGCTGAAAACTGGAAACACAACGTTTTATTAGATAGACACCAAAACATGTGCTTATATTTACACATATAACTACAGAAACATGTATGTAAGTCCCCACGACTGAGTCGTAAAACAGCATATAGCGTTACCGCTGCCCATACGTCCCGTACGTCCCGTATGTACAAAGTGAGTACGTACGTCACAAAAAAAATAACGCTCAGCTAAATGTCTTTTTCCTTACACGGATCTGCTTAATATTTCATAGAAGAGAAGAAGAAGAAGAGTTTATTGACATAAACTATATACAGTTTCTAGTCATAATAACTTGCTCAATTTCTAGCAATATATGAATAACATGATAGGTAATGAGTGAAACATGATATTAGTTGCATGAGTTTGAAAAAGTAAGTATTTTGAGGGTGGAAATTGCTTAACAACTGTTCATAAATTGCAAAATTACATGTGCATGTATAATTGTTGTCGTTGCAACTATTGGAGAACCAGTGTTGTCCGATAGTGTCAAGTACAACGATTTAACATGGTGGTTGGTGGAATAAGCTGTAATATGTAACGGAGTACGGCGGAGTAGGCTGTCGGCTGTCAAATGGGAACCCAAAACGCCTGTTACCAGCGTAAGGTCAATCTCGGCTGCGCACTCACACATTCTGTATGGTGTATGACGGAGGTCGTGTTGTTTAATATAGTTTGATCCGTTATAGTACTCAGCTGTCAGGGATTAGACTGTGTGCATGAGCTGCCGTGACGTTCCCCACCCCGGCTGGACACGCCCAAAACTCCTACGTGACTGCCCACGCACATAATTCAAACAATTGGGAGCTTTGGTGTATAATTCATAATTTGTACATACTGGGACGGTTGTGATAGTAACGTTTGATGTATTTCTGTCTAATATTGTCAAAAACCGGGCATCTAATAACAAAATGATATTCATCCTCCAAATCGTTTGAGTTACACAGTTGGCAGAGGCGTTCATGTCTCACAATTCTATTTGCCCCATACCTGCCAGTCTCTATTGTTAATGGGTGTGATGATAGCAATAGTTTGCTTATTGAGCATCTCAGCCACCTGTTTCTAACTTTGTCCAGATAGCATGAATACTGAAAACATAGTTTGACATATTTATACAATATAAGTGCTCCATTACTTTGTACATCGGCTTGCCACTTTTGTATGAAACAATCAAGTTCTGCTTTCTTAAATAATGCACAAAAATTGTTTTCGGACACTGATTGAGGGTCATTCCAAATATATGAGAATCCCATAGTATCGAGAAGACTCTTAACCTTGCTTACCCAATTGTTAAGTCCGTTACTACAATCTAATAAAGCACTATTGTATATCACTTTCAGAATACAATTTTGCGTTTTAACTAGCTTAAACCAGTATTTTACCATTCGAATATGTCTGTTTATGTAAAGAGGGTAGCGGCACAGTTCACCATATACACCTACATTGCTAGTAGAAAGTTTTACACCTAAAACAGTCTTACAAAACTTGAGGTGAATGCGTTCAATTTCTTTGGATTTTGTGTTACCCCACACTTCACATCCATACGACAGAATTGAGGACACGAACGCATCAAATAGTTGGCACTGTATATGTGGGTTGAGGTCGTAGTGTCTAATGTTCGCCAAACAAAGTGTTCATGGCTTTTAACGCTTTTCCGGTTAGCGCCTGTTGATTGAGAGAAAACGACCCCGTGTAGTTGAAAACGACCCCGAGGTAATTGAAATCGTTTATAACATCAAGTACGTGGTCTTGATAATACCAGTTTTCGTCCGCTCTAAGCCTGCCTCGTTTTCGGAACACCACCACCTTCGTTTTGCCGGTATTTACTTCAAGTCCCCATCTCGTGCAGTACTCGTACAATCGATTAAGGCTTGTTTGAAGTCCGTCGGGAGATTTTGCAAACAACACCATGTCGTCTGCGAATAACAGTAGTAGGATTGTTATATCATCGAATGTCAGACCACTGTTAATGCTGTCTTGTAAATATAGTTCCAAATCTTCTATAAACAGGGCGAACGATATGGGGGACATTATCTCCCCTTGACGTAATCCGAGCGAGATTTCGAAAAAATCGGTGTACTGACCACTATGCTTCACACATGACTTTACAGTTTTATATATCCCTCGTACAATCCGTAGCATTTTCCCGTCCACCCCGAGATGATGTAATTTCAGCCATAATCCGTTCCGGTAGACAGAATCAAACGCCTTCCGCAAATCTATAAACGCACAGTAAAGTCTTTGTTTACTACTAAGCATTCTTTCAATAACGGAGTTCAATACAAATATTGCGTCTATCGTCGATTTACCCTTTTGGAACCCGAATTGCGCGTCTGATATAACATTGTTGTTTTCACACCACTGGCTTACGCGGTTATTTAACACACTCGTGAACAATTTCCCCAGACAACTTACTAATGTTATACCTCTATAATTGTTTGTATCTTCTGCATCGCCCTTGTTTTTATACAGCGGAACTATGAAACCTTTCGGTCCACTTGTCCGGGAAATATCCAGTGTCAAACACTATGTTAAAAATGTCTGCCAAATGTGCCGAAATAATATCTCCCGCCTCCAAAAAGAATTCGTTCAGTAAATGTTCCCCGGCTTCGGCCTTTTCCCTGTTGAGTTTTCGAATCGCCCTATCCACTTCCGGTATAGTAATGGGTTGGTCCAGCTCTTCAAATGTTGCCTCCGGTGTGTTTAAATCGTGTGTGTTGTTGAATAACTTTGCAGTCTCCAAGTGTGTTTCGTGTATTTCACTAGACAGGTTCTTAAAATACGTGTGAAAGTCGTTTGCTGATATATTTGATGAGTTTTTATTTTTTCGTTTAGAAAAATATTTCCAGAAATCCTTTGGCTTTTTTGTTTTCAGATTCTCAATTTCCTTTGCTTTTGTGATTTTGTATTTGCGCTTTTTATTCCGTGCAACGCGCTTAAATGTCTTTTTACAGTCGCTCAATGTGTGTCTAATTGCACTCGACTTTGTAGCGTTAAATTCCGACAACGCATTTCTGTACCGTTGTTTCGCTGCTATACAATCAGCGTTAAACCAGCCGTGATTGTCTCCCTTGTACCGCGGACTGCTAGTGTCTCTGTGTATTTTGTGTTTACTAAATAGGGGATCGGTGACATTGCGTATTGTATTGACGAATTCTGATATCGTGTCGTTCACCGTCTGCTCACTGGCTGTATCGGAATTTATATTTGTTGTAATCATATTCAAACGTGGCAGACTACTGATTATGCCACTGCGAAAGTTATCTCGTAGATGTTCACGCCACCTATATATTGTTTCATCGCGATGAGTATGTAAACATGCTGGCAGGGTACACGCAATTGTGAAGGTTAACGGTGCATGATCACTGAATTCGTTGAAATTCTCTACTCTAAAATTAATCATCGAGTTAAAGTCACGCTCTTTCAATAGTAAATAGCCTATTACACTGCACCACCCCTGGCGATTGTAGTATGTATATGCACCGGTCTTGTGATCGTCTCCTAGGCGCCCATTGGCCAATCGAAGGGACGTCGCTTTGTACAAGTCGATTAGTTTGGTTCCCTGCGCGTTTGTAACCGTGTCCTGGGAAGCTCTGGCTAGCGGCGAATCCGGGATATAGTCGTCACTGTCTAAGTCACGCACGCACCTGTCTAGCACAATATGGTCTGCTTTACACGAAATTCTCGCATTACAGTCATACACACATTGCTCTCATAGTACTCTTCATCCCAATGACACACTCACGATCGTCCCGCCCTTACTAAGCCCAGGGGCAAGGTTACATATTTGGTGAGTTCGAAACCTTGACGCTTGCATCAATGCCATACATGTATATGTTGTGTTTGCATGCACGAATCTGCTTAATATGTCACACATGTGTCGCTCCAATGGTCCTCTACCGGCCTGCAACAATTCAAGACCGTCCAACCCCCATTAAACAAAATGTCAAGGTCACATACTTGGCGCGTCCCAAACCTGAACTCTGGGGGTAAATGACTTATAAGTTTGGTTTCCTCGCACGGATCTGCTTGATATTTCATACACACATTGTCGTAATGCCGTCTATAACCCACTGACAAATTCACAATCGTCCGGCCGCCGCTAAGCCCAGGATGAAGGTCACATACATGGTGAGTTCGAAACCCTGACGCTTGGGTCAATCCTTATATGTTTTGTTTGCATGCACAAATCTGCTAAATATGTCACACACGTGTTGTTCCAATGGTTCTCTACCGCCCTGAAACAAACCACGATCGCACCGCCCGCGGCCAGGGTCACACACTTGGTGCGTCCCAAACCTTAACGCTCTGTTCGGTTTCCTCCCACGGATCTCCAGGATTTTGGAGAGTAGCCGAATACTGACGTTTCCGGTTGTCCGAACAATCTCTATTGTATGACGTCACTGAACTATCAGGGTGAAACGGCGCGTAGGAATACATCTAATTATGTAAATGTGATCACATGACATACTTGTAGATCGTGGATTTACTTGCAGGTAATTGATCGATCAGCCAATCAGATTTCGACAATTTCATTAAGGTGCATTAGAATCTATGTTTTGTTTCCTTTCACCAATATACTCAATATTTCAGCAACATATTGCTTCAATTATCCTCTACTGTAGTGTAACACAGTCACGATTGTCCAGCCCCCGATAACCCAAATGGCAAGGTCAAATACGTAGTTCGTTCAAAACCTTAAAGCTCGGGTATATGTCTTACAATTTCCGTTTCCCTGAACGGATATGCGTGTTGCTACAATGGTGCTCTGTCGTCCTGTGACAAATCCAAGATTCGTTCAAATTCTTCCTATCAATTCATGAGAAAAAGTCGTTTGACGATTTTGACATTTTTATAGCGGCCATCACTGTGACTGATAAACGCATAACCGCGATCGCATTCACTGGTTATGAATGAAACAATGAACAACGGCCTGTCGATAACCGTCCATGTGGAGAGAACCGCGGACGGACGGACGGACGGACGGACGGACGTGCTGGAGGACATTGAGAAATCATGATAACTCGTGTTGAATGGTTCATCGCATGTTAAGAATATTTGATAATTTAAATCATTGATAGTCTTCATCCATTGTTGTTTATAAATGTAATTCCTGTTTTCAGGAACTTAAGTTCATTTGTTAAGCACACATTTGAAAATATATTGTCATCTATATTGTTAGTATATCTTTGGTCAGTTGGTATTTAAAAAATTATTCCAGTTTTTAGCGATTTCCCAAACAAATGTCACCCGGGAGATCCGGATTATATTTTTTATTTGAAAAGACATACTTGACACTATATTATCAAAAGTTTTATGTAATATCAGTCAACAGTGTTTTTGCAATATTTTTATCAACTTTATTGCGATTTTTGTACAAAATCACCACTTTTTGTTTTTAAAAAATGACAACTTTCTTACCCTCCGATTGTCTGCTGATCAGCATATTTTTCTCGAATTATTGGAAATAATGGTGGTTGTGTTGCAGAGACTTGCGGGTCGGCTGAATTTTTCACCTAAATGCCCCGGCCTATAAAATATATTGGCTGAAAAGATATATTACAATGGCAGGGCAATATTATCAAAAGTGCATGCCCACTCAGTACTAAGGCATACATGTAAACTGTTCTTTATAGGAATTAAATAAGTGTATATAGAGAATATTAGTATAGTGTCATGAACGTGAATAAATATCTGTCGAGGCTGAGAAATCAGGATGGGCGAGGCTTGCCGAGCACATCCTGATTTCGAGCCGAGTCAGATATTTATTCACGTTCATGACACTATAATACTATTCTATTTATCCCGTTAACCACATCAAAGTTGTTCAAATGTCTCTAAAAATGCATTTGTGGCCTCATAAGTTTGTCTTCTGAAGCGACAAGATTATCGTGTTACGTCATCCACATAATGACGTAACGTCATACATAATGACGTATCTACTAGACGTGAACGAGAAAAAATACACGTACCTGCTTTTCACGTCTAGTAGCGACATAGTTGACGGGATAAAATTGTGTCACTATTCCACCAGTTCTAAAAATTGCGTGTGCCCGCTATACAGATATAATCAATTCGTAATGTTTATTTTACTGATAGTGACTCGCGGTAGTATCAGGCTATTTTCATATGCAAATGAGGCACGATATTTTTTAATTATTTATACTAAATAGATGCGTCACCTGAAAAAATAATATTTTTGACAGATTATAAAGTATGATCATTGAACATCAACAAATAAATACAGTGAATAAATAGTAATGTCCGTTAACATTTTAATGAAACACGGTTATCGTCCCTGATATCAGTGTTGAAATTTACGTCTGATATGAAATGTATAATAATGTCAATCACTACGTGGGGTAATGATGAATGAATGTATATTTTGCCCGAAAATGTCTCAGACTATGTCTCTGATATAAAAGAACAGTTTGTGCCTACTGAGTGGTCATGTACCTTTAAAGTAATGTTACCTGGCAATTTTCTTACCAAAAACTCGTGCAAGGGGATACAGTTGCTGCATTGTATAACCCACTACTGTTCACCACCCCTATTGTAACTGTAACATATTTAAAAAACATTTCAATTTAATGATACATTTATTATGTTTTATTATACTGACTTTATTACATTATCACAGCCATTTTGGCTGTGATAATGTAATATATTCAGTATAATAAGTCTGCATATTTTAATCATCAAATATATGCAGTCGTTAGTTCTACATTTGTATATGCATAACTAATGCATTTCTGGAAAAATAAATGATTACTCCCTCAAAGTATACTTTGCTAGATAAGTATTCTTTGCAATGTTGATGAAATAGGCTACTGGTGGTATGCTAGGGATGGATGAACACCTGTAGCCGATTTCATCAACTTGGCAATGTATACTTTACTAGCAAAGTATACTTTGAGGGAGTAATCATTTATTTTTGCTGAAATTCATTATTTCATATAAAACTAACAACTGCATATATTTTATGATTAAAAGTATGCAGAATTATTATACTGAATTGATTACATTATCACAGCCAAAATGGCTGTGATAATGTAATAAATTCAGTATAATAAAAATTAATAAATTTATCATAAAATTTAAAATTTCTCTCTCAAAGTATTTGCTACTAAAGTATACTTTGCAATTTTGATGAAATAGGCTACAGGGGTATTGGATATACAGTGCATGTAGCAGCCACTGCATTATTATTGTATAATTAAGAAACTACGGAGCCCCGCAGGGGTAGTAGAAATATATTTTGTATTTATTCGTTCCCACGAAATAAAAATTCGTTCCCTCAATTTAGCAATTCGTTCCCACGAATTAACAATTAGTTCCCACAAATTAATAATTCGTTCCCTCAATTTAACTATTCGTTCCCACGGAATAACAATTCGATTATGGTTTCACAGTGGGAAAGGAAAGCACCCAGCTATCCATTTAAATTGTTTGAATAACGAAGCAGTAACGCAAATTATCAAAGTTGAAAAATGTCGGTGTTATAAATTACCGGTGTAATGCCCCCCCCCCACCCCCCCCCCCCTTCCTCATACACACCCACCCGTCTTACCACACCCATTTATTTTATGAATGTGAACGTAGCTATTTTTCTGACCCGTGCCCACCGCCCCCATACACACCCAACTCCACCTACTCCACCCCAAAAATGCTATGCAAAAACATAAAATCCCATCTGGGCGCACCTTCCGTTGCCATTTGTTTTCATGAATGTGAACATGTGCACATGGCCATTTTTCTGAATGGTGTCGCCCCTGCCCCCCCCCCCCCCCCATACACACCCCAGCCCAGATATCCTAGGCAAACACAGAAAGTCACATCATCTGGGCGCACCTTTCGTTGCCATTTGTTTTCATGAATGTGAACATAGCCATTCTTCTGAATGGTGTCGCCCCCCCCCCCCCCCCCCCCCCCCACCATACACGCCCAGGCCCAAATATCCTAGGCACATACATAAAATCACATCTGGGCGCACATTCACTTGCCATTTGCTTTCATGAATGCGAACATAGCCATTTTTCTGAATGGTGTCGCCCCACTCCACGCCCCCCACCCCCCCCCCCCCACACCATGCACACCCCAGCCCAAATATCCTAGGCAAAAACATAAAATCACATCTGGGCGCACCTTCCCTTGCCATTTGTTTTCACGAATGTGAACATATAGCCATTTTTCTGAATGGTGTCGCCCCCTCCCACATACACATGTCGATGGTCTAGTAACATATAGAGGATATTTGTTTTCTTCAGTGTAAGATCGAATTTTATTTCATCGAGTGGACGAAAAATGTCGGATTTTCACGAGTGGCGAAGCCACGAGTGAAAATCCGACATTTGTCGTCCACGAGATGAAATAAAATCGATCTTACACTGAAGAAAACAAATATTCTATTTCTTTTATGACTATATAACGCCCCTTTTACCGATTTTTGCATTATTTAATTATTTTATGTTCCCGCTAGATACCTCCAGTTTCAGTCGTAACCCGTGGGGTGCCTCAAATCCCAATTTTGTCTTTGACACGCCGCATTACAAAGTAGTTACATTTTTGTGGAGGAGATTTATCACTAACAGAACTATCCCGTGTCTATAGAAGATACTAATTCATATTAATATGAAAAACTGAATACGATTTAACATAAATTAACAATTCGATGTGTATACTTTATGGATTTTCTACGCAAAAAAAAAACACCATGGCAACAGCAAAGTGCGGAATAATATGTTACATGATATATAATCATGAATATATAATGAGGCGAGAAAACGGAAAGTGCCACCATCTTGTATTTTATGTTCATTCCAACTAACGAGAATAGTGTCACAACAAGTTGTTTAACAGTGTTTTTAACAGAATTGGATGCCTGCACACATTCCCTATGCACTGTCGCTGTAGTGCTTTAGTCTTTGACAAGGATCACAGGCGAGGAATGAAGTGGATAATCATATCGTGTTACGAAAACTGATGTCGCCATAATTTTTAGAAACAACGGTGAGGATTCGTGGTATTTTTTTTGGATAGCGACTGGTTCGAAAACGTGAAGCTAACATTTCCGTTGAATGTTGGATGAACAAACAATCCTGGAGAGATGAGAGACCGGTTGGCGCCTTGATTAATAATAATATTCATTCGTGCGACATGTGTAAAGTAGGTGGGTGGGGTGTGTTTTCTCAGATGTTGTATTTTAGATTCTGTTTTTTTGTTGGTTACAAAGTATGTCGGAGAATGTTTCTTTCTTTGCATAAGTGTTCAAATGGCTGCAGTTGTTTAAATAAACTGTTAGCATTTTTTTTGTATTATTTGATTTTGTGGCACTTCATCATCGGTCAACTTTTGGATCAGTTTTTATTCTGGCACTGAAAGGAACAATAATAAAATTAATTCATTGTTAATTCTCAAGTTGATTTTCATTCTGTTTCGATTTTTCAAACTGAAATAACTGGTATGTGGACAACTCTCGTGTTTTATCTTTCTTTTTGAGACATCCTGTCAAAATGTAGTTGCGAACGGTAACTTGCATTCTACTCTTATACCATCCGTAGGCTGAGTTACGATTCCACTCATATGTCTTCTCTGCAGAATAGCGAATCAGATCTGACTCGCATTTTAGCAGTTAATTGTGACATATTATTTTCGGAATTTCCATCTGAAAAAAATATTAGTAATAGTATTATAAAAGTAATAATTACTAATAATTCTGAAACAAATTTTACTATTGTAGAAGTTTAACACAATTATTTTTGGCCTTTACAAAAAATGGACTCCATCTTAACTTTTACGTGTTGGAATTTGGCTGCCGCTGACTGGATCACTTGTTGATAATAGCTTAAATTTACTTATCAGATCAACTACATATGTACATTTATGTCATAAGTACTTGAATGTTAATTATTTTCATAATATTAACACTCATTTCAGTTCAAAAAAAATATATAAAATCTTTCACAATTAACTGCTAAAGTGCGAATCGGACCTGATTCGCTATTCTGCAGAGAAGGCCTATGAGTGGAATCATAACTGTGGCCACGGACGGTGCGGGAGTAGATTGCAAGTTACAGTTCGCAACTAGTTAAATTGAAGATGTTTGTTTACTTATTGCTCTCTGAAAATAATGAAAGTGCACGATGTATTTGGAGGTTATTTTTTTTCACCACTAGCATTCAAAGAGTTAAATTTGACATGCTTTTCTCTGACTTCTGTAGCATAGAGATTTAGGATAAATGACAGAATTCTGAAAAATATTTCAGTGTCGCTCTGGTGGATTACACAGAAAATGTCAACGTTGTCGTACAGGTTGTAAATGTCCGTTCTTGGGGCGACTGTTCTTTTGAATTTAAAGTAGAACAGTTGTGTCGCAAGCATAGATACAAGCACTTGATTCATCACGGAGAATTTCAAGATCAAGAATGAAGATTAACAATTCTAATGGAATTCCATGGATTACACAGAAAATGTCAACGTTGTCGTACAGGTTGCAAATGTCCGTTCTTGGGGCGACTGTTCTTTTGAATATAAAGTAGAACAGTTGTGTCGCAAGCATAGATACAAGCACCTGATTCAGCACGGAGAATTTCAGGATCAAGAATGAAGATTAACAATTATAATGGAATTCCATGGATTACACAGAAAATGTCAACATTGTCGTACATGTTGAAAATGTCTGTTCTTGGGGCGACTGTTCTTTTGAATATAAAGTAGAACAATTATGTTACAAACATAGATACAAGCACCTGATTGATCACAGAGAATTTCAAGATCAAGAATGAAGATTGCTGGATATTTTAAGATATTCAATTCATCAAGTTTTATTTGTTATTTTGATTGCCATTAATCTTTTTTTACTAAACATGCTAACTGTTGGGCAATGGTGTTATTTGAGGGTCCTCATGTTTAATTCGTATCTATTTGCGAAAGCAAATTGTCCAGTTCCGCGATTTCCTCCTTCCTCCTTCGGTAGCAGATAACAAATGTTGCTCGATGCGCGCATCCAGCAAGGGAGCTAATCGCCGTTGTACAAGGGACATAATCATGCAACTACTAAAATTCCCCAGTTGGGCGGGGCCTAATTTAGTTTAAACATAGTTTATTCCATATAAGTACAATGGGCGGAGCCTAAGAAAGTAGTTCGGCAAAGCAGTGAGTTTTCGAAATCGATATTTCACGGCGAATCTGGTATTTCACGGGTGTAAGATGGATTTCGATTTCACTGGTAAAACACGGTAATTCATGGATAGTCATTAAAGAAAAGGTCGTAACTGCTATGCTAAAGCATAGCAGTTACGACCTTATGTTACTAGACCATCGACATGTACACACCCCAGCCCAAATATCCTAGGCAAACACATAAAATCACACCTTCCCTCGTCATTCTTGTAATGAATGTGAACATAGCCAGTTGCTCCGTGTAGCCTATTTCACCACCATTGCAAAGTAATCGTATCTAGCAAAGTATACTTTGAGGGAGAAATACTCAATCTAAAGATAAATGTATTAATTTGTATCATACTGAATTTATTACATTATCACAGCCATTTTGGTTGTGATAATGTAATAAATTCAGTATAATAATTATGCATACATTTAATCATCAAATATATGCAGTCGTTAGTTCTGTACGACATAATGCATTTCGGAAAAAATAAATGATTACTCCCTCAAAGTATACTTTGCTAGATAAGTATACTTTGCAATGTTGGTGAAATAGGCTACAGGTCAATTGATTTGTATGCAGCCTCTCGGACAGTGTTTCAACCAATTGAATGTTATTATTTCCGTGTTAGTGCCGTGAATGGGTAAAAATATCTGGCAAGGCTCGGGAAACGGGATGAGCGATGCTCTGCTCTGTTTCCGTGCCGCGCCAGATATTTTTCGATATATTCACGGCACTAACCTACTATTCTATTTATCCCGTTAACACCTACACATGGCTGTAAAATGCAAAAATATAACCCCAGCCACCGCACATATTCATACGCAGTGATTAGGTCGTATTGATAGAATATCAAAAATGTTTCACGGCACCGTGTTTCACGGCACATACGAACTGTGTTGATGGGATAAACTGTCATTCACATTCAGTGTCTATGTCTCCATATTTGCATGGAGTAGCGCTTATTTTCTGCGTCACATTTACTGTGAGTATTTTGGCGCAGTCGGTGACACAGAATCAAACGATGTTTGCAACGTATTCGGCTGGTAGTTGAGTTTTGTTCAGCGATTTTCATGCATCGCTCAAGACGTTTTCAAATTATGTTCAATCCTAAATACAATGTTGTAGCGATAATTATATAATAGCAGGGCACCAATATGGTTATAATTCAATCCAGTGTTTATGCAGCAAGATAATGTCCGTCCGCCCGCTCTTTTGGGATGGATACACCAGACGTACATGTATCATCCCCCCCCCCCCCCCTCCAACACATACACCTATATATCGAGCCACGATAATGAATTAAAATATCGCCCCAAAAGAGTATGTTCGTCCATAAAAAATAACCCCAAACGTTTTATAAACAGGTGTGAATAATATAGTCTATGGTGGGGTTTTGCCTGAGACAGGGGAATCACAGGGAAGCAGTGCGTTGAAGCCTCGCAGGATGCTTCAACGCACGGCTTGCATGTTATTCCCCTGTCTCTGGCCAAACCCAGCCATTTATTATTTTTCTCACCCAGAGCCTGAAATGTATAATAAATTTTCCCATACCAAATTGACGTTATTTACGCGGGAAACTAACCGGACGTTACTTTAATTTGCAATTAGGACGTCGGTTACGTGACGTCATTTCCGACTGACCCGGGATGAACACGCGCTCTCATTTGTGTCTTTAAAGTGTCTTTAAACGTGAAATAGTTCGCTTATTAGTTATGGATTCGACTACTGTCATCCACAATTATGTAAGCAGGCAAGGACTAACAATAAGGCGACGTACTATTACAAATGGTTTGCACATGACGATCGCCGTCATAGCCGGGGACAGCGAAGCTAAAAACAAACAAAAAAAACAATAATACGTGTCCGACCAAAGTTAGAAGCATTGTTCAAATATATAGAGTTATACCGATGAAAGCCGAAACAAGCGAATGCCTGTGGTTCATGGCAGAACACATGTACATAAATTCCATATATATCGAAAACGCGACTGTCACGCGAACTTTATTGTTACATTTCCATATCATGCAATTGGAGCATATATGCAGTACTTTCGGTACTTTGATAACCCGTTTCATTCAAACATCTGTAATTAACACATACATATTCCGGGGCCACAGTACATGTCGCGTGATGCAGCCGCGTCAATTTCAAAAGTTCAGTGAGACCGTTGTGAACTGGTCTGGTGACGTAATTGTGTGTTCTAGTAACGTTATGAGTGACATGCATTACGTAGGTGATGGCTTGGCCCCGGAATGAGCATTGTCTACAGTCATTGTCAAACAGCACGCACTGTATGTTTGAACACGGCTGTGAGCGGTGTCGAACAACGACAGTCATGTAACAATTTATGTTAACCAGTCAACCCACCACAAAGATGACCGCCAGTTTTTAAAGGTTACAAAATGAATTATACTTATTTTGGTCGAAACGGTGACAGATATCGGGCAAGAATATAACGCCGGTAAGTCCGGCTCATTGAATCAGTTTTCGACCGCCAATCCGTCACCTTTTCGACCGAGATCCGTGACATCATGAAATCCAAACAATAGACTGACATTATAATAATATTTTATTCACTCTATCGCATTATATTTGTGACTGTGGCTGGAGAACTTGGGCCTATGTGACAAATGTACCTTCTGATCAAATAACACATTCATGTAACCTGATAACTACATGTATCTATATTTCTTGCTAGAGACATGACGGGTGTCTGATGGAATGACAAACAGTACAGATTAAACTGTGCGGATGCACAGGCTGATCGGATCTTCACTGGTCGCAAAACCCATAGGCCCCATTTCTCCAGTCATAGCCACATGTATGTGATTACATGTCGTGCGTCCATCATATAAACAAAACACCAAAAAGCACAACACTCGCATATATCAAGCAATCTCGAATAGTTTGAAATACTCGTACAACATCGTAACTCGCAATAAATAACATAACAAGAATTCCGCCGCGGTGGAATTCCAGCGGTGTCGCGCCTGTCGAGGCATTTGACCATAACATGATCATGGGCATGTGCTAAAGTAAGCATCACAAAAACCGTCAGAAAAGTGCATGTTTAAAATACCAACAAGGTCAAGGTTGGAGAAGCTTTTTTACATAACATAAAACATTGGCTATGTGTTTCCACAACCATGTGAATTGGCGGAATGAGTGTGTTCCAAATGCTTACATGTATCAAGTGTCCAAATATTGAAGCAATCTGTCAAAGCAATATTAATGTTATACGATGATGAAGAAACTTGTACACACTTGTTGACGCAAACAATGGCTAGTAAGCGTTTCCGCAAAAATGTGAATGTACAAGAGGTCAAGGTCATGTTAATCGTGGCATGAGTGTGTTCCAAATGCTCACATATATCAAGTGTCCAAATATTTAAGCAATCTGTCAAGTAATATTATTATACCATGATGAAGAAGTCTATACAAACTTTTTGACGCAAAAAAAGAGTGTTTCCGCAAAAATATGAAGGTAAACAAGGTTAAGGTCATGTTAATGGCGGCATGAATGTGTTCCCAATGCTCATATATATCAAGTGTCCAACGATTGAAGCAATCTGTCTAGTTATACCATGCTGACGAAGCTTGTACAAACTTGTTGACGACGACGACGACGACGACGACGACGGAAAAGCGGCGACTATAGTCGCGACTTCAGCAGGCGCGACAAAAACGGATTCAAACAAAGAATTCAGTATGACACATGCCCAATGAATGTGCATAAATGGTGCATTTAATGTATAGCGCATACATGAATCTGCATAATTAAACGTAAAATTACCATTTTACAGCCGGTCTCTTCACCCGGATAAAAAATAGTTTAGACATATATCCGCGTTCTTTCGACTACATATGTGTGTGCTTTCGAAAGCGATTATAAGTTTCGACCATTTCCAGCCATAGGCCGCGGTTTCAAACAGTTCACGAGTGCCACGGCAAAGTTCACCCACGACTGGACAAAGTCGAACGTTATTGTTACATTTCCGTCGTAAATATCGTGCAATTTGAGCATATATGCTGTACTTTCGGTACTTCGATGATTTACAGCTGATTTACACATGCATTTTCTGGGGCCGCAGTACACATCACTTGATGCAGCCGCATCAATTTCAAAAGTTCAGTGAGACTGCTGGTCTTGGTGACGTATTGGCACGTCATGAGACGTATGCAAGAGCACTGTCTCAGGGGCGGCGGAAGCGGGGGGGCAGGGGGGCGGTCGCCCCCCCCCCCCCAATAATTTGGTTGGGGGGGCGGTCGCCCCCCCAATAATTCTGTAAAAAAATTATTTTTTACTGTAATATATTTGTGTAATCATGATTACTGGGAACCCGACTCTGACTGAGCCAACTCATTTAAGAGAGGGAGGAGCAGTTGGGACCTGCCGATCCGGCCTAACCGTCCATCCACGGAGTTTAATCAAACATTGTTCAAACATTGCTGAGAATGCAGGAAATTGTGTTTCACACCACTTGGATTTCAAAAATTTTCAGGGGGGGCATGCCCCCGGACCCCCCTAGCGAATTCGGCCCCTTCGGGCCCTCACAAAGTTCGCCCCCCCAATAATCAATTGCTTCCGCCGCCCCTGTGTCTACAGCCATTGTCAAACAGCACGCGCTGTACGTTTGAACGCGGCTGTGAGCAGTGTCAAACAACGGCACTCGTGTAACAATATGCATTTCCAGTGTCAGACATCCCGACCAGTAATTCTTGCATTCTCGCGGACGGAATGGTGTATCTTTGGTGACTGGATAAACAGCTGCGCAACAGGACAGTTTCGCAATTTTAATTTGTACATGTACTTTAAAATTCCGAGATAGCATTGAGGTTAAAAAACTCCAAATAGTTTTACTATATAACTTAACCGAATCCCCCAAATATAGCCAGCCTATCCTACTTTCACTATTCGTATGGATGTTGTGGGATCTACTTTTGCATGACCTACATCCGGTCTTTACTGGTTCTGCGTGAATTAATATTACAATATGTTCACTTACTCCTAAGAAAGAAAACGTTAACCTCGTCGTGTACCCCATTATTGTTTACATTATTTTGCCACGGAAACTCTGTTTATTTCACGTGAACGGCTGTTCAGTGTTTTCTTTTACATGCTAGAAATATGCTGAAAATTGGTGTTAAAACATCCCAACAATGTTCCTCAAGTGAATGTGGGTAGCAATGGATCAATATTTGCACGCAAACTGTGTTTGTGACCTTAAAACACCCCGACAACTTTTTTGTATACCGGACTACTTTTTCCCCCTTGGCGATTTCGCACCATTTAGTATTCTCTAACCTATGTTTACGGGAGATAACCTGGCAATAAATAACAGCAAGCACACTGATAAAATACACTACCGCCTGCGTTAATCTTATCAATATGTATCTATTTCAATTTACTGGAATATTGTGCTTGAACTCAAGCAACTTGATTGTCTGAGCCTGAGCTGTGCTACAGCTCCGTCTCAGACAATCAAATTGCTTGATTGTGGAGTTGGCTTTGCCAATATATATAATTTATCCCGTCAACACAGTGCGTATGTGCCGTGAAACTCGGTGCCGTGAAACATTTTTGATATCCTGTCAATACGACCTAATCACTGCTTATGAATATGTGCGGTAGCTGGGATTATTTTTTTGCATTTTAAAGCCATGTGTAGGTGTTGATGGGATAAATAGAGCCGAGCACATCCCGTTTCCTGAGCCTTGCCAGATATTGTTTCCCATTCGCGGCACTAACCTACTTATCTCTATCTATTTTCCTTATTTCATATTTTATAATCTGTCTCGGCGAGACGGTTCAAATGAGTGGTCACAACATATACTTCTGATGAGAAATAAAGAAATTATTGAGCCTTGCCGGATATTTTTTATATTCAGAAACGTTGTCACTGTTACTCTGTGGAAGATGAACACATGCGGTTGTGTTTCTTTGTCCGGTTGAGGATGGTTCTACTGTATCAGCTTTGTTTTTTTAAAGGACGGATATCAGATAAGAAATTGACATTGATTTGTCGAATTGATTCACTAAATATTAAGACTGATTATACTACAGCTGTTATCACTCTAACAGGATATAATGTATTTAAACTGTGTCGTTCTAGTCCTTTATACTATTTTCATAGCGCGTGGGGGGATTTAAGGCGGCCGAAATACGTCGGCAATGTATCTTCGGACGACACTGAGTTTAATGGCACTTAACGGCCTGTCATATGGTGAACAGATAATATGACACGCCATGTAATTTTGTACCTTCGGAAATCTGCGTAATTTCATGAAATATGTTTACAAAATTTACAATATTTTCCGTAAATGGCGTCAAAAGTTGACATAATGTTCAGAGTACATGCGGAATTATTATATTCCGCATGTACTCTGAAAAGCCTTTGTCAAGTTGTAACTTTATTTATAAAAAATATTGTAAATTTTGTAAACGTATTTATAGGTACATGCTCACTCAGTAGGCTCAAAATGTTCTTTATATCGGAGACAACATCTGAGACATTATTTGGCAAAATAAATATTAATTCACCATTATGCCACGTACTGATTGGCATTAGTAGACATGTTATATCAGACGTAAGTTTCCACACTGATATCAGGGGCAATGCCGTGTTGTCTTAAAAATGTTAACGGACTTTACTATTTATTCTCTGTATTTATTTTTTGATGTGCAATGATCATATTTTATAATCTGTCGGAAATATGATTTTTGTGTCAGGTGACTCATTGAATTAGTATAAATAATTAAAAAATATAATTTGTATTTGATCATAGCTTGATACCAACGCGATTCATCATCAGTAAAATAAATATTACTAAATGATTATATCTCTATAGAAGGTACTCGTAATTTATATAACTGGTGGAATAGTGACATACTTAATATACACTTGTTTAATTCCTATAAAGAACATTATGTGCCTACTGAGTGGGCTTGTACCTTTAATGCAATTACGCAGATGTCCGAAGGTGCAAAATATTGTGTCTCATATGATTCCTGCTAAACAGGTTCGAATTCTGCATTCATCTGAAAGGATACAAGAAGGATCCCATCCCAAAATCAACCTTAATTAGAATATCTTGATCTGGTACCAGGTCCTCACCAGTGACCCAGGGCTTCTAAAATGTTCAGTTTGTCGGTTCTGGACCGAAATTTTTAAATCTCAGACCGATTGAGATTTGCAAACTATCCTTAATATAAAATTCGGTCCGAAAATAGTGAAATCTGGCTGCTATTTCTCAATCCACGCTCCGATTGCTCAAAATAATACACGACATGCCACCGGTTTATTAGTGTGACGTGTGAAATTACACACCTCGATAACCATGATAACGGATATCCAGAGTACAATACATACATGTAGCTGCCACGTGTCTCGTGTTACCAGATATTAATTTTCTAGCCACCCACGCCAATGTGACGTATTGTGTGGGTCAAATATCTATAATTGCGTCGCCAAATATTTATGACAATGGCCATCGATCGATCGTATTTAAAAAGGCACAAACAAAGCGAAACAAAATAACATGCTGTGTTATGCAAAAATAACACCGTTTAGTTTGGTTATACATGTACATGTATACAACCAAGAGCTATACTGATCACAATTCCTATAAGCCCCATTTCTCCAGTCACAGCCACAAATAAGAAAAACACTGCACACATATGTTACCAGTCAATTAAGACTCACAAAATCAATCATCAAGCTGGCAATTGCCAGGTAACGGCTGTTCCATTTACCTCTTAATACATGTAGGTGTGGCTAGTTGATATTATCATTATTTACTTGACAGAAATACAATTATCTTATACAATAAAAAAGCGCATAGAAGTTTAAATTCACAACTAAATGAAAAATTAAAATTAAAATAAATAGTCTATTCATTATTCGTTATTTTTGAACACTTGGACTGACCGTTAACCCTATGAACCTGAAAGCCCGCTATAGCGTGGTTTTCAAATAGTGCAGATCCAGATGAGCCGGCTCGTGACGAGCCGTCTCATCATTATCTGCACTCTTTGCAAGTAATTTTCATACTTTCAGAACAAAAACACCCCGTTTTCATAAATGGACTAATCTGAAAATCATGTTTTCACTATTGGATTGGTCGTAAAATTAGCATATCATAGTCCATTCCAGTTACTTAGGGTTGAAAGGGTTTATATGACTTTCGGGCAGTGACGATTTTCTCGGCTAATAAAAGATGGTGTAATGTTACGATAATGTATTTAACGCATATAATAATTATAAGCTTAAAGGGTAAGTGAAAATGAATAGGGTTCCTTGTTGTCCCAAGTTAAACATGTACAGCTAATTTGATTACGATCCGACACGAATAACTTGGGTTATTGCGTTGACAAGGATATAGTGCGAACATTATAAATGGTCGCCAATTGGGAGGTAAGTCATCGGAACGTTTTGAAAATCAACTTGGTTCTTCGTTTCGTCGTGATGAATATGTATGCTGAATTTGGTTACGATCGATAAACTAAAGTCCGATTTATTCAGTGGACAAGGATACAGAGTGCGTACAAGGTGAATACTGAATACATAATACGTCCCGTTAAAAAATGTTATCTCCCTTGAGATAGCATATTGTGTCACGCAAATTTCTATGGGGGCAGCCATTGATCGACGTGCTACGCCGAATTTTCACAGTGTTGTGCTCAATTTATTAGTTAAATTCTGATGACTACCAATAAAGACAGCTCGTGCGTATGAATGCAGCAGCTGTTATCTTTAGGTCTCACGGGGTACGTATGTAGCTAGCAGTAAAAGGGGGTGGACGATTTTCTTTTATATATATTTCAGTACCGACCCTGCAAGTTACGCCAGTGTGTTTTACGAAATTAACATACCCCACACACCGATTAGTTTTTGTGGAGATATTTCAGTACTTTGATTTTAAACGGGCGTATAATAATTAGTGGAGGGGCACTTTGAACAGAAGTGGCTTAAAAATGACTTCTGTTCAACCCAAGAGAGCAAAAGCAACGACTATGCTAGATTGATACATCATACCTTCCTGAACATGAATCCGGTGTCGGTCAATCAAATTAGGTGGGACAAGGTCAATGTTGGGGTCATTAAGTGCAAAGCGGTCAAACGAGTTCAAAAACATATGTTATATCAGTAGATGGCCATGTACGTGTATATTATGCTTGAAATATCAGATAAAGTTGTTTAAATTGTTGAGCATTATTCCTTAGAACATATATGAAACGATTCGGTTTTATGGTGGTTAAAATCGTTGTCTGTTTTGCGATTTTCAAGATGGCCGCCAGGTATCAACATTTTATCTTAAATATATTACGACTTGATTATTATATGGCGTTCGGCACTTACATTATGCGTTTACATTACATAAAAGTACGTTTAAGTAACTTATAACAAAAATTCACCACTGACAAATTCATATAGATGCAAGATGGCCGCCAAATATTTACCCAGACGTGCAGTAAATGTTTGTGGAATAAAAAAAATAAATAGCTACACTTTCATGAACTTTTATAATTCAGTTGTTTGCATTTCTTTTCGGTATTACTGCATGTGTTCTTCACAAAAATGAATAAATCCATGTAATATACTCATTATTTGACTATGTTTGGATATTCAATATGGCCGCTAAGTATCGCTTAAGCTCTTAAAAACAGTCACGAAATGGAACATAATCGGAAATCGTATTTGTAATATTTTAAAACTGCGAAGCTTGTGTTCCAAACTGTACCGAATGATCATCTTTCGCCACAAACAATGGTAAATCAAAGATCGCCGCCAACATGGATACACTTATGATACGTCTATATTAAGTAGGGTAGACATAGCATATCTACACCCTAAAATCAATGTTTCAATGTGAATGGTAATTTAACAATGGGGTTAATTCTTGCCGAGGAGCGCGATATCCCTGGCTTGGCCCTTATTTAGCTTTCTTGCAGGCGAGATATGAATCCGGCTAATCCCGTTATAAATGGAATACGATCAGTGTTAACTCTACTAAGTCAATGGGGAGTGGGGGGGGGGGGGGGCTAAGTTACTATAGTATGGTGAAGACATGACAGTAGATCCGGTTTGTCTAATGTCAGGGCTGGATAGAAATTGTATGCAAATATACAGTTACCCGCCCCCGTCCATGCAGATAAAATGAACTGTTGTTAGTCCGTTTAAAAAAATTCAACATTAAATCGTTTGGAAATCTATCATGTTTTAACCTTATTTTATAATTTTTTATTATTGAAACAGGTCCGTAACCAGGGGGTCGGTGCGGTCGGACGACCCCCTCCCTCACCTCCCTCGTCCTGCCTTGATGTCTACAGTTTGATGCACTAAAAAATGAATTATTGTCAATACGTAGTCATTTTATAATATTGATGCAAGGATTCGTATTATGTGCCCCTGATCTCCTAGCCCCTAGACTCCCTGCTTCAAAAAATCTGGTTACGGGCCTGTTGCATACATCGAAACCATCAGATACAAGTACATTCCCTGCGGCTATTGTGTCACTTTATTATAACGAAACCTGATATCTATATATGAACAACGATAATCAGTTTATTAATGCTGTACACGAAACCTGATTGACTACGTAACAACTACCAATTCACTTCCCACATAATGAAAGCAGCGTTTTTACATAGCGAATAAGTATGCTTAGCTTTTTGGATATGAAAAAACCACGCCATTGCATCCTGAGTTATTGAATCATTATGCTAATGTCCACTGATATGGAAATATCAATTCTACTGCGGTTGCATACGTTATATTCCCATCATTTATACTTGAAAAGTCTTTCAATAGTATCGGTACATTTATTATTACAACAAAGTCGTAATATTGACGACACTAGCATGATCATGGAATACCAACAACTTAGAAACACTGAGCATGGACAGTGCGAGTGTGATTGTCGGTGTAGCAATAGACAAAGTCAATTACTTTAACATTGGTGAATGATATAACATATACATAGTGTATATATATAGAGTCAATGGTGTAATCATGGTCATCGCATCTCAGTTTATATACCACATATGTTGTTGTTATTGCCCAAATAAAATAACTTTTGGATGACGTATCATTTAAGTAGTCACATGCCGGTAGCCATGTACTAGGACATAGAGAATAGTAGGTTAGTGCCGTGAATGGGAAAAAATATCTGGCAAGGCTCAGGAAACGGGATGGGCTAGGCTCTGCCGAGCACATCCCGTTTCTGTGCCGCGCCAGATATGTTTTCCCATTCACGGCACTAACCTACTATTCTATTTATCCCGTCAACACCTACAAATGGCTGTAAAAGGCGAAAATAGTATTGACTGGATATCAAAAATGTTTCACGGCACCGTGTTTCACGGCACATACGCACTGTGTTGACGGGGTAAATATAAGTACATGTAGGAATAAGTTATTAACCGGTATTTGTGAGCCATATTCAAATTACCCTATCATATATCTAAGTATTCAGTACATGGTGTCATCCAGGCCATTACATATCTACTCATAAACGGCATATGCTGTGTTTATTAACAATAAAATCGCACTTGGATGACCTATAATATCAAGTAGTTATATACAGGTAGGTATGGACTATGTAAATAGGATGGATTGAATGATTCAGTATTTGTGAGTCACATATGTATGGATATTAAACTATCATGTGATCGAGATCAATATGTTGTGAGTTCATGATGGAACTATGTTGGGGTCATTCATGAGATTGTTTGGTATATAGAAATAATAATAGTTATATAAATGTATTATGCGGTCATAATGCAGTCTATCTTGAATGCATATGTATATACATGTATATGTATCAGTCATGAAGGGCGCTGTTTCTGGGGAATACCATACACTTTAATCATATATGTTGTAGTCATATAATGTCCTTACATGGTATGTGTATAAGTGTCATAGCGGTGTATTATAATATCACAATCATATGTGTAATATAATATATAATACGTTACATGCATTAATATGTTACTTTGTTTCACATGAACATGGTTGATTATTCTATGCTAATATATAACTATATCAGAACGTACCATCGTCCGTGTCTATGCACACCAACATACGAAATATAAAGAAGATCGTCAGAGACCAAACATGCACGTATTTTGAGTAGTGCTTTGTTATATATATAGAGCATATCATTGTACCCATATGTCTCTGACGATATTGCGATTCATGGATAACTAATGTACACAAATCAACCGGGTTTGAGCTAACCTGGAAGTGAAACGTATAAAGCTAAACATTGACACATATCTGATCTGAGGCCTCTAAATCATAACCATTCGCTACAAGATATGTGGCACACATAGCCGCTGTCAATATTGATTTCAATGCAGTGCACGGGACGGGACTTTTGTCGATGAGAATATATGTTAATTGAGAATATATTTCCATTTATCAGCGATGATTACATATGCAGTCATGCGGAGAGTTTTGCTGAAATAGAATATGCTGATCTGCCTTATACATACTTATATGGGACAATACTTAAATATTTCAGTGTAATTTAAAGGTATTTATATGGGTTTATCCACTCGTGGGAGTATGTAAAGACACGGACACAGAAACTATAATAAATACTATTTGATAAGTGTTGTATTTTACATGAATTGTTTAATGACATGTTCTATGTTGGTTATAATTAATTTCTAATGTGATTGAAATAACATAACATACAATATATTTAAACAAACAGTACATATATTTTAAAATTCTGACTTTGCAACGAGTGCAAACTAATTCGATCATCACCAAGTGTATTATCAGTGAAATACTAGTCTGACCAGCAAATGCATCTCATGACAACGCGTTTGCTGCGCCATATTTCATCAAAATCCCTTGCATGTTAAAGAAAATATCAAATAATACTTACTTTGGAATGGGCGACGTTGTTGTTGATGTAACCACGTGATCATACAACTTGGTAAAATCTCTCTGGGAGATCCCAGGGTGTCCGGTTTAGAGAGAATACACTGTACTTAAATTGAGAGAACGAATTGTTATTTCGTGGAACGAATTAATAAAATAAAAAAAGTCTACGTCCCTGCGGGGCTCCGTACAAAACAGGTATATGGCGTTTGCGATCACGAGCAGATGTTATCAACGGTGATAGATTACAATAAACACATACAATTAAGCCGACATATATTACATGGGTATCCGGTTTAGAGAGGTTCTACTGTATGGGAAAAATCAATGGTTGTGGCCCACCTAGACCATGGGCCAGTTTCACGAACGATTTAAGTAACTACTTTGGTCATAAGTCAGTAACCATCAATTGAGAAACAGGTTTATAATGCTGAAAAATAACTACGGTACTGCACACGCTAGTTATTTTTAGGTATATATTGTAAATAATATTTGACCAATCCTCAATTTTTCATGTGTGTAGGTTCAGAAATACGGTACAAATCTGAAATGAGTTTTCCGATTATGTTCCATCACTTTCTAGGTATAACTGAGACCCAGACACAACATGAGAATTCAAGAAATCAAACATCTTGAACGAATAAAAACACATCTTCAAATTTAAGAAAACATTTCAAGAGAAGATCTTGGAAAATTAGTACATGTATGTTCAGAATTCAAGAAAAGATACTGAAACTTCAAAACAAGATATGAAATGTTCGAGAAACATTCAACGAAAATTCAAGAAAATATCTTGAAATTCGTTATTGAATTTTCATTATTCAAGAAAAAGATTTGAAAATTCAAGAAAAGATCATCAAATTCAAGTAAATAATTAGAAAATTCAAGAAAAGATGTAAATAAAATTTCATGAACATTTATAATATTATCTTGAATTAATGGAAATAAATAGAACACGTGAAGCACTCTAATAACCATAGTTTCGCAGTGTAATACCGCAGTCTACTACAACTGTTCTACGCCATGTTGTAACACATTTCATGAAAGCATATGAACTTACGTGTCATAACTCTTGGAGCCAATTTCATTCTCCAACTGCATCACAACAATCACTTGTTAAGCGCTAACAATATGCCAACACAGTGCTTAGACAGATATTACAAACTGTAGAAACACCAATAACGCAGTACAAATAATAATGTGTAATGATTGTGTAACCAGGCGCGTAATCAGGGGGTGCGACGGGTGCGAACGCACCATACTGGACTATTTTGCCAATATGCCTGGCTTAGCATGGCCAGTTACTCCCCTTGTTATTGAGGCAGTCTGCCTGCTTACCTGGTCAAGATTTTATATGGAAACATATAGCAATATTTTGAAAATTGTCTATAACATCATTATTTTTTAAATGTCATCCTATTATAGCATCAGGCATCAATGTATAAAGTAGTATCCTTCGTATGGTATCAATATGTATATAATAAAAAGTTGTTTTCCTATGTCCATTTAAGTTTTTATTCAAGAGATTTGCGCCTTATATGCTATATACAAAATATTGCGACAAAACAAAATCGTCTACATTTACCAAACTTTATAGCACACTTATCTATATTGTACATTCTATTATAGCATATGATAATTTATATATTGTTTCCTTCTTTAATTTGATACTTAAATCTTAATAATAAGTTTATGCCTTCATAGAAACACCAATAACGCAGTACACATAATAATGTGTAATGTGTAAGTTAATGTGTTAGGCTAGGATACAGTAAGTAAGGCTGCTAGCAAACGTGAATTCATGTAGTTCTGTAAATTCCAGATCAGACTGCACATCTATGCTGTTTTGTGAATGTGAATACTAACCTGAGTTTATGCTGTTTATAATTAGTAGATACTGCATTTGCACAGCCACTGTATCAAATTTCTAGACGACATATTTCTCTTGCTGGTCTATAATAGACATAGGCGTAGGAGCAGGGGAGGGGGCCAGCCCCCCCCCCCCCCCCAATATTGAGAGTGGGGGGGGTATGTTTTGACCCCTCCAATAATTGCACGAAATTGTGTGTATGTATCGTCATTTATACTGTTCATATATATATATGAGACAATGTCAAGCTACAGTTTGTGAATAATTTCACCCTAAGTTCGTGCGACAGTTCTTTATATCATGCAGAGACTGACACAAGAGAGAAAGCGTTTATTGGAAGTATATTGGTGCCGCGAAAAATAAGTGCGGGTTTTACACAGACATGTATATCTCTACAACAACAACAACAAAAAAAGTTTCTGCGAAACTACAGTTTGATTTTCGATCAATTTTAGGCCTATGGCATTACAGGACGGTTGAAAATAGCCAAATTGACTGCTTTTATGAGGGCGGCGGGTGACTTTTAAAAATCACCGCCTCTCACATTCAGTTAAGGCGGCTCTTGCGACAAATATTGAAAAATGTTCGCAAAGGAAGTACAAATCGCGCGCCACAATGAAAATGCAGTAACCGCAACAGATGTGTTTAATTACCTTTTTTACAAAGTTACACCACCCACCCATTTTTGGCCAGAAATTTAAACACGACTGAATTTGTTGGAATTGTTTTCATGAAAACATGAGGCACAGAGACTTTGTTATGTCTTGTTCTATCACTTGTAACACCACACCATTTCTTGAAAATGATTCTAAAGCGGGGTCATAACCACCTCAAATTTTTGCTATAAATGCCCGAAAATTACCTTAAATTCTGATGCGAAACCGTACCGGCGTGACAGCATAACATGCGCCATTTTCCAAGATGTCAAAATCAACCGGAGCTAACATTCAGTTTCGTAGATTTATTAAATATTCTTAAAAATAAGCCTAGTGAAGCCTCCCAAAGTCAAGAAATATTCATAAACCTATTGTTCTAGACACACTGGTGTAACTTGCAGGGTCGGTAGTGAAGTATATAGAAAGGCGTCCATCCCCTTTTTAAAGCTAGCCACCCACTGTCCAGTGATACCTATACTTTTTAGTTGCAGCCAAATTTGTAGTAAGTGGACTTAGACTATTTTCATGCAAGGATTATCTATCAGCTTTATAAAAATTATAGCAAATTAGAAAATGTGTTCATAGAACACGGATGCGACGTCACGTGGGGCTAATGTAATGTACTTGGATATAAACGTAAAACGTTTGCCGGGCGTTTCCATTATGAATTTAAGGACAGTGTAAATATTATGAATTTGACTTGGTCAAGCAGTCACTTCTGGGGACATTTTCTTGTCTGGACCATCTTAACCCTTAGACCGCTACGCACAACAATTTTCGTCTGCTGTTACTTTTATATATTGCCTTATTTCTCAGTAAAAAACATGTTTTGACAGCACTTTGCATGTTGTAAATTATTCTAAAGTGCTGTTAAAGCATGGTGATAAAACTGGAAAATAAAAAACAGACGACACAAAATTAAGATAGCGGTTAAGGGTTAATTTGAATAGGGTGTGCAATATTTTAACAAAACTTCACACGTGCGTACAAGATATTGAGTCAAAGATGTGTCGCTCGCAAGAATGTCTATTCTAGCATCGCTAATTTGGATAATTTCATCGCTATTTTGTTTAGTTATCGCTCTTTTTTCTTTTCATTTTTGTATTTCTTGTCCGGAGCATAAGTTGAATATAGCTTGGAATATTTTAACAAAAATTCACACATTCATAGATATCGTGTTAAAGATGTGAGATTTCTCTTTTGGAGCTATGTCCATTTGTTTCTTTTTACATATGATGTTTACAGCCTGTGTTATAGTTTCGTTCGTTTGAACCAGATCGAAGGACTGCTTTTTATGGAGATTAGGAGGAATATTTTCAACGACCTGTTTTTAGCTCGCCTACATGAAGTGCAGAAGAGCTTATGATCCTGGTTACGCGCCTGTTGTAACTCAGTAATGCAAATAAGGATGTGCTCCCGTCTCGTAATAGGAAATGTGTATAAAGAACATGACTCTTTATGTATGGTACGTGATAATACTATTTTGCCGTCAGCCAGAAATGAAAACCCTCCCCCCTGGATTTTTGTAGTTGCTGCCGACGAATATTTGGCTATTAAACACATTAAATCTAAAAAATATTTAAAAATAAGTACTTTTTTATCAATAACTAAAAAGTCACCCTCCCTAAAGAAATTTATTTGATTAAATTCTATCAAATATTGATTTTATTGCGAAAAACAGATTTTGCTATGGGAATTTAACATGGGAATTTAGATTTTGGAAATTGACTTCGAAACCTGGCGAGATAGCTTGAAAATGATGTAACTAAGAAAACAAAATTTAGATTTTGAAAATCGGTCCACAAATAAACAATGTATTTAAAAAAAAAGGAAAATAGTTTTTTCACAATAAAATCAATATTTGATGGAATTTCATAAAATAACTTTTTTTGGGGAGGGTGACTTTTTTGTTATTGATGAAAAAGTTACCTACAATTAAATATTTTTTAGATTTAATGTGTTTAATTGCCAAATGTTCGTCGGCAGCAAAACGTGGAACAGACAGCAGTTTCAATTATACACATCACAAGGGGCCAGTGATCGTCAGTAAATGTGTGTCTGCATGCGTCGGCATGTATCAAATGTCAGATCTGCATCTAACCTTTCATGTTGCAATTGTCAGTCAGTAATGATTATGTACGACGTGATCGGACAAAACCAGGCTTATTGTAAATTATGCGATTAGCGAAGACCGAAACGTGTTCAGCATCAGTAATACAAAAATGCGAGATTGTAGCGTGTCCCCAACAGGACACATAACAATCGTCTTAGGAGAAGATTCTCATATGCTGCCAAAACATGTTTATTATAAAAAACAATTGGTCAAAACATGAGAGGCAGGGGGTGGGGTATCACTAATCGTACCTGCTCCTTCGGGCCGATAGTTACGTCCGGACCGATTGGCATTCTGAAATTTTAGAAGCCCTGATGTGTAATATATGTACTTGTGTAAATATTATATGTGTACCAGTAAAATATCAATTCCTATACATTTATTGAATACCTACGGCAGCTTAAAAGGGACATGCGCAATTTGTTTTCCATGTCATTCCCACGACATAGCATCTCGTTACCACGACATAGCATCTCGTTCCCATGAGATTGCATCTCGTTACCAAGAGTTAGCTATGTCGTTCCCACGACAAAGCATCTCGAGATTCCCTCGAGGTAGGATCTCGTTCCCACGAGATAGGATCTCGTTCCCACGAGATAGGATCTCGTTACCACGAGTTAGCTATGTCGTTCCCACGACATAGCATCTTGTTACCACGACATAGCATCTCTTTCCCACGAGATAGCATCTCGTTACCACGAGTTAGCTATGTCGTGGGAACGACATGGCATCTCGTTACCACGACATAGCATCTCGTTCCCTCGAGATAGGTAGCCAATGAAAATGAAAAATAATTACCGCCATATCAGTCCGACAGCCGGGAGCTTAACCTTGTTTTGATTAACATCGTTTTTTCTTGCTTGTCCATACCATCCACATCCAGAATCCGGCTGATGACACTATGTCATCCTTGAGCGTTTTGATAACTTTACATAAATTCAAAATGGCCTCCAAACAGTCATAGTATGCCGTGTGATGTATTGAAGTAATTTAAGAGCGTAAAGTGGATTTACTTGACTTATCAGATAAGCGGTCAACATTATTAATATTCAATTCAATTCAATGTGACATGAACAAAATCCAAAATGGCCACCAAATGTGACATATTTTACATATAACTACTCTCACACAGTACATCAAAGCAAACATGATACTGATATTGGATATGTCCAAGATGGCCGCCACATATAAATATAGTATCATATAACAATAATGTAAACGACTGATAATTAAGTATATAACTGCATATTAGCGCCATATCGTAGTAAATTGCTATAGATGTATTGGATTTAGGAATACATGTACACTGAGCGTTTTCAGTAACTTAGAAATATAATTTAATAACTGTGCCAATAGCAGAAGTCAAAAATGGCCGCCAAATATTTAAAAAAGTCACGTTGCCATATACTGCGCAAATTGCATAATAATTACTGGGGCTATTGATTTAAATGGCCGCCAGATATAAATTACCTTGCGATGACAATCATAGTATGCAATGATTAAAATGTGAAATGTCACGTTGACCTATTTCAAAGAAAACACACATATTTATGTCAATCTTGTGTTCTTTTGTAACCTTGTTATGTAATTAGACACCAATAGCAGAAAATCGTTTACTAATTAAGTCATATTATTAAGTTCAGTCCAGCTCCATAGGGAGCACACTGTTATAGCAATATTTTACTTGTGACTAAAATAACATGTTCTATAACTTCTTCATACATGTACGCTCACACATGTATCACTACATGTAGCAGACTTCCAAGTTGGTATTCCAATATAACTAGATTACCTTATAGTAACAATCAAACCGTTTATAATAGCTATTTTTCTTTTCATCATTGTTGGTTTTGCAAATAATGCTTTTCTTAAACAAATATATTAGTTATCATACCGCTGAACCTGTCAGCCAATATAACCATGCAATTTCATACGTTATATATCAAAAGTGCTTTGTTCTATAAAATAAAAAAAATCGGACAAATGATGTAATGTTATCTGCTAACACAGGTATTGACAAATAAATGTTCAAATGGAGTGTTTTAACAATGCTTGTGTTCCACCTTTCTGGCGAACACCACATGCATCCACTCAATTGGTGCAAAGAATTCACTTAGCCAAAATGTTATTAATGTATGTACCCTATGTATGTACGTACAACTGCGTATGAAGCGCTAACCTATGTTTAGCTGTTGCGTACTTAATGTGTAACGTATCGATTATCCTGTCAATATTGCAACATTTCTACAAAAGGGCCGCGCCATACGAAAACCGGGCTTAATGACAACGTCGTGAAAAGCGACGTCGGAAAAAAATACGATTCAAATTGTCTAACGTCGCCGTAAAATTTCACATTTTGCCATCACATTTACGTTTACGGGTGTAAGTTAAATTGAGTGGGGGTAGAAAACGGAAAGTGATAACTTATTGAAACTTTCACCAATATGTTCCTTTATGACTTGTACGTCAGTGCACATATTATGACGTCATGACGTGACGTCACGTACTTATGACTTTATTGAACGAGAAACCATGTTTGACGCTATGGCTACGGTGTCGCGCAAAAATAGTATACTAAGGATATAACACGAGATTCTCGCAACATAAATAACTTAGCCATGTTTGAGGCGCTGTACATTGTCACTTAACTATCGTTCTTTGACATTGTTACTCTGTTTCGTTGTTTGTCCTTATGAATTTAAAACGGTGAACGCATACTTTAATGGGCCACATCTCAGCGATGTCATCGCTTACGCTGCACTTTGATTGCTCAATAATCTTAAATATGAACAACCTACTGTATGCCAACCGATCGTGCCATCTATAATCTTGGTAAATTGAGACTTTCGAACAATTCTAGCCAGTACTTGGCAAATGATATGCCATTTAGTAAACCGGGTGCCACTCATTTTATCATAAACGGAGGTATTAATGCAGCTATTATGACATATATATATTCCTTGTTTGTATAGAATTTGGCGAAACAAATGCATCAAAATCAAAATTGTTTGTGTGTAAGCAATACATATTGCACAAGACAAACAGAGAGGTCTGTGGACATTAATTGGTAATTTGATGGTTATAAACTTGCTTGTCGCACGAAATTTAGTATAAAATCATCAGTTTATCAATTGACTGCATACTAATGTATATCCGGCGAATGCAGTGTGATCCTCAAGAAAGACACATGGCGACACATATAAGGTATCACGCTATTAGATCTGCACCACTTCGTGTTTTGTCACAAAGTTAATGTTATAAGCGGCCTACTGCAGATGTGCACGTGCAATGTCTACAAACAAATACTACATATGCAGCTGTTCCATACCATAAGTAAGATATACTATTGGAATAGAAAAAAAATATACTCGACCGGAGTGGTTTTAGCAATATTACATACGGCACCTGCAGGCCCAGTCCAATGTGCATGTACACAATACTGTCAACAGTTGCCGAAACCACAAATATAATGAGAGCATTGGAATTAGCTGCCTAGCGATCATTATAGCTAGATAAACTAGTTTCATTGTAGCGATTGTTTAACTAATTAATGACCAATTACATATTCGTAAAGATTCTTCCCTGTTCGCGGTGTGAATTTGTTGTATATTTGATTAGTAACACTTGCCTGATAGAAGATGAACATGTATTTTTATTGTATTTGTTTTTAAATCAATCTTTGTGTAACTATTAGCTTACGATGTTAAGTTGCGTAACTAGCGTGAACATTATGTTTGGACACAATCATATGACCTGGCGACGAAGGGTGGGGCTTGAGGATTGTGGATTCGAGGACAAGTTCCCTCGGGGAACATAGTTCATCTCTGAATGCCAATCGGTGTAATTAAAATAATGCAACTTAATTCTCGCATATGAAAGTCATTTGTCACCCATATTTAAAATGAGCTTGCGCCATTGGCAATATTTATATACCCGGCAATCCATATACCTACCCTACAACTTCTAATTATGTATTAAACTTTCGCGGTTTTGGTTATGATACCTCGGGATAATTTTAGAAAATGTACAAGCACGATAGCTACAGATTTTTGTAAAGTCACTCGTGTGGCTAAGCTTGAAACTGCCAGGACATCACATGTCCAACCCCCGATGATCGCGGATATATTGTTTTTCGAGTTCCAGAGTTGGTTGAATAACCATCACTCTGTCTACTTACAGCAATACGTTATGCAACATTAGTTCTGCCATACACGAGCGGTGATAATAAAATACCCGGAAAAGTTCTGTATAATCCATGTTTGTTGGGTTAACTGTCTGAAAATTCGCATACATGATCATTGATAAATGCTGCATCGATTCCATATTCAGAACTCATAATAAATATAGAATGTACACGAGTATCGTTACCACCGCAACGTCATCACGCGATATGCGGCCGAACGTCAAAATGACGTTATGTAAATGTTATGCTCTTTATTGTTAAATAGAAGGAGAACATGCATATTATTTTATTTCGTGCTCACACAATGAGTTAATTATTATTTTTTTAAAAATAAACTCAACTGTACTACATGTATATGTACGTCCGACAGCGGTCATGCCATGCACTTTACCTTTGTTGAAACATAGCACCTGGCATACCGACAGTAGCATTATTGACTGCTGACGTCGTCGAAGTGGGTTCCCTTGCAAGCGGCTTTTCGTGTACGGGGTTTAAAAAAAATGAAATCGCAAATGACATTATTTGGCGAATATGGAGGATGGAATAACAGCTCCAATCCACGATATTTGATAATAGATGCACTCGATTAGACATATTTACAAACATATCGTAACCCTCCAGCACAATTGGTAACATTCAATGGGTTTTTGCTCCATGTTCAGCATCATCGGATTCCATCTAGCTCTATGTATCCTGATATTTAAATCTTTTTAATCATACCATGGAGTGTGCCGGCTTTGAGCTCAACCGATCTCTCAGTTCACGCACAATGATCCATCAACCCAGACTTTTACTTTGCGCCACAACATCTGAAAACGTCACTTTTGGACTTCCATTTCTAGCAAAGCCCTTCGCGCATTCCCGTTCACCGTCTATCCGACTAAATCGCTCGCAAATTGTCATCCCGGTGGTGCACTTTCTCCGAATACATTTCTCATCATCATCATCTCGGTTTGATGTATACGTTACGATGCAGTATTTAATAGCACATTTTAATTATGCTGGCATGTTCTCATGAGACATAGCGGCTATTTTTACCAATACGTGTCACGTGACTCGGTCAATCATATCACATCTTTGACATGCGCAGTGAAGAATCGGAAGTTGAGAAGAAAAATCTTTGTTCGAGTCCAAATCTAAATCTACACGTAACTCTTTCCATTTGGTGATCTGGTCGTCAATATTAACCACTCTCTCTCTGTACTGCCTGTCCCTCAGACATTTCGCCATTTATTTGGCCGACGTCGTTTCATACAATTTCCGTCCTGGACGTTTCGACATGTTGATATTCTTGTTTACATATTGGGAAGCCTACTGGCGCGTGTAGCCGTGATGTGAAAGTCGTCGTCTCCGCACATTATCAAAATAGACTGTTAACGCCGCGAGTCGCTAACAATAAATTGATAATTAATAAATGATTATATTTGTATAGCGGGCACTCGTAATTTTTAGAACTGGTGGAATAGTGACATAATCATACACTTACTTAATTCCTATAAAGAACATTTTGTGCCTACTGCGTGGGCATATACCTTTAAATAATGTCGCTATAATTTCCTAACTTTATTTGAGCCAACAACAAACAACTCGGAAACGCAAGCACTTCTCAATCCGCGTTCTTTCCAAAATATTCATACAAAATTACGGTATTTGGGTCGCAATCCAAAATAAGACGTTACCATAGCTTACTGCAACACTGGCCATGAACATTGTTTTCATAGTTTGTCTTGGGTTAATAGTATTAATGACGATCGCATAATAATGACATGATTATTAAAATAGAGAACGCAGTAGAAAAGTGAGACCCATAAACCAAGAACCAACGCAATAAATACTTCCTAATAAACAAATGACATGCGCACATCGGTGGTCGCAGAACCTTCAACGCGGCACAAACATGCACTCCACGATCCCAAAACGAAAGCAACAGTGCATGCACTACATAAACAGTATAAAAAATGCAGAGCAAGCACAACAACAACTATTGTTCTATGAACTACTGGTAAAGTAACAGGAAAATCATATACTAATGAAGTACAGTACACGGAGTCATGACAAGAAGGATGCCACCTTGGACAGGACAGTGCATAAAACAGACCACTTGTATTGTTGAACCTGTTTAACAAACCTCCCGCTTACCTCGCCATCATGCATCGAAAGGACAGCAACATGTGTACAAGGCAATCAAAGAAGAATAATATATCATACGATAAAGACAAACTAATCGCAACGAAATACACAGTATACATGACATGAAAGTTAATATTGTAGATATGACTATAAGAAAAGAAGATATGATGACACAAAAACTCTAGCCGCAAGGGATGACAGTTACGTTTTTCCGCATTGTCATATAAGTATAGTAAATTTCGTCATTACTGCACTCCTTATATCCATTGTATGGTACTTGAAGTGTGTCATGTTGTATATATAGTTGTGTACTATGTGTATTGCTGTCTGCAATGACTATAACAGTTATTGTTAACGTGATAGATTACTTAGTAGTGGCACAACTGGAATGAATGTCATATGTATCATTGTTATGTGTATTAGTTGCGTCCACACTATACTATTTATTCTACATTATATCTTATATGATTTCTTTGTTCAGCATTTACATACTCTGACGATTTCATATCATATTATTTTAAAATATCATATGCATGCACTCCCTATTGAGTCTTATGTAATAAAATCAACTGCACATGTATATCAGACGTTGAATTCCGACTTATCATTGAAAAGAAGAATGGTATAGAAACAATACATTATCTCATAATACAAATATATTTTGCTCTACCTAATCAATAACAATTTGAATTTCTATCAATTACTTGAAGTTTACCACATGTTACGTGATATCAAACAGTTGTACATCAATCACTATGTACATACCGTCCTTTTGTGGAAATTATGTACATTTCGCAGAAAAATACTTATGTCACAATGTATGCATGTTAAACTGGTTTACCGCAGGTAATGTTAGCCAGAAACTGGAATAACGCTAATGGAACGCTGGAAATATATAGATGTATCATTTGTACTAGCCAGGTTAGCCATTTCGTGTGATTTCAAAGTAAACATGTTGAGCAGTGAAGCTTTTGGAACCACTGGTATGAAACACAACTTCTTGTATTTATTCAAATTAGGAAGTCATTAAAGTTTACTGTAAGGTTCCACACTACATCTTCCTGCCAACGCCCCAATATATATGTTTTTGGTAGCAATGTTGGATTTGGTGTCAGACTATTTTCAGCATGAATGTTGATGTGGAATGGCAAGACAAGAAGGCTTTCCAAAATAAACTGAATAATCCAACGTATATAACCAAATGTACTATTTTAAATATTATATCAGAATATATATGAGTTGATTACTAGTAGAATGTACTATAGTATTATCCGGCGCCCATTTTGGACTTCTGTTATTGAACGTTGTCTAATGGTGTATATTAACTTAAGAAGAAATCATCTTGACTTAATACTTAGATGTAACATCCGAGTGTAATTATATAAGCTATTTGCTACAATAATATCAATATAGTTGGCGGCCATCTTGGACTAATGCTGTTGAAACAAAGATCTATATGCGTACCTGACATAGCGAACTCGTGGTAACGAGATGCTATCTCGTGGGAACGAGATGCTATGTCGTGGTAACGAGATGCTCTCTCGTGGGAACGACACAGCTAACTCGTGGTAACGAGATCCTATCTCGTGGGAACGAGATCCTATCTCGAGGGAACGAGATGCTATATCGTGGGAACGACACAGTTAACTCGTGGTAACGTGATGCTATCTCGTGGGAACGAGATGCTATGTCGTTGTAACGAGATGCTATGTCGTGGTAACGAGATGCTATGTCGTGGGAACGACTTATGCAAAAATGTGCATGTTCCTTTCAAGCTGCCGTAAATACCTGTTAATTCGTAACATATTTGGATGTCTGCATTATAATCGGTAAAGCTGCGATAATAACATTGCTCCACACTGCGGACACACTGGACTGAGTAATGGTCCTATCCATATTGCGAGCACAAATTGCCGCTAATTGTTCAGTGTAAATATTGGAGCCCTGACGTATGTAGTCATGATAATAAACAAGAACAATTATAACATGAATGATCATGTTATAAAAGAACGCTTTGAGTGTACGTTATTACTATTGAGGCCAACTACATGTTTGCAAGTAGCATGTAAAGTTATAGATATCAGGGTATGGGATCAGTGGTTTCCGAACCTGCTTTTCCGACGTGACGTATTCTGTGACGTCATTTTTACAGTAAATTTTTCTTGAAAACATTCCAAGCAAACAGACGGATTTCGATGATATGTAGCTCACCATAGAAGTGACATACCGGTTCGATGATATGTATCACACCATACATTCACGTTCTTTAGATTTTTATTCACATACATGGTAACCGATTCTTCGTCAAAACCAGAAAATTGTTAGATTAAAGCAAACTATACCATAATGCAAGAACTGGCATCATTAAACGAAGCTAATCCCCTCGCTGGCAGCCTTGATAATAAAAAAGTACTCCGTGACCTTGGGCGGTCGAACGTGGGTCATATGAGTCTACTCATATGCTAAAACCATGCTCCATAGACACACATTATGGTCAAATAATATCAAAATCGTGGAAGCAATTCACAAGTTATTGAAAAATGAAAGGTGTTACTAGCGTACGTACATATGTACGCAGTACATGGACTAACGATATACCAGCTCTTGCCTGTCGACGAGGGGATACTAATTGGCAACCTGTTAAGCATTTAATGCGTTATGTTTCATTAAACTCTGTCTTTCCATTATAAAGATATTACATTCAACATCCTGCACCACCTTTAATTGACATGGCGCAATTTTAAATATTGCGCGGGCCCAATTTTCCCAATTTTAGTACTTTCCCCTAACAAAAAAAACCGGCATCTAGTCGCACGCTGACTGAGCCCGCGATATATAAACTTACCCAGGGAGATTACATTACGCGTCCACTGGCGGTTTGTTTCGGTGAGTCCGCACAGTACAACAGTCCGACTTGGCAACGCCACCTAGCGACTTATCATCGACACTGCAGTGCATGATATAAAAATCCTAAAAACCATCAACTTCTAAAACTGGCGTTTTGAAGAAAGTCATGAAATAAAATTATGCAATATTAAATTCGATAAAATTGACGCAGTACAATTTGAACAACGTTATAAGCCAAAGATATAGTGCCAGAAATAACCCACATTCAAACACATGAAAATGTTTGCCATTTCTCCCATTTCATTGTCGAAACTCCAGACGGTTTTACAGAATGTGAAAGCCGTGGAAAATGTATACTGGATATCAAATACTCCTACAAGCACTAATATGAACTTGTGAGTGAAATTCACGACAGGTCATACATTACATTGAAACAGAAATCATTGCCTTGAAAAAGTCTGAGAAATATTACACACACACAAGTACATTCAAACGGCTGTATGTCAAACATTGTTCTGGCGACTTTGCACTGCAGTGGAGTAGCCAGATTCATGCAGAGGGGGTGTGAATTGTGAATGGAGTTTGGAAGGGGGTGCAGAACATACATTCAATTTCTTCCATTGTAGTGATTTTCACATATATTATACAGGTAGTTATTTCCCCCAGAAAACGTAGTTAAAGTAAAAAAATACCCACCTGACCAAATGTTACGGATGCAATTACACACCCACTGGTGAAATCCATGTGACAAGTGTTTTGTATGATGTGGTGTTTGTGAATGAGCTGATAAGACACGTGTCGTGCCTTTGCACTTAATGACTGGGTGCCAGACATCCTTCATCAAAGTTGCAAATCATGATTTGAATAATTGGGGTCCCATCTGTTTGGCACAAAGTGTTCTTTATAGGAATTAAATATTAAATAAGTATAATTGTGTAACTATTCCAACAGTTTTAAAAAATACGAGTGCCCGCTACAAAGAAATATTCACTTAGTAATCTTAGGTTTACTGATAGGTTGTATTTCATCGTGCCATTTTGATTGTAAATGAGGCAGGTCATTTTTAAATTATTTATATCAACTAAATGTGTCACCTGAAAAAAATATTTGTATTGACTTGTTACAAAATATGATCATTGCACATCAAAAGATAAAATAGAGAGAATAAATAGTTGTTTCCATTAACATTTTAAAGAGTCAATGTTATCGCCCTTGATATCAAAGTGGCAATTCAAGCTTCATGTAAAAATAATAATAATGTAAAATTAACATGGTTGATATGATTTTTTTTATTTTTTTAAGAATTTTACCAAATTTTCTACGACGGCCATCTTGGATTATGCGACAACCTCCATTTGAACAAATATGAAAATGCTTCACCCACGCACCACAACTGTGAAGTCTGACCAGCGTCGGTCAAACGGTACATGAGAAGAAGACGAAATCTATAATTAAAGGATGACCTGTCGGCGGCCATCTTGTATGATGTATCATCCGATTTTGACAATACCCACGATACCTTCGCCATGTGCCAGATACAAAATCAATGCGTGAAAAAACTAAAGGGAGAACACTGGAATATTAGTGAGGCAAGAGTTGTGATAAATATACAAAAAGGAATTCCAGTTATGCTTGGGACACAAAATCAGTACATGTATCCGAAAAGAAAAAAACAAAAGAAAAATCAGTATGGTAAGATATGTTATTCTTCGCTTTTAAGGACTAGAGCAAGTGAGCGGTGAGCGGGGTCTCATACATACCCTCGGCCGCAGCAAAGTCATTTGGCCTTGACCTTTGGCATGAAAGCCGCTTAGGTGAGATATAGAATGAAAATATGTTGACAAAGAAGTATGTGACATTTCCAGTCGATCTAACATACGGATTGCAGATAAATTGTGTACTTAAAACATTAATGCAAATATTTCAAAACATTTAACACAATTTGACCTTGACCTTGGGCATGAAAGTCACATGCTGGTCTATAAAATGAAAATATGGATGTTGATTGTTGATAGACAAATATATGTTTACTTAAAACTTTAACGCATATATTTCAAAACATTTAACGCAAGTTTCAAAGTAATTTCACCTTCACCGTGTGCATGAAAGCCGTATAGAATGTTTGTTTAATGGTGTGTTTAACGGCCTATCAACAGCTATGGTCTAATACTCACATAAAGAATATAACTGTCGGATACCAAATGCCAAAGTTGTTTGTTTGTTTATTGGTGTTTAACGGCCTATCAACAGCTCAGGTCATATAAGGCTGGGCAAACGGGTTCGATCCTGTATTAACCTGCTGCATTGGGGGGAAAATCCCAAAATCAGAACGGAATAATTTCATTGAGAAAAATATAGTCAGCCCTGAAATTAGAATAACCTGACCTGATGCCAGGTCCATACCACACCAATGTCACTTGGCCCCTTTCCCTCTTTCCCTAAAAAAGGATTACGAATAATCGTAATACTCACACAGATATAACCAGATTCAACTGTCACATACAAAATGCCAAAGACGTATGTGAGGGCCAAACCAGGTCTCCAGTCGGATTTCCGGTAAGGATGAATCGCGATTGTTTAAATTACCCATCACATGCACCCACCAGGGCGATAGAAAGAAAATATTGATCTTCTAACTTAATAAAGAAGTATATATATGAAGTTTCAAGTCAACCCGACTTGCGGTTGCAGAGACATTGTGTACTTAAAAACCTTGACATGTTTGATGCAAATATTTCAAAACTTTAAGTAATTTGACCTTGTGCAGGAAAGCCACATCGGTGTGCTACAGTATAAAAAATATGGATGACGATAAAGAAGTATATAAAGATTCTACTCAATGCGATTTACGGTTGCAGATATAATGGGTACCCAAAAACCTTTAACGCAAATCTTACGGATGGACGAAAATACAAAAACATATACACCTCGACATACTTTGTATGCCTGGGTATGAATCATGATTGAAGGCACTGTGTTACAGATGATGCCTCAATATGTTGTTTGCCACATCATGCACTGCAAATGACCAATATCAACCAATTGCACCATTTCATTCGAAGTCAAATTTCGAAGTCGAAATTTATTGTACATATGTAATTTGTTACAAGTTTGACCATTTCAATTATAATCATGATAATAGCACAAAAATAAATCATTAATTCGTAAATTTTCGTTTCCCTTCGAAAGTCTACAAAGTTTGTCTTTGGTCTATTCTGGATGTTTCAAGTAAAATCCTTTATTGCGAAGATATCTGAAACAATGTGAAACCAACCAAATATAGACTTTATAGACTGTGGACGTTAAACAAAAATTTATGAATCAAAGATTGAATGCAATACCTTAAATGCTAATCACTCTAGGTTGGCGGTAGGATTTTTAAATTTGCTCAAATATGTGTCTGTGACTGGAGAAATGGGGCTTATGGGATTTGCGACCAGTGTAGATACACATATCCGCACAGGATCTGCACTGTTCACCATTGCATCAATGAAATCTCCATCATGCTTCTAACAAGCCACATCATTATCAGGCTACAGGAGTGTACTATTTGATCAGGAGCTACACTGGTCACAAATCCCATAAACCACATTCTCCAGTCACAGCCACCGGTTAAAGTAACGGACCAATACCTATAAATACATTAAATATACCTAAAAGCATCAATAAGTAAAATAAAATAGGCCAAACAAATTATTTATCTCCCATATATCACACATGGAGTAAATACATTTTGTTTAGCTTATGTTTCTCTCACTTATTGATGCTCTTAGGTGTATTTAATGTATTTATAGGCCATGGTCCGTTACTTCAAACTGAGGTCACAGCCACATATGTGTAAAAAGCATAGTAAATATATTTCTGACCATTTCAATATCTAGTCCTTCGAGTGTCACATAATCGGAAATGTACAAATGCCATTCTGTCCACCACAAGAATAAGTCACCGATTCAAAAAATATTGACAAATCTTAAAACTGCACAAGTCAGATTTGTGTGAATAAGATTCATTCTCAATTCCATCCATCACAAGAAGTAACATGTCTTCACGACACATCCTTTCAACAGGTTGATTAGATGATTAGAGCAGAAATCAGAGTTAAGAACCACACAAACACTGCCACTGGCATGGATGGTACTCTGGTTAAATGGTTAATTTTTTTGTAACTGAACTTGTCTTTCTCAAGCTCTTCCTCGAGCGTTATATTTTTCAGATGTCGCTGATCTTAAGATGATGACAGTCTGTCATGGCGACACTATATTTTGCTTCGTGTAGGTGAGGAACTGGATCAGTTCCCATTTCGCGAGTGTTTGTCAACTTGTTGCCCAGGTGGAGTAGTGTTTCCAGGCAGCGATTCTTCTGGTGGCCTTTGTCCTTCAACAGCAGAATGAGAAACAATTTCCGCCTTATCTGCTTCTTCTGAAACCGCCCATATTATCTCAATAGCCCTGCTGGTGTCTGCCTCGACTGCAGGGTGAAGTGAAGAGGCTCGACGAATAATCCAGATGGCTGAGATCTGTAGACGGCTTCCTGAAAACAAACAATCAAACACTATTATGTACATGGTTAGCCTTTTATTGAATTTCTTACCAGTATTAACCATTACTCAGCAAATGACTCCGCAACTTTCCAACATGAAACAGTGCTTAGAGAACTACATCCCACCCGGGCATCAAACTCACAACACTTGGATAAATGTGGTAAGCGAGTAAGCCACATTGTTCATAGTTGTGAACAGTAACTCTTGAAATCTACAACCGTACTGTCCGTAGCAGAGTTACGTTTCCATTCATAGTCTTCCTCTGCAGAATAGTGAATAAGAGATCTGGTTCGCAAATTAAATGTAGCAGCTAAAGTTGGGGTGGTCCCATCCACAGGTTGAAGTAACGGACCGAGGTATATATGTGTGTGTTATAGAGGGAGTAACAAAAAAAATTAGCTTTTTTTTTTCGTTTATGGACGCTTTTAGGCATATATAATGTATTTATAGACCTCGGTCCGTTACAATGTAATTCAACCTGTGGTCCCATCTAGTAGGCATAACAGTTTGCCTATAAGAATTAAATAAGTGTATAATTGTGTAACTACGGTACATGTATTCCGCCAGTTTTAAAAATTACGAGTGCAGGCCCACTATACACATATAATCATTTAGTAATATTGATTTTACTGATAGTGACTCGCGGTGGTATCAGGCTATTTTGATATGCAAATGAGAAATGACATTTTTAAATTATTTATACCAATTAAATGTGTCACCAGAAATATTTTATTAGACACATTATAAAGTACGATCATAGTGCACATAACAAAACTAAGCAGACAGAATATAGTTTCCATATTAACCTTTAATGGAAACACAGTTATCGCCCCTGTATCAGTGACGAAATTCACGTTTCATATAAAAAGAAAAAGTACATGTATATTTTCACGTACATGTACAAATGGGGGGAAAATCCCAAAATCAGAACTGAATATTTACAATAACAAAATTCAGCGCTGAAATCAGAATAATCCTGGTCTGATACCAGGTCCTCGCTACACCAGAATCACTTGGCCCCTCCCAAAAGCAGTAGGATAAGTAATAATCTTAATACTTTTATAAGGGCAATAACCCAATTCAACTCCCAGGTAACAAAAGAGCCAAAGATAAAAATGTACTGAAGGGTCAAACCAGGCAAATAGTGATTCCTATATAGAGGAACTACTACTGTTAATTTACGTCGTCTCGTTCTCTCGACCACCACCCACGTAAAGTTTTGTATTACTTTTATAATAGTTTTATTTTCAGATGGAAAATATACAAATTAGGTCACAATTAACAACTAAAGTGTAAATCAGATCTGATTAGCTATTCTGTAGAGGAAGCATACGTATATCATTTATTTGTTTGTTGGGGTCTAACGGCCTATCAACAGATGCGGTCATTTAAGGCCGGGTCAATGGGTTTAGTAATAAATCCCATATATTACCTGTACAAGTACATGTTCAAGTACATGTACAAATTGGGGGGAAAATCCTAAAATCAGAAATGAATATTTACAATAAAAGAACTATATACTCAGCCCTGAAATCAGGATGATCCTGATCTGAGGCCAGGTCCTCGCCACACCAGAATCACATGGCCCCTCCCAAAAGCAGTAGGATCAGTAATAATCTTACTACTCTATAATGGGCAATAACCCAATTCAACTGCCAAGTAACAGAAAGAGCGAAAGATGAAAACGTACCTGAGGGCCAAACCAGGCAAATCGTGATCCATACGTATTACTTTTATAAAAAAAAAATTCAAATGGAAAATATACAAATTGTGCACAATTAACAACTAAAGTGTAAATCAGATCTGATTAGCTATATTAAGAGGAAGATACGTACATCATTTATTTGTTTGTTGGGGTCTAACGGCCTATCAACAGATGCGGTCATTTAAGGCCGGTCAATGGTTTAGTAATAAATCCCATATATTACCTGTACAAGTACATGTTCAAGTACATGTACAAATGGCGGGAAAATCCTAAAATCAGAAATGAATATTTACAATAAAAGAACTATATACTCAGCCCTGAAATCAGGATGATCCTGATCTGATGCCAGGTCCTCGCCACACCAGAATCACATGGCCCCTCCCAAAAGCAGTAGGATCAGTAATAATCTTACTACTTCTATAATGGGCAATAACCCAATTCAACTGCCAGGTAACAGAAAGAGCGAAAGATGAAAACGTACCTGAGGGCCAAACCAGGCAAATCGTGATCCATACGTATTACTTTTTATATAATATTTTTTTCAGATGGAAAATATACAAATTGTGTCACAATTAACAACTAAAGTGTAAATCCGATCTGATTAGCTATTATGTAGAGGAAGCCTACATGTATGAATGGAATAGTAACTCTGCTACAGATGGTACAGGAGTAGATTGCAAGAGTTATTGTTCGCAACTACAATAACATGGTTCAATAATAATGAGACATCAGTGATTCTATATTTTATGTACATATTGGTGTCGTTTTTCTAGTTTTCGATGTAGAACCAATAATTCATTAAACTGTGTTAATTCCATTGGGTGACAGTCCAGTTGTTACATTTATAATAGTATAGCCAATTGTTCTCGTCATTTTTTAATTTTATTTCCACTTCAAGGGACCAGGGGTCTCAGAAATGTAATTTCCATTACGTACATTTACATGACGTTAAATATAGCTTTACATTTACATTGTTTTCTTTTCAACGGCATAAAACATCAACTGAAGGGGCATCTGTTTAGAAAAGTGTCAAGAATATGATAAGCTAATTGTATTAGTGCGAAACAGAGAAATTTAGTAGCAAGTCGTGGAATTTCTCATTTATGGTAACCCAACAACATGTATTTAATATGAATCAGTAAAGTTAAGCAAAACAAAATAGCTTGGCAACTAATAGAATGCCGTGTTTTACCACCACTGTACCAAACATCGTTATAAAGCTACATTTAATTTAATAGCACAGCCTCCAAAAATATGGGCGTAACGGCAATGATTATGTAACGGTAATGACAAAACGTAACGGTAATGACTTTCCATTTATTTAAAATACTAATACAGCATATATAACAAACATATTTATACTTTGAATATGCTGTACAATATAACTTCAAGTTAGTGTTTACTTTTAATGTGATTTGCCAATAGAAACCCACACTCCTTGCAAGCTGTGTCTGTGTTTTTTGTTGTTTCAGAGCTTTTACTAATTAAATCCTGATATATAAATGTTGTAGGTCCTGAATAAATGTGCCATTACTGACCGACAACTGATGGGACCTGGTTTATATCTAATTGACGCATCAACTGACTGGTTAGTATGGTAATTTATCATTGCCGTTACACGATCGTCATTACCGTTACACAATTTTGTAACGGAAATGACCGTAACGGTAATGATTTTTCTTCAAAAACTCCCATTTGTCACCCCTCTGTATACAACGCATCATGAAGGTAGAATATGCAAAGACAACGTTGTAAGTGTGTCTATCTACCAATTTTGGTTTCAGTCGACCTACATATACATATGGACGTGTATAAACCGTGAACGGTAATGATGCATGTAATGTGTACCATTAAAATTCCGAATACAGACCGGTCTAGTTCTCGGCAATGACTTAAGTTGTGTTACCACCGTGTTTATTTATAAATCGGGCGCCCATAACAGTGTTCATTTTGCATTAGTAGCTGAGAGTAGGAAAGGGAGGTTACTCTGATTTTACTTTTTTTTTTTTTCAGCGTAAATGATTCGATTTCGCGGGACAGATACATTAACGTCAGTATTTTTGACAACAAAAGGCAAATTATTGCAGAATAAGCTTAATGTCAATGTTAAACTATTTTAATTCAGATGCAATGTATAGTAAAGTACAAATTGACAAGATTTGAGAATTACGGGCTTGTGAACTGTGCTGATTGATGATCGGGACATGCCCATTTGGTGCACCATACATATGCCAACAACAGAAAATAATAACTAAACACACATAACAAGAATTGTAAATACTGTTTTCTTAATGGATTGGTATTATACATAGTTTCTTTACTGAAAAAAAAAATTTCCTTATAAATTGTGTGATTTGTCAGTAAATTACACCGGGACACCAGATGTACATAAAATATAGAATCACTGACATACATATCTGTACATGTATCAAACCAATGAAAACTGACATTCTGATCTGCATATAAAAAATGTCATTTCGGCTAATTCTGCGCACCGGCTAATGCACAATTCACGTAATGTTTTGCCCAGCTTACGTCAGAATAAATTATGTTGATTTTGGAATAAATCAGCTGATTAACGGTATACTAAGTCACAATTTTTATCCCATTCCGATAGTTTGGTAAAAAGTTATTCAGAACATGGTCAAAATGATTAGTGTCCTGCTTACTAAATGAATAGATCAACAACAGATCTGTTAAAAAAAGCTTCATAAACCAATAATACACATGCAAATATACATTGGTTATCATTTTATTCCCGTATTATTCGCAAAACTCAAGGACAAAATGGACTGATATTTTGATCAAATTTGGCTGGGTCTCCGCTAGGCGGATACAGATAATAGACGACAGATGAAATAGTAAAAGCCATCTGTTTAGCCGTGATTATCTCGACTAAGAACTGCCTTGAATGTTCAGGGAATTTAGACGGAATATGGACATTTTCACGAAAATTATTATTAGGTGCGCAGAATTAACAGACACGATTGTAATCCCAACAAACATAGTCTCCACCCCCGCCCATATTTTGTGAGGTCACCCCCAATGAAGCAAAGAAGTCCCTCATCACCACCCCAGACCAAACATGGGTACCCTGTGTACAAATAAATTTTAGGAAGCCCACCCACTGCAATACAAATACTTAATACAAATACTGCACTTCAATTTTTGTACTTGTTTGGTCACTGTTGTTATAGTTTTCTAAATCGTGTAAACACGTGACTTTCTGAAAACACTTGTCTTAAGAAAACAACATGAATAATCAGACATGTAAAATATTGGTGTGTGCAAAGCCACATACACGGTGCGAAGCCGGGTACACTTACTTAATAGAAATACTGCACCGGCCTATATTCATGATATTTCGGGGAAAAGTCACCGCTGTGCAAATGCATGCAGTGTACCTGGATTCGCACACCTCAATTTTTTAATTTTTTACTTATTTCATCACTGTTGTTACAGTTTTTTTAAACACATTTGACTCTCGAAAGGGGGGGGGGTGAATGAATGAAAGTAGTGTCTTTTTTAAGTGGCTAAAAGCCTATATAGACAATAGTGAATAGATAACGATAATAGCCTAAATATATAATGAATTGACTTGTTGGACTGAAAACATATATTCAAAGTGAATCTACAAGTATCGAGGTGCCACAAACACACAGAGTCCGAGATGCACCATAAATTAGAAATAGCTATTTAAACAACAATTGTGGAAACAACATTGGTCGCGAAAACCAATGACTCGGCACAAGCACAGGCAATGTTGAATATCCCCACCCCACATTGAATTCATGTTAGATTAAATACAATGGAATTATTTTAGTAGCCCTGTGGTTAAAAGTGCTGTCGAAGTCAGCACGATTCAAATATTGGTCAACAGTAATAAAGAAATAATTCTTACCTGAAATGAATGTTTCGTGTCTTGAAGCCAGTAGACTTATGTAAAATGTAGGTCAATTATTGATGCGTCTTGGCCATGGCTGTCGCCGTATTGTCCTCTCAACTTTAGCAAATTTGCAGAAATGTACGTCTGTAGCATTCACAAATCGTCGAGTACACAATGAGTATCTGTATTACCGTATGTAGAGCTTATCAACAATGAAGACAGCAATAATTTCAAAATGTCTTGAACCAGTACGTGTAATGGCAGGACACGAAATATAGTATGACGTCACAATGAAAATAAAATCGCATTTAACAACAAATAGCTGACTTTTTAAACGTAAATTTGTTATTGGTTGGTATATTACATTAAAAAAAAGTGTCCTGTGTCCAATAAAAAATTGGACACATGACACTATGGCGTTTAGTAAAATGGTTCAAATATTGACTCTTTATGTACCGGACGTTCTAAATGAGGCTCCATACGGGATAATCTATTTAAACTAAATTTCATTGGGAAGCTATTTTTTTGCAAATTACATGCGTATTATTATTTTAATATAACCTATCAATGTTTACAGGTGTTAGCATGTTTCAATATTGAACTAACATATAGCTTGTTGGTATTGGCACACTTTCATGTTACGAAGTTTCCCGCAGCGAACCCCATTCGGCCCATCGACCGATTGTAATTATAGAACGCCTGTAACTATTTACGAGAATATAGGCGTTCTATGAAAAAACATATTTATTCCGGTCTAGTGCATCAAATAAATTCAGTAACTATACTAGCATATTCTTTATAGTAAGTCATACGTTAAATATGCTCGCCGGGCGCTAGTAAACTATAAATGCTATTCCTTAATCAGGACCGGATTCGTATGGTCAATGTATATTCCTTTGAAAGTTTGCGATTTGATACGTACAGCAAAAACAAGCCGAATATTTTAAATTGCTAACTAAAAACAATTAATCGGGAAACACGAAAGCAATGTTCTGCGTTTGCCTAGAGCGAAAGTAACCGACTTGAATGTTACCATGCAAATCCACTGTATATTTCATTTACTGGCGTCTTCCTTGCATATTCCTTTAGTCTTTATATTTTATCAGAGAATAAAACATGTATGTTTATTATGTACGTACATTTGTTTGCCATTAAAACACAATGGAAAGTAAATTGTCAATATTTTAACATATTTATCAGTGCCTGAATTACTTTGTACATTCAAGTTGTAAAATAGTTCCTTATAAATCATCAATTTGTTTACTTTATTATAGTTTGTATGTTTTAGGCGCATCTTAGTTGTGAGTGATTTACATATATCATACAAATGTTAGTTGATTTGTATGTGGATATATGCCACTCGTTCCGACTAAAGTCGCGCATTATCGCATGCTACGTAGCTCGTGCATAGATCCACATATAGAAACAAATATTAACCTGTAAGTACTATATCTATAAACGAACGCCGTCCTTGTGATAATCATTGTACATGTACGAGGCTTTAGATTGTATGAAGATTTTCAAGGAAATTATATCCAAATTATGTCAACACAATGATTCTAATTTTAGATCATCAATATAGATGCATCATAGTTTTCTTGACGGCCGTTGCATCCATAATTGGAAATTTCTCAAATTTCGTAAAGAGGGGTCGTTGCGTATAACACAGCAGTAGGCTAATTTCTGTGTGTCAGAAGTAAAGTTGAAAACATGCCAAACACACGTACGTATCTTGTATTGGTTCGGTACCGGTGCGCCCTTCGTTTGTGGCTGGCAGCATGATCAATACACGATCTACATTGTGATGTATTCAATACTGAGACTTAGAGAACGAAGTTGGCCAAAATGGAAAAGAAACGCATGTAGGACATGTTTTATCAAATGGAGTTACATGTATACACACGTTTCACAGTTACAATTTCGTATACTTTGGAATCAATTGTCGATGTAATAAACTATATGATATTTGAATGTGTTTTCCCAGACCTGAGTTGTCATGTCCGCATGATTGCAATACACATACGATAGTATGGTGTAGGTTTATGAGGTAGGGTCGATCATACACGGGGAATTAGACAAAATAAAGAAGTGTGATTATTCAACTTTTATCTAATTAACCAGAATTTTTTCTCCGCCGTAGCCCAATCCATCCTACCGCCCAGACTGGCTCACCTGCATATTGTTTTATTTCGGTACCTATATCTTGCCGATAGTCACTATAGGAACTAATTAGTTAAAATGATATATTTATGGGGCAGTCTAAATCCATGTCAGATTGCACAAATGCGCCATGTGACTGGGATCTACACTGTTCGGAACAACGGTAACATGCGTTCTGTCTCGTCATGATGCACTGTAAACAGTACCCATGATGCATGTACATGTTATTTCCTGAAGCCTTTTTCACATTTGTTGAAACTATATGCCTCGTGTTGCCATATGTATGGACTGAGTGATTAAAGGAATATTATATTGTATTGTATTCACTGTGTGGTTACTTGGCGACAGCTGGCACGAAGTATACAATATTAAAGCCACGGAGTCTACGTGAATATAGCAACGGAGTAGTTCTATATCAGTGGCGACTGAATGCAGACATATGCATTGGTGCTTTGTAGTGCCGACTATTGTTCATCGACGACTATCGTTCAAGTGTATAATTAAGCCGGGGAAAATAACTTACTAGCCATTTCTGAAGCCATTTCACCTTTCCTGTGCGTCGTTGAACAACTTAGGCACTTTTTAAGAAACTTCACTACCGGTCAACATTAGTCGTCGACAATAGTCGTTAATGTTAGAGCCGACTATTGTTCATCGACGACTATCGTTCACGTGTATGATTAAGCCGGGGAAAATAACTTAGCCATTTCTGAAGCCAATGGCTTCAGAAATATTTAAGTTATTTTCCCCGGCTTAATTATACACGTGAACGATAGTCGTCGATGAACAATAGTCGGCTCTACAGTTCTTAAATGGCACACATCACGATTAATTGCCATGGTAAATGCATTGATTCAGAATAACTTACCAATACACATTAATTGTTACTACCGACATCCTGGTGTATTGACATAATACGTTTAGATCCATTAGACAAGTGAGTTCAGTTAATTTATTGAAAACTAGGTGGAATATAAATAGATGGGGATGAATTTGCGATAAAGTGGTAACACTAACTGTTATATGTCACTAAAAGAACAATTTGAAAGAGATGTGTATGAATAACTAATCTGCTATTATTTTGGGATTAATTATATTAAAAAAGCGACGGAGTCTGACACCTGTGCTATGGAGTTAGCATGATAAGAAATTCAGGGCTACGGAGTCTTCGTGATTTATTTTCTACAAATTGTAATCAACCTGCGGCCAATTGTATAAACCTTGGTTAAATTTTAACCACTGGTTAAATCCGTGGTTAAGTCAAATATTTGGTTAAATTATTGGTTAGCGATTGTATAAAACTCCGGTTAAAACTTAACCATGATTTTTCTGGTTAAATTTAATCGACCTACAGAAGCCTGGTTAAATTTTAACCAAGCTCCTAACCAGGGTCTTCGGAGAAAACAAAATTCCAATCTGTTTCTGTTCATAATTATTGAGGGGGGCAGCCCCCCCCCCCCACCCCCTGTTATACACTGCGTGTATACCCAACATTAGTTGCGGGAAGTAACTCTGCAGAATACATTATATTGCCGTATTGTCTGTACCCAGAGTTAAGGTGCCTTCCATAGGTTTCCCCTGCAGAGTAGCGAATCATACCTGATTCACACTTTAGCTGTTAATTGTGACACATTTTCTGTAGACTGTAGATCTAGTTTTTAATTGAAAGAAATGTAATTATTGTAAAAGTAAAACAGACTTGTAACTTAAACATTTTATAATTGTAGATAGTCGGACTAGAACATTAAATATTGCATTTCCAGTTACTGGACCCCAACACAAATTTTACATCCAGTTGTTGGATGGCACTGACTGGCTCATTTTTTTATTATAGGAATGAATGGCCTTTTTGCGGAATATATCGGGGTATAAAGTTGGAAAAGTCGCGGGAATACTGGACGAAGGCCGGAATGCCTCGTCCAGTATTCCCGCGACTTTTCCAAGTCCCCGATAAATTCCACAAAAAGACCATTCATTCCTTATAATTCCAGCATTTGGAATACAGTCATCAAGAAAATGTGTTTATTTTCAGTTTTCTTAAGAATTATTTTAACTGCGCCTAACGGTTACGGAAAGTAGTTCGGCGTGGGAGTTTACTGGGATATACATTCTGGACAGAGACTTGCTACGGGCCAATCAAATGTTAGGGAATAGTGTAGATATTTTTGTGCTGGAATTATTCTAGCTTAAATTTACAGAACATGCAATCTACATCTGTAACTATATGACAGAACTATTGCAATATGTTCATTTCATAATACTAACCTTCATTTATGTGGAATCAGTATATAAAATGTACCATATTATGAACAGCTAAGTGCGAATCAGATCTTATTCACTACTCTGCAGGGGAAACCTATGGAAGGCACCATAACTCTGGGTACGTACGATACAGGAGTACATGTATTCTGCACAGTTACTTCCCGCAACTAGCCCAAAATTTATGTAAATTATTATTGAATACATTTAAAAGATTTTGTCTATTTAATGACAATTGTATATTTCTAATTAAATGCCTATATCACAGGTCGAGAAAAATGTGCGCTGGCCCGGGGCTCTAACCCGGGGCACCTACCATCGCTCTAACCGAGTGAGCTATCCGGGCACGAATACACATCTTCTCCCCATAGTGAGTTACGTACCGTGACACATATTTGTACCTAGTACCAATAAGTAACTCTAGAATACTCATGTATCGTCCGTACGCAGAGTAGTCTGCAGAGTAACTTCCCGCAACTAATTTGTACCCACTTCTTTTGTGGAAAAATGGGTATATTCTGTTTGTCCCAAGTGTCCGTCCGTAAAACTTTTAAACAATAATAGACACGATGTATTTTGGTGCGAACAGCAACTCGTGCAACCTACTACCCTACCATCCGTAGAAGTAAATTGCAAGTTACTACAGGGCACGAAAATTCTTGAAATATTTATTCGTCCTTACTTTGATCGGAATGGAAAAATTAAGAAGTCTACATTACAAAAATGTCCACTCGTCCTGCAGGTATTTACACTCGTTAGGACGGGCAGACGAGTGGAATGTTCGTGCCCTGTACTATTCGCAACTATGATAGATGGAGACTTGATATTCGGTATGTGGTTTACTTATAATGCAAGTTATGGTTTTTACAATGTCATGTATTTGTGAAGTTTGCTTCCAAACTCAGATTTTATGTCCCGATTTCAACTCGCACCTGCGAATGTTTCGTCTCGAATATATAGGCAGCTGAACCGTGAAATGATTGTGGGGGTGGGGAGGGGCAATCTTGAGGGCCCAAAGGGCCTAATCTTGCTAGGGGGTACCGGGGGGGGGCATGCTCCCCGTAAATTTTTGAAATCTAATAAGCGTGAAAGGCAATTTCCTGCATTCTCAGGGCCCAGTCTTGAGGACCCTAAAGGGCCTGAAGTTGCTAGGGGGTCGGGGGAGGCATGCTAGAATATGTGCTTTATTACATAATTAATGACGGGGCCAGGCCCCCCCCCCCCCCTCACTCACTTCCGCCGCCCCCGATATGAGCAAATTAAAATCGAGTTTAAAGACTTAGCACGGGAGCCGCCATTTTGAATTGTATTCGTGTTTATGTTTTAAATAACCCGTTCTGATGCAATGACAGATGCCGCGAAAATACTCGGAACCGGAATTAGTATTGCAATGCATTGTGGGACGACTTGCACTGGTTTGGTTAATTGAACCAGTGGTTAAATCTTCAAGAAACTGGTTAGTTAACCATATGGTTATCAGGTTGTATACAAACGGTTAACCAGTCCGGTTAACTAACCACGCTGGTTAAAATTTAACCAGTGGTTAGGCGCTAACCAGTGGTTAATTTAACCAAGGTTTATACAATTGGCTGCTGAAGAAATTGTTGTCTCAATATCCGGTTATGTTGTAGTCGTTGGCCGGTATAATGATAAACTGTTATTATATAATGATATGCAATGGCGGATTCAGGGGGGGGGGGGCGGACCCGGCACCAACCACCCCCCCCCCCCCCCCCCCCCCCTAAACTTCGCCGAGTAAAGATTTTTACAAGTTACAAGGCACGTTTCTACGTTCGCCTCGTTGTGGTAGATTTCAAAAGAATTCCGGTGGGGTATGCCCCCGGACCCCGCTAGAGCGTTCGATAATATATTCAAGTATTGCAAAATAGTTACGCGTCCCCCCCCCCCCCCCCCCCCCCCCACCCCCCCCCTAACCCGAAATCCTGGATCCGTGCCTGATATGAGTTTCTCTTTCCGCAAGAAACACAATATGATAAGTAGTGTTATAAGGATATATTATCACATAACTGGCCCTTTTCCATTTTACCATTTTCGTTACGATACATTTCATATGCTCTCGATGTCCAAATACTGCAATATTTCTATTTTCTATACGTTCGGAATGGGTAACACATGTTATACCTTTGGAAACGCGTAGTAACTCAACGCTTGTAACGAACTGGAGACGAATTCAACGGAAATACAACAAGAAAACGTGCAAACTATGAACAACTTGACGAGCAGTGCTGTATTGTCGATCCATTTAATTAATAAATTCGTTGGCTGATGCTTCTATAACTAGTATTGGTCTTATTTTCCAGAACAGTTCAGTTTGCTGCCGGTACTGTCTATTACTAAGTAATATGTGTAATGCAAGTACGTACATAAAATCGGTTACCGAGCTTGACCGTGAAGTGCTCCGACATATAATGTTCTGCTTTTATGAAGAGTAAACAGGTATTTAAATAATATTTTGGCGGGAAAAGATGATTAAAATAGAAGTTGCTTATGATTGTATCTATATGAACTGACGCAGCATTTAACAACATATTTGGTATCGCACATCAAAATGATCTAAAATCGGATACCTAAACAAATTCTCTGATTGATTTTACAGTCTTTCACCACATATGATAACATCTGTTCATGATTGCAAGGCACGTTATAGACATGTCTTGGAGAGCTCATAAGCCTGACTTCTACTGATGCCAATATCTGTTCATATGTGGCTGTGACTGGAGAAATGGGGCTTATGGGTTTCACTAGCAGTGTAGATCCAGATCAGCATGTTCATCCGCACAGTCTGATCAGGATCTGCACTGTTCACCATTCCATCAATGAAACACCCACCACGTTTCTAAACAGCAATATAGATCGATATCAGGCTATTTGAGTGTGCTGTTTGATCAGGAGCTACACTGGACACAAAACCCCATTTCTCCAGTCACAGCCACATATATGTTTTGGAGTGTTTATATGTCTGAAATATAGTGGAACCACTTTAAATGGGACACCCATAGGACCTCACAGGGTTGCACAATAGAGAGGTTTCAATGTACGATAACAAATTATTGTCTACGGCGCCCCGCAGGGGACATGGATTTTATTTTATTAATTCGTTCCCGCGAAATAACAATCTTTTCCCTCAATTTAACAATTTGTTCCCTCGAATTAACAATTCGTTCCCACGATATAACAATTTGTTGCCACAAATTAACAATTCGTCCCAGCGGGGACGAATTGTTATTTTGTGGGAATGAATTGTTAATTTGATGGAACGAATTGTTATATCGTGGGAACGAATTGTTATTTCGTGGGAACGAATTGTTAAATTAAGGGAATGAATTGTTATTTTTAATAAAAATAAAATGGATGGTAGTTTTTCTACAACTGCTGTTGATATTTTCAGGGGAATGTGATATTTTAAATCATATTTGCCCATATTATGCTTCATGATGCTGAAATGCTTAGCTAATAAATTAATTTTCCAATGAATGTAAAACTCCATTAACAAATTTTCAAATAAAACAGAAAATTCATTCCATTTTAAACAGTGATTAAAAGTGAGAACTTGGCGTGGGTGAGTTAGCGTGAAATACCATGAATTTCTAGCTTTGTAGATGATATGATTATTCCTGTTGAAAAGTAAACATTTTATATTACACACAAGATTTAAAGGTACATGCCCACACAGTAGGCACAAAATGTTCTTTATAGGAATTAAATAAGTGTATAATTATGTCACTATTCCACCAGTTCTAAAAATTACGAGTGCCCGCTATACAAATATAATCATTTATTAATTATCAATTTACTGTTAGCGACGCGCGGCGGTAACAGTCTATTTTGATAATGTGCGGTGACGACGACTTTCACATCACGGCTTGCGGTGCGCATGCGCAGTATACTACGCGCGCCAGTAGGCTTCCCAATATGTAAACAAGAATATTAACATGTCGAAACGTCCAGGGCGGATTGTATGAAACAGCGTCGGCCAAAAGAAAGGCGAAATGTCTGAGGGACAGGCAGTACAGAGAGAGAGAGTAGTTAATATTTGATCACCAAATGGAAAGAGTTACGTGGAGATTTAGATTTGGACTCGAATAGAGATTTTTCTTCTCAACTTCCGATACTTCACTGCGCATGTCAAAGATGTGATATGATTGACCATGTCACGTGACGCGTATTGGTAAAAATAGCACGAGGTCGGAAAATACCCTTTCTGGTCGCGGTATATAAAATGCTATTTAACACCAATTAACACGCGCAGTAATTAAAAAATAACTCGTTAGTGGGTAGATATATTGCTCATATAAGGCATGACAGAAAATGGAAAGTTGCAGTACAGTGTAACCTGCTGCGTGGGCATGTACCTTTAATTTGTATTGTGAAATGACCATTAATTCCATGATAACATCGTTATGCTCTATGTAATATAAAGGATTGGCGCCCGATTCGTTTCCCATATAAAAACTCATTAATATCAATGTAGCGTATAATACTTGTGCTACAATTATTGCATTAAGCCAGAATAGTAGGTTAGTGCCGTGAATGGGAAAAATATCTGGCGCGGCACGGAAACAGAACAGAGCCTCGCCCATCCCGTTTGCTAAGCCTTGCCAGGTAGTTTTCCCATTCACGGCACTATCCTACTCTGTTTACATTACTTCCAACACAAATACACCATGCGCAGTTATATGATTACAGGTGTACATGTACAATGTATAGTCATTACTGCGCGCCCCTAAACGTTGCATTGACCTTTCAAACATATACTATCGTACATCTCTGCAACCGTAGTTGACGGGCCCTTGCTCACTTGTTGAACGATTGTGTTTCATTTAAACATTTAAGCTTATACTGTTGTTTTATCCATTTCAGCACCGAATGGTGAGGATGTTTGGTAAGTATCCTTTTAATACTACCGTGTCTTATGAACGTGGTGAGGAGTGGGAAAACCTTGCTTATGACTGCTGTGGCCAGATCATCGGCTTGCACATTAAATTGAGTATGAGTAATGCATGTTTCTGTTTTATATTTTCCAAGCAATACTGATTTAGACGGATAAGATCGTCAAAAGAAAACAATCACTAAGTGTATGTTATTGTTTCTATATTAGCATTGAGTTCCGTACAAATCCAATATGTTAACAAAAGCATACTTATACTTAGCCAGGTTTATAATGCATTCTCCCATGCGAGTATTGATTAGTCATTAAATCAGGTAATTGGGATTGGCTTAGACAGTCTGGCGAATTATAACTATAGTCATGACTGACAATGCTGTTCACTTGTATTATTAGACTGGTGTCCGACGTGAAGTTAGTCCGACAATAAGTAATTTTGCAGAAGCTAATGCATTACAATAGCAGGGGCGCTGGAAGAATAATAAAATTGGTCCGGCGAATCTAGTCAGCGCTGCCTCTACCCACCCAAAGTGTATGTGGTTACCACTCAGTTGAACCGTCTCGTCGAGACGGTTCAACTGAGTGGTAACACCATACACTTTCGACCAGAAATGAAGAAAATTGCTATAAATTTGTTTCATTCCGTTTGTTATATAAATGAATTCCAAATATGTCAAAATTATTGACCCGGTAGTCGCGGGACCTGCCGGACCAGTTCCGACGCCCCTGAATAGAAAGTCAAGAGATCCACAATATCATTTGTGTCATGGGTTGTGACAATACTGTTATTTCTAATGACATATTTGTTTTGTTTTTGTTTTCTGTTTTTTTCTTCAAAATGTAACCATAATTGGAGCCATTTCGCGACCAACTGTTACAGCAGTTGTTCCACTTGTAAATTCAAATGTAACGTTCCGTGAGCATAATATACTGAAACGATATAAAAACGCCATACAAATGCTATTTATTCACCATTACATAATTTGGAAAAGTTTACCGTTCTATTATGAAGATAAATAGCAATTCAATATCTATTTAAATTATCAGTAGCCTATTTCACCAAAAGTTCAAAGTATACATATGTTGCTAAGTACACTTTGAGGGAGAAATGTTCAATTTAAGGATAAATGTATTCATTTTTATTATACTGAATTTATTACATTATCACAGCCATTTTGGCTGTGATAATGTAATGAATTCAGGATAATAATTCTGCATACTTTTAATCATCGAATATATGCAGTCGTTAGCTCTGTATGAAATAATGCATATCGGGAAAAATAAATGATTATTCGCTCAAAGTGCACTTTGCCAGATAAGTATACTTAACAAGTTTGGTGAAACAGGCTACAGGAATCGAAACATCAAAGTCACGTGGTACACTGCGGTCCCATTGATAATCACATAGAGGTGCCCAACAACATGTCTACCTCCTTGTTACGTTTTTAAATCGTTTCAGCTAAATATACGTACATGTAAACTCCTGCCTTACTTTTGATCCGACATGACGTAATATATTTCAGGATATCACATGATGCCGACAGTAAGGTAAGTTATCGGAATCAAGTGTTCTGTTCAATACTATAGCGGGGTCCCATTTCATGTACTAGCGATTCCACTATTAGTGGAACCAGTTAGTCTAACTGGTATACATGTTTGCCTATTATGTTTGCTTTTAAACTGCTTAATACCGATTTATTCAATAGAAGTATACATATATACATGGATTCCTGTTATGTTTCGACATTCACCCTCACGAATCTCAAGGGTAGAGGTCTATAGCGGACCAATATAATATTTAGTGATTATGAGACGCTGCCATGTTTTAGAGTATCATTGACAGCGTTGAGAAATTACAAACGAAAACAGCAAAACGCAAGGTGTGCTTTTCCAGTAAACTATATGTACATTTGCATTTCTCGATTATGCCAAGTGGTAATTGTCGCCCTTGATTATTGCAGACGCAATCTGTGTTCTTCGACGACGACGCCACTAATGTTAAAATCCAGGTGGAGGAATCATATCCGTCTGACGTCACCACTGACGTGTACGCTGCGTTATATCATGGACGAGAATCAATGGAGTCCGAGGAGAAAATCATAGATTTCGTAGATCCAGAACAACCACACGGGAGTTCGGTTCCGCCATTGAGGTTATCGACGCCGAGGTTTGCGGAACAGGAAGTGACGATGTCTCTCGACGCATTTCTGGGTAATTATTGATTGTATGCCAAATTTTCGATTGGAATTAATGAAGGGATCGCTGGAAGAAATGGGGCTAGTCCCTTTTTATGGACTTAGCCCCCTATTTCCATTGACACATGCATTAACTCATCTGGCTGGATATTTTAACGTGTTAAATTTACTATTTTAAAGAAACTCATGCACCCAAATGCATGTATGCATGTACAGTATTATCTGTTTCACAGACACCTACCCATATTTACATCTACACAACCGTCAAGAATAGAAAATGGACTGTGTATCAGATTATGTCTCAGATATTCAGTATTTAAAGGTTATTTCATTTGTATGTGGATATAAGCGCGAGTTCCGCAGCGTGCGATATTGCACGACATTATGTAGGAGCGCAATATCGTTGCGCGGCGGAACGAGTAGTATGTATCCACATACAACTCAAATAACCTGTTTTATTATAGACGTACATCATTCGCAATTTATATGCGCTTAAAAATATAAAAATGTAAATAAATAAACAAATTAGTGGTGAACTATTTTGCAGGTTGTCAATATTTTTCCACATTAACGTCTCGCGAGTTCTTATTGGTCAGTGCCGGAATTCCGGCACTGACCAATAAGAACTCGCGAGACGTTAATGTGGAAAAATATTGACAACTTGCGTTGCATTTTGTTTCAATGGGAAACAAAAATACGTATATAATAATTGTTTTTATCCCCAGTCATGGATGCCTATTGGTATATATCAACGGTCACGCACGGTCAATTTCATTCCATCCGATTGTACAGAAACGTATTCTACAATAGATACATGTTTACCATGAAACATGGATCGTGATCAACAGGTCAGATCATTTGGTAACGCATCTCCGCTGTTACTTACTATACAAGAAAGCATAATTATTTGTGAGACAAAAGCTACGCTTTTATTAGGTTTATTAATTAATATTAATATTAATTCCTGTAACCGATATAACTACTGTCTGTTTCACGAAAGCTGCCCAAATGTTACGGCTATATAAACAATTCAAAAACAAATTTGTTTTGGATAATATTAAATTAAATGAAAAATTAAGAATGAACCTTCTTTTTATTTCGTGGAATTTGGTCAAATTTTATTCCGAAAAAACAATTTCCCCATGCTAAATCCCCATAGACATCTTCACAGAGTGAAGAAATAGACATCTTCACAGAGTGGATTTAACATGGGGATTTTATTTTTAGAATTTCAGAAATACTGGACCGATTTTTAACATTTAACTTTTGTTTTCTTAGTTAGATCATTTCCAAGCTACCTTTTTAGTAGATTTTCATTATATACGATACTTGACTTAATTTAGATAAAAGTATTGAACATCGATTGAATAAATACTAGCATTCTCAACGGTAGCTATTTTTTCAGTTCTATAATTGTTTTAACAAACGCCGATATGTTTGCATGCGACATATATATAACATTTAGTTGAGGCAGGTAATCCTGCAAATACTACCGTGTTTGTCAGTGCCATGGATGATATGGAAGTATTGTTAAGGTTGCGTGCACGCACCTTGACACAATTCGGTTCAGGAACATTTGCACGTCTATCTCTTAATCATTCCTCCTCGCATTTCTGAAAGTAGATACATTTAAAATTGAGCAAGAATGCAAAGGTATCATTACAAATGGATATCGTTAAAACTACACTGTATACTTTTACAATGGAACATCTATGGTTCAGAATGATCAAATGTCTGATTTACAATGGAACCTCTATAAACCGCACACCAAGAAGACACATGTGATCTTATTTTTCATGAGTTTCTTGGTCATTTATCTCAAGGTGATATAGCTCAGAATGATCAAACTGGGGGTGTCCGGTTTAGGGAGGTGTCACTGTGTAATGGATATTGATATTGCCTACATTATACCAACTTGCATGTACTGGCCTGAAATTCTTAATATATTCTCAGCATCAACATGTACATGTCTTAAAGGTACATACTCACGCAGTAGGCACACTGTTCTTTATAGGAATTAAACAAGTGTATAATTGTGTCACTATTCCACCAGTTATGAAAATTACTAGTGCCCGCTATACAGATATATAGAGAATAGTAGGTTAGTGCCGTGAATGGGAAAAATATCTGGCAAGGCTCAGGAAACGGGATGGGCGAGGCTCTGCCAAGCACATCCCGTTTCCGTGCCGCGCCAGATATTTTTTCCCATTCATGGCACTAACCTACTATTCTATTTATCCCGTCAACACCTACAAATGGCTGTAAAATGCAAAATTAGTATTGACTGGATATCAAAAATGTTTCACGGCACCGTGTTTCACGGCACATACGCACTGTGTTGACGGGATAAAATCATTTAGTAATATTTATTTTACTGATTGTGACTCGCGGTGGTATCCGGCTATTTTCATATGCAAATGAGGCATGATATTTTGTTATTATTTATATTAATTAAATGCATCACCTGAAAAAATAATATTTTCCACAGATTATAAAGTATGATGATTGCACATCAAAATATAAATATAAATAATACATAATACTGTCCGTTAACATTTTAAGGAAACACGGTTATCACCCCTGATATCAGAGTAGAAATTTGCGTCTGATATAAAATGCATAATAATTCCAATCAATACGTGCGGTAATGGTGAATGAATGTTTATTTTGCCAGAAAATGTCTCAGATGTACTCATCCATTCTTCCGCCACAGTCTCATAGCGGGAGCTGGACTGGTCAAACTGTTCATAAGACAAATTTCCGCAGTTACAGTCACATACCGGCATGCAATAAAGTCATAAAGAATAGTTCACACTCCGGGTCCAGATGTGAAAAAAAACGTGTGATCCGGGATGTAACATTTATTTTAATGGATTCGTTCATGGTTTCACAAACGAACTATTGACCATGGTTTACACATCGTTTTAACAGCGTTTTCATAATGAGAAAACGACGTTTTCGTTGGTTTAAACGTGTCACGTTTAAACCAATGAAAACATCATTTTCTAATTAAAACAACGAAAGCGATGTCAAAGTGATGAGTTTAAACGGTTGATAGTCTTAAATATTCGAATAGTCTTCATTTTCCATTCCTATTTGTTTGTTTCGTTGGGGACCATTAATATTATTAACCCTTAGACCGCTACACACAACAATTGTCGTCTGCTGTTGCTTTTGACAGCACTTCAGAATCATTTCCAACGGAAATGATTCTAAAGTGCTGTCAAAGCATGTTGTAAATTATTCTAAAGTGCTGTCAAAGCATGTTTTTCATGATAAAAATGGAAAATAGAAAATAAACAGCAGACGACAGAAAAAATAACGAATATTCGCTGTAAGTCAGTGTTGGTTGAGTAAGGTCGACAAATCGGTTCTGGTTATTCAGTGAAGTAACTGCAGTTGTCTCCCTTCGTAATTTCACCACATTACAGGTAAATAATAGCAGGGATTGTAAAATAGTTCCCATGATAGTTTACTTACATGATAGTTTACATACGGAGACCCGCAGGGAACGTAGAATCCTTTTTTTTTATTAATTCATTCCAACGAAATAACAATTCGTTCCCTCAAGTTAACAATTCGTTCCCACGAATTAATAATTCGTTCCCACGATATAACAATTCGTTCCCTCAATTTAACAATTCGTTCCCACGAAATAACAGTTCGTTCGCGGGAACGAATTGTTATATCGTGGGAACGAATGATTAATTCGAGGGAACGAAATTGTCATTTTGTGGGAACGAATTGTTAATTCGAGGGAACGAATTGTTATATCGTGGGAACGAATTGTTAATTCAAGTGAACGAATTGTTAAATTGAGGGAACGAATTGTTATTTCGTGGGAACGAATTAATAAACAAAAAAACATGTCCCTGCGGGTCTCCGTAGAAACATAGTATGTTGGCTGTAATGACAACAGGTTTTTTATAAGTCCTCACAACATTAGTTACAGCCCGTACTATAGGTTAGAAGACACCAAATGTTGCGAAATCGCCCAGGGTGTATGCAAAGTAGTCCGGTATAAAACAATAGTGCGGGTGTTTTGAGGTCACATACACCGTTTGCTTGCAAATCTTGATCCATTACTACCTAGTTTCACTTGAGGAACATTTTGGGGTGCCTTTAACACCAGTTTTCAGCATATTTGTAGCATTTAAAAGAAAACACTGAACCTGTTTGTCACTTGATGTAAACGGAGTTTCCGTGGCCAAAAAATGTACACAATATTGGAGGATATGACAAGGTTGGATTTTTTTTTCTTAGGAGTAAGTGAACCTATTGTTTAGTTCATGCAGAACCAGTACAGACTCGCTGCAGGTCATGTACAAGTGGGTCCCACAGCATCCATACGAATAGTGAAAGTAGGAGAGACTGGCCTTATTGGACGGCATTCGGTTAAATTATATAGTACCACTATTTGGTGGTGTCTAACCTATAGTATGTTTGACAACCAGCAGAAAATCGACATGAAAACTAACAGTCATCCCTAAATGTTATTGTTAGTTTCTGCTGAATTCTGGACATAATTAATGAGATGTCACCCATTTTAGCATCCCGTCTACGCGTCATTCGCCTGTGCGTTGCGACTATTGAAGGTCGCCCCGCAACGTCGAGCATCTAAAGGTCCTTTCCTTCATCAGATGGGCTGAGTATGACCACGTTGTAATGTGGCTTGATTTCGACAACATACTTATCATCAAATCCATCATTTAAGTAGCGAAATTATATGCTTTGCTTTCGCATTGGAATTCATTTGATTTGATTTGATTTCGTAGTTCGGTTACATTTAACCCTTACACCGTTATCTTAATTTTTTGTCGTCTGCTGTTTATTTTCTATTTCCACTTTTATCATCAAAAACATGCTTTGACAGCACTTTAGAATAATTTAAAACATGCTTTGACAGCACTATTTCCATTTGAAATTATTCTGTCAAACCATGTTTTTATTGAGAAATAAGGCAAGATATAAGAGCAACATCAGACGAAAATTGGTGTGTGTTTAAGGGTTAATAATATTAATGGTGTAAGGGTTAATACATACGTTTGTATTGCTTGCGCTGAAATAGTATCCATTGTACTGGTACAAGGTGTATGATCACGTGGTACTAACAACAACAAGTACTGAAATTTCCAGAATCCATGTGATTAAAAGTACGTATTATTTTATAGTGTCCTTATTACATAACGGATTTTGACGAAATATGGCGCATCAAACGCGTCTTGTTAAGCTGCATTTGGTGGTCTCCTCTGTATTTTCGCACAAACTTCTGTCGTTTTTGCAAAGAATAGATTCTTCGCAAAAACGACATAAGTCTGTGCCAAACTCACTGGACCACCAAATATCAAAATCCGTTTCATATTAAGGAAAATATCAAATAATACTTTCAAGATTTCAACACTTTCAGCCACTGTTGTTGTTGTTATAACCACGTGATCATGCACCTTGTGGTATGTACATGTACATGTCATATTTAAAATAGTATTCAATTCATACCGATTGCACACCTTAATTTAATCACGATATAACAATTCGTTGACATTTATCTCCGAGGATAATGTATGTTCATGATCGCAAAGGACATACGTGTGTCTTGAAGTAGGTATATGCAAGTTCACAGTGGAACCTCTCTAAACCGGACACCCTGGGATGTTCCCAGGGATATACCCAGGGTGTCTGGGATGTCCCCAGGGATGTCCCCAGGGATGTCCCCAGGGTGTCTGTGATGTCCCCAGGGTGTCTGGGATGACCCCATGTATGTCCCCTGGGATGTCCCCAGGGTGTCCGGTTTAGAGAGGATCCACTGTATTCCATCAGATTTACGAATTGTTACATACACTTTTAATTGTCGACGAGAAAGTTATTATAAACTGTTCTATATACAGTGGGGTCAGCGTGTAAGTGCACACACGAACGAACACGACAGGTTGGTTCCAACCTGTCGTGTTCGTTCGTGTGTGCACTTACACGCTGACCCCACTGTATGTACATTACATGTTTTATATCTATATTTATCATGCATGTAAATGTGTATCCAATTTGTACAATAATGATGTATTGGCTATAGACTATGTATTAAGTGTGTAAATAAATATAAGTATATACACTGATTAACGCGCTTCAAAATATATTTTTACCCAGCAAAATACACATTGGTTCGTATTCACCATTCTTTATTGCGGAAAAGCATAGAATTCAGGGTGTGGCATCAATCTGTGACGTAATTTTTACAGTAGATTGTCTATAAAATCTTCCTAACAAACGGACGGATTTTGATGAGCGCACCAAATACGATGGCATATGTGTTTTATGGGTGCTCTGAAAGTTATTTACAATAACTTATAACTTTCACAAAGAATCGAGTACCGTTTATTTCTTACATGCACGTGCTCTAGTTTTTATTTACATTTACGGTAACCGATTATTTGTCAAAATTATATAATTATGATATTAAAGCCGACTATACAATAAAAGGCAACGTGTGCCGCATTTGTTGCGGTATATTTCATAAAAACTCGTCATTCCGTTAGAAAGAGATTAAATGAAATCTACTGTAAACACATCTAACAAACATGACGTCACGCCGTTCGGAACACGTGATCACACATCTTGTCTAATGGAAAGGCGGATTTGTATGACACATACCTCAGCAAATGCGGAACGAGTTGTTCTTAATTGTATATGTTTGCTTTAATCTTATGCTTATGTTGTGTTGACTTAGATCCGATTACCGTTAATGTAAATAAAACACATAGAGCGCGTGAATGTGAGAAAGAAACGGTACACAATTCTTGGTGAAAGTTATAACATATTGCAAAGAACGTTTAGAACATCCATAACACACAGAAGTCATCATCTTTTGTACGCTATCTTTCAATCAAAATCCGCACGTTTGCTAGGAATATGTTATAGAAAATCTTCTATAAAATGACGTCACAGATTATTTCACGTTGGAAAATCAGAAACGTTCGAACCTTAGGCTGGAAACGATTACAGAATGACGTAAGATTTTGCTTCTACTACATTGTATTTATTTCCCCAGTAACTGTAACAGGCTCTTCCATGCTGCGCAACAGTCTGCGTTAATCTTGCCAAGATTGTCAACGTTTCTGAACATATATTGGCAATGCCAACTCGCAGTCAAGCAATTTGATTGTCTGAACCTGAGCTGTACCACATCTCAGGCTCAGTCAATCAATATGCTTGATTTCAAGCACAATATTCAACTATTCTGAATGAAAAAAAAAGCATTGGCAAGATTAACGCAGGCTGTAGTGTAATTTCCTAACTATTTCGCTAATCTAACCTTGTTGACATGTATGTGCACAGAGGAACAACCACACCGATAACAATATAAATACAAACGAAATGAAAGACGCTTACTGTCTGTTCCACGTTTTGCTGCCGACGAACATTTGGATATTAAACACATTAAATCTAAAAAATATTTAAATGTAAGTACTTTTTTATCAGTAACAAAAATGTCTCTCTCCCCCCAAAAAATTATTTGATGAAATTCCATCAAATATTTAATCACAATAAAATAAATATTTGATGGAATTTCATCAAATAATTTTGTTTCGGGAGGGTGACTTTTTTGTTATTGATAAAAAAAGTATTTACTTTTAAATATTTTTTAGATTGAATGTGTTTAATAGCCAAAAGTTCGTCGGCAGAAAAACGTGGAACAGACAGTAGTTTCATACAATACATCCCCTCTAAATGCTGACTTCATATTGTTCTGAATTGTGTTGAAACCTGCTTAGATAGCAACATATTATACCTGTATCCAAACCTGTTGAATGCCACGTGCCGTTATCAATAAAGATAAATGAAAAGTCATGCAGAGCATGATGTTATTAGCCGATCAAATCAGGGTTCAATATATGTCCGCATTTTAGTAGTTACTGAGTCTCGGGGGGGGGGGGGGGAGGAATGAATGAGCGAGTGAGTATTGGTGTTTAACGGCCTATCAACAGCTAAGGTCATTTAAGGTCGGGCCAACGGGTTGTACTATCCCGCATTAAACTGGTCCACGATGAGGAAAATTCTCAAAATCAGAACTCAATATTTCCATGCCATACCAGTCACTTTAGTAGCTCGGCCCCAAAGTAATATAATTTGCCATAAGCTTATTACTTCTTAATGGAGCATAACAGGTTAACCCTTATCATGCCCCAGCCTAAATGGCTTATCTACACAGCCACTGCCAGGCTATTTACACAGGGGATATGATTACTGCAGTAAATGTGTTACTGTCCTGCTTAATCATGTAATTACTATCGTGTATTGCTAGTTTACCTCTTGGTAGCCTGCATATCATTTGAAGAAAATTGAACAAGCTTTCTTTTGGTATAATTTTTATTGGTGAAATCCAATTACATTCACATTCATTCTTCTTTCCGTATTTTCCGCCATTTTATTGGAAATTCCAAGCCAACAAAAGAATGGATTTCTACACGGCTATTTTGGTGCATAGACGCATCTATTCACACTGATTGGTCAATATTATTAGACAGAATGACATCATAATCATTTAGTCGGAGGAGATTTTGAGCAGAGGTCGATTATAAATTAGTCGAATAAACACATTTTACGCGATTATACGGGGCTGAAACTTGTTCTGTTTAATAAATAAAAGCTTTAAATTAGCCAATAATCGGCGTATGTTGGCGTATATGGCCATTAGAGCCAACTATGGACTTCAACAACAACAACTTCCGGGTTAAATCTCTTCCGGCATTCAGCTCATTACGTATTCAAAATTGTGTTATTTGGCTATATTTAAAGTTTTAAACGGAGATAATTGCCAAAAATGCAAACTTTATCGGTTGATGCAATTTGGAAGTGATACAGCAAAATTCGCGTTCGTAGATTACCGAATAGCGGAGAAAAGGGTTGCTACAAACTTTTTCAGAATTCGATGGATAACCAATATATTAGCCGATCTATAAATAGATCGGCTAATAAAAAGGCTGATTACAGCAAGTGTAATATGTAATATATGCAGTTGTACGTTTCTCCGTATTTCATTTTCTACGATCATGATGTCTACTACTGATTACAAATACAGTGGAACCCCACTAAACCTGACACCAAGAAAACACATGTGATCTTATTGTTGTGTGTTTCTTGGTCATTTATCTCAGGTGATAATGTATTTTCGTGATCGCATAGCACACACCTATGGCTCAGAATGATCAAATTAAGGTACCAGTCCACCTGAAAAAGGCTTAGTTTCGTAGTTTGCCTATGGGCTTTTTACTGAATATTCCAAAACTGCCCGTCTGTGGCGATTGAATGTGACTTAAAATTAAATACTCCCCATCCTATGCTATTTTCAGCTGACAAAAGCAAGTATTTGTAAAATTATGTGCCAAACTGTGATCTGGGCCATTTAGTGAGCATATTCAGATTAAAATTGTACGCATCTTCCGCTCGAAATGTGTGTTTGTTGTTTGGGGCGCCATTTTAACAGTCTGAAACAGAGGTTTGTGGCTCGAAAACAAAACACTCAGTACCAGTACAGACTATGATCAGTGTGGGCAGGTATACATGTAGACTTGATTCACACATTATTTGTTGGTGCAAACTCCGCACGTCACATAGCTTTCTGGCGCCTTTAGTCCAGCGGCCATGACGGAATAAGTGCAGAAATTGACCACCACATGCTAACTTTCACACATTATAAATGCTCTTAGCTGTATGCCAATTTGATTTGTGTAGCTACTAAAGTTTCTTGAATATAATGTAACAGGTGTATCAGCAAACAGCCTCTGTGAATATATGAAGAGGATATCTGAGAAAAAAACTTGCGGAAGTGCTCACTCGGCCAAGAATTGCTAAAAAATTCTAAAATCTTGGTGGACTGGTACCTTAAGCAGAAAACAGGTTTATTATTACTATCTAAAGGAGTGTTTATTGTTCTTGGAAAGTGTTTGATGACCCTGTGGCGCTTCAAATGTTGTCCCATTTCATCAGAAAGTCTTGCCGCCTCTCCGTAAGCGATCGTTTTATCGGGATATAGTCGTCAGTTGGCGAAATCGACGTATTGATTTTTGCGCGCTGTAATGTCGAATTTCACTTTATTGTGTGCGTTGGTACATTTTGTTTGCGCGAGTCAGTGCAGTGTTCCAAATGACACTTCTTTCTCTCTACACCGCTGCCGTGTGAATGTGCTAGGCTGGGTATTCTAAAATATACGGTCACCCGCAGGGGTCAGGCAGGGAGCTGTAGCTTTCGGCATAGCGTATGTCGTCCACATCTGCACTTGTTCGTTCGGATACCTAACATACATCATCTTGGAGCAGCCACACGTCACTGATGTTTAAGTAAACTGTGTTATTGCAATAAATATGGCCTACTTTTATTTAAATATAGGCCATTTCCCATAAATTGTTGACATATTTTCAAGTTTCCTGTATTGTGCATAAAGCCGATTTCGAGCGCTATGCTTTCGGCCCACATGTTGATCGTGTAAACTGTCGATGTTGCTTATAATGACCGCTAACCAATCTTTTCTTGCTAAATACCAACACGCGTATCTATTTTGTTCATTGCAGTTAACCGACAAGCGGAACCCGGTGTGAAGTTGGAGCCTAGAATTGTGCGTTTCGTACCGCGGGAAATCTTGTCGTCCGAGTCGAGCGAGTGCTGTACAGAGTAAATCACCACTCACTGTCCAGTAGAATTGCTGCTATTGGGTTGGACTGCTGCACCAGGTATAGTGTATTAGGTAGGCACAAACTAAAGTGACTCTGTACTTCACACATGTGCTGTGTGATTGATCCCTGTTTACAAGGAGTCGCAGAACGGAGAAAATGCAGTAAGGAGTCATTTCGGCCGCACAAGTGTCTCGAATGAAAATGACCGCTGTGTGTCTGATATTTCTCCAGACGGTATAGTTTTTGCATAGTTTTGCTTCAAACTGAATACACTCTCTGTGAAAAGCAGATTAGTGTATACAATTTTATGAAAAAAAAATCTTAAGGTACCAGTCCACCTGAAAAAGGCTTAGTTTCGTAGTTTGCCTATGGGCTTTTTACTGAATATTCCAAAAACTGCCCGTCTGTGGCGATTGAATGTGACTTAAAATTAAATACTCCCCATCCTATGCTATTTTCAGCTGACAAAAGCAAGTATTTGTAAAATTATGTGCCAAACTGTGATCTGGGCCATTTAGTGAGCATATTCAGATTAAAATTGTACGCATCTTCCGCTCGAAATGTGTGTTTGTTGTTTGGGGCGCCATTTTAACAGTCTGAAACAGAGGTTTGTGGCTCGAAAACAAAACACTCAGTACCAGTACAGACTATGATCAGTGTGGGCAGGTATACATGTAGACTTGATTCACACATTATTTGTTGGTGCAAACTCCGCACGTCACATAGCTTTCTGGCGCCTTTAGTCCAGCGGCCATGACGGAATAAGTGCAGAAATTGACCACCACATGCTAACTTTCACACATTATAAATGCTCTTAGCTGTATGCCAATTTGATTTGTGTAGCTACTAAAGTTTCTTGACATATAATGTAACAGGTGTATACAGCAAACAGCCTGTGTAATATGAAGAGGATATCTGAGAAAAAAACTTGCGGAAGTGCTCACTCGGCCAAGAATTGCTAAAAAATTCTAAAATCTTGGTGGACTGGTACCTTAAGCAGAAAACAGGTTTATTATTACTATCTAAAGGAGTGTTTATGTTCTTGGAAAGTGTTTGATGACCCTGTGGCGCTTCAAATGTTGTCCCATTTCATCAGAAAGTCTTGCCGCCTCTCCGTAAGCGATCGTTTTATCGGGATATAGTCGTCAGTTGGCGAAATCGACGTATTGATTTTTGCGCGCTGTAATGTCGAATTTCACTTTATTGTGTGCGTTGGTACATTTTGTTTGCGCGAGTCAGTGCAGTGTTCCAAATGACACTTCTTTCTCTCTACACCGCTGCCGTGTGAATGTGCTAGGCTGGGTATTCTAAAATATACGGTCACCCGCAGGGGTCAGGCAGGGAGCTGTAGCTTTCGGCATAGCGTATGTCGTCCACATCTGCACTTGTTCGTCGGATACCTAACATACATCATCTTGGAGCAGCCACACGTCACTGATGTTTAAGTAAACTGTGTTATTGCAATAAATATGGCCTACTTTTATTTAAATATAGGCCATTTCCCATAAATTGTTGACATATTTTCAAGTTTCCTGTATTGTGCATAAAGCCGATTTCGAGCGCTATGCTTTCGGCCCACATGTTGATCGTGTAAACTGTCGATGTTGCTTATAATGACCGCTAACCAATCTTTTCTTGCTAAATACCAACACGCGTATCTATTTTGTTCATTGCAGTTAACCGACAAGCGGAACCCGGTGTGAAGTTGGAGCCTAGAATTGTGCGTTTCGACCCGCGGGAAATCTTGTCGTCCGAGTCGAGCGAGTGCTGTACAGAGTAAATCACCACTCACTGTCCAGTAGAATTGCTGCTATTGGGTTGGACTGCTGCACCAGGTATAGTGTATTAGGTAGGCACAAACTAAAGTGACTCTGTACTTCACACATGTGCTGTGTGATTGATCCCTGTTTACAAGGAGTCGCAGAACGGAGAAAATGCAGTAAGGAGTCATTTCGGCCGCACAAGTGTCTCGAATGAAAATGACCGCTGTGTGTCTGATATTTCTCCAGACGGTATAGTTTTTGCATAGTTTTGCTTCAAACTGAATACACTCTCTGTGAAAAGCAGATTAGTGTATACAATTTTATGAAAAAAAAATCTTAAGGTACCAGTCCACCTGAAAAAGGCTTAGTTTCGTAGTTTGCCTATGGGCTTTTTACTGAATATTCCAAAACTGCCCGTCTGTGGCGATTGAATGTGACTTAAAATTAAATACTCCCCATCCTATGCTATTTTCAGCTGACAAAAGCAAGTATTTGTAAAATTATGTGCCAAACTGTGATCTGGGCCATTTAGTGAGCATATTCAGATTAAAATTGTACGCATCTTCCGCTCGAAATGTGTGTTTGTTGTTTGGGGCGCCATTTTAACAGTCTGAAACAGAGGTTTGTGGCTCGAAAACAAAACACTCAGTACCAGTACAGACTATGATCAGTGTGGGCAGGTATACATGTAGACTTGATTCACACATTATTTGTTGGTGCAAACTCCGCACGTCACATAGCTTTCTGGCGCCTTTAGTCCAGCGGCCATGACGGAATAAGTGCAGAAATTGACCACCACATGCTAACTTTCACACATTATAAATGCTCTTAGCTGTATGCCAATTTGATTTGTGTAGCTACTAAAGTTTCTTGACATATAATGTAACAGGTGTATACAGCAAACAGCCTCTGTGAATATATGAAGAGGATATCTGAGAAAAAAACTTGCGGAAGTGCTCACTCGGCCAAGAATTGCTAAAAAATTCTAAAATCTTGGTGGACTGGTACCAAATGCCTGATTTACAGTGAAACGTCTCAATGCGTAGACGTTGCCAAACATTGATCAACAACCAAGGTGGGCACACTACTGTGTGTTCCACGTTTTTCTGCCGACGAAATTTTGGCTATTACACACATTTAATCTAAAAAGTATTTAAAAGTAAGTACTTTTTTATCGATAACAAAAAAGTAACCCTCTCCAAAAAAAAATTCAAAAACTGATAAAAACGAAAAAGAATTGGACAAAAATCGGTCCAGAAATAAAAAAAAAATCAATTTTTAGACCCCATGTTAAATTCCCATAGGAAAATATTTTGTACGTAATAAAATCAATATTTCATGGAGCTTCACCAAATAATCTTTTTTGGGGAGGGTGACTTTTTTGTTATTGATGAAAAAGTGCTTACTTTTAAATATTGTTTAGATTTAATGTCGGCAGCAAAACGTAGAACAGACAGTAGGTACTGAATACGGTCAATTCATCATTGTGATCACTCTAGGCGATCCATTTTATGCTCTAGATAATCAATATTGACTATTAAAAGTTTCCAAATAGTGTTCTCTTTACTGCAGTTTTTTTAAATGAAGGGTGCTGTTGTCTTTTCATTGTTTACACAATCTATTTAAACACATGCATTTAATGTTGTGGTGCCGTGGTTGCAGATTAGATTCAGCATTAACAAAATTAACATCAGGTTTTTAAACATACTTGTCAACGAAATATCGAACCATTTATATGCTGTAATGTTTCTTTTGTCCTTATGTTATTTATAGAATATTGCATGAGTGATGACATAATGTGATAGGTATTAAACGAGTTTACTGATTTTACGGGTTTCATCTGATAGTTAATACACGAGTTTACTAGTCACTATTCCACCAGTTCTAAAAATTACCAGTGCCCGCTATACAGGTATAATCATTTAGTAATATTTATTTTACTGATAGTGACTCGCAGTGGTATCAGGCTATTTTCATATGCAAATGAGGCATGATATTTTTTAAATTATTCATACTAATTAAATGAGTCACCTGAAAAAAATAATATGTTTAACAAATTATAAAGTGTGATCGTTGCACACCAAAATATAAATACAGAGAATAAAGAGTAATGTCCGTTAGCATTTTAAGGAAACACGGTTATTGCCCCTGATATCAGGGTGGACATTTACGTCTGATATAAAATGTATAATAATGTCAATCAATACGCGGGGTAATGGTGAATGAATGTTTATTTTGCCAGAAAATGTCTCAGATTATGTCTCTGATATAAAGAACAGTGTGTGCATACTGAGTGGGCATGTACCTTTAATACATATCGTAGTACATCAACACAAATATTAGATTATATTATTACGAACACACAGACTAATACATTGAAGCTGTACTAATCATGCCGTGTATTTCCGTAGCGGTCTCGTCTCACTTACATATATATTATGGCTTTAAAACACTGTGTTATTACACTACGAAAGCTAGCGTTATGCAATAAAATATTTGCGTACTATAGATTTTGAGCAACCCTCGTGTACTACTTTATGCAATAAAATATATACGCAGATAATGATTTTGAGCAACCCTCGGGTACTGAGCTGAAATGAAAATAAACTATTCTAATTCCTACCTATAAATAAAAGTGTGATGATATGTGGACATGTACGGAGCTGGACATGGATATTTTTTGTATTAATTAGTTCTCACGAAATAACAATTCGTTCCCTCAATTTAACAATTCGTTCCATCGAATTAACAATTCGTCACCACGATATAACAATTCGTTCCCTCCAATTAACAATCATTCACACGAAATGACAATTCGTTCCCTCAATTTAACAATTCGTTCCCACGATATAACAATTCGTTCCCACGAATTAACAGTTCGTTCCCGTGGGAACGAATTGTTATTTCGTGGGACGAATTGTTAAATGGAAGGAACAAATTCTTAATTCGTGGGCACGAATTGTTATTGCATGGGAGCGAATTGTTAAATTGAGAGAAAGAATTGTTATTTCGTGGAAACGAATTAATATAAAAAAAAATGATACGTCCCCTGTGGGGCTCCGTAGACATCTACTATCCCACCAGGAGATGTTTTGCTGCGACACAATTTCCCTCTTTGGAATCTTGCAGTATAATTCACCGTGTATGGTAGTCGCATCGCACACTAGTTAGGTTGGTTAGGGCTATATTTAGAGATTACCGTTACCTGGCTGATAAAAGCACCACATTTGGCATGATGCTTCCTTAGGGCATATTAATCAATGTTAGCCTAGGAGCCCTCGGGAGACTTTAATATAAAACCAAAATTCAAGATGGCCGCCATCTATGGAATATAACGCTTTTCTCCAGTCATATGAGTCGTAAGAAGACCAGATTGGTTTCCAAATATTGATTTTTAAGTCACTGAACATACTGAATCAGATTTTTACTATTGCAAGTTTCACATGTCATGACCATTATATGATGACGAAATTCCAAGGTGGCCGCCAAAATCACCAAAACTGTCTGTAATCTTTGAAAATGTGCATGGTTCCGTAAGGAAAATATCAACAACTGATTGTAAATACAAATTTCAAGCTTTTTATATAGTTTTGTGGTCCTATCATGCGTCTACTATATGTTCCAAGAGGATGGGTCAGTCGAGGATTCACTGGATGGGTACAGGGAGTCCTGACCCAGCCTTGCTCTTGGCAAATTTATCCACAATGTCCGAATAGTTGAATGAATTTCACTGCTCTATATCGCCCTGTTACCTTTATAATCCGATGTGTTCAATTTGAATTGAAAGTTAAGACTCTGACAAACTGTACATCAATTACACCATCTCATTTCGGGCGGTGCCACAGAATATAAGCGAGGGAAGTTGCGGAACAACAACAACAACAAACAACAACAACAAGAAAGTTTTGTTTCTACAATAATTTAAAGAAATACAACAAATATGTTGTAAGGTAAATACTGTAAATACTTGATTATGGATAGTGTCGAATCATTTCATTTTACCCAACGCCCTTGAAAGTCTACTCCTGCTAGAAAAAAACATCAAAATCAACATCAACTGTCCTGCCCCCACCCACCCCATCCCTGCAGACCACCCTATTACGATACCACCTTCTGGAAATGAAAAGCACACTCTTCCTGACAACTACGCCTCTGTTCCAGCTGTAGCTCTGAAGAACACTGCTGTCGAGGTGCCAGAGTGTGACGTCTTTCCAGTCGAGAGCTACTTAGATGAGGCCAGAGCACATGAACACAGCTGGATAGAGCACGCACTGCCACTTCTAGAGACACAATAACTCACCAGCGGTGATGCCATTGCATGGGCTGCCTACCATGCCTCTATGCAACCTCCGGTAGTCAAACCTCCAGCACAATGTGCACTCCTTCCTCTGTTCTATGTCCGCCACTCCTGCTATGATCAAGCATGGCATGTATGTACAGAGACAAGCTGTCGAATTCCTGAATCCAGGACAAATCCCAGTCACTACATTTGACCAGCCTCTGTTTGCCCTGGCAAAGTTTGTACAGTGGAAATGGTCAGACACTCATGGTGAGCGAGTGCACTTGGTTATGTTAGTTGGTCTGCACGCAGAAATGGTGGCCCTCTGGAATACACTGAGAGATGTATTGGATGGTTCCGGCTGGACAACGACACTCACAGATGCAGCAGTAGCATCCTCTGGCACAGCTAATTCATATCTCAAGGCAGCACACTCGAACCAGGCATGTCCACCAAGTCACACTCTTGACCCTGGGTAATCTCAAGAAGGAGGCTTTCGTGCAGAGCGAGGAACGAGTATGTCATGGCTTGGAGAAACGCCATGCTGAAGAAGAGTTCTACTTTCATGTACTGGGACTTGATCATGAGATATGAAACCCTAATTCTCATCTTCATCAGGGCTCACAGAGAGAAGAATTTTCCTCTCTATGTGAAAGTCTTGGAGGAACTCACACCGCTGTTCTTTGCCTTGGATCATGTGAATTACTCACGGTGGGTGCCTGTCCACATCAGGGATATGAAGTCCTTGCCCGACACTATCAAGTATGAGTTTGAAAAGTGGATGCTCTCGGGGCCAGAGATGGCCAGATTGCTGAATCAGTTTGATGAAGAATACCATCCTGATGATGACACAGAAATCCCCAAGAACTTCCAGCTCCACGAGCAGTGTCTCTCGACACAAAGACCTTCCAGCGACAGGTTACCAGCCTCTCCGAAACCATCAGAAGAATGGGAAACCCATTATTGGATGATTTCCCTGATCTAGTAACTCTTGATAATCGCAACTGTACAGACAAATCAGTGGTAACCACAGTGCGCACCATGGAGGATATAGGCAAGAGCCAGTACCAGGTATTCGTCAAGAATGTGCTTAATGTGCGCAGCCACTCTATCCATGACCCAATCAAGAGGAATTATCTGGCACTCTTCATGAAACCTTAACACAAGGCAACATCTAAGCAGGGAAAGTATATCAAAGTGCTTCAGAACAATGTGGTATTCTTTGGCCAGCTATACATATCCATGCATAACCGTGAAGGTGACTTGGACGAGTTCTTTGCACATGAGATACAGTCCTTCCCTGCTTCCCTCGCAGACGTTGGCAAGCTTCATCTTCCAAACACGAAGTCTGACTTTCTGAAATGTCCTGAGCAGCCCGAACAATCAGAGCCACCATCGACTTACGACTGCAATGTCCTGGATGGTGCTGTCATCGTCCATTGCCTGCCCACTAACAGCGTCAGCTCCTTCCGCGAGTATGCAGACAGGGTATTCATACCATACCTATAGAAGCATCTACAGGCTGCCACAAGGTTGGATGTTGTGTGGGACATGCCAGACAGTTTAAAGGAATCTACCCAGGAAATGAGAGGCAAGGGCGTGCGCAGGAAAGTGTCGGGCGATACAAAACTTCCAGGCAATTGGGTGGACTTCCTCCGCGACCCAGACAACACGAAGGAGCTGTTTTCCTTTTTGACTTCCAATGTTGAAAAGTTCAACTGGCCACCAGCCAAAGCTGTATATGTCACATCAGGGCAATCTATGACATATATTGGAACCAGCATCCCCGTGCAAAACTGAAATCATTAGCAGGCGGACACCAGGATCGTGGTTTATGTACTGCATCCACTGGAGCATGGAGAAAAGACTATTAAAGTGCGTACAGTGGATACATATGTTGTAGTTATCCTTGCAGGCACATTCCATGATCTCATTGCGACTCAGCCCTTGGCCGACATAAGGGTGGCCTTTGACATGGGCAAGAATTATAGGTTTTATCTGTGCGAGCCTGTGGGAGCCACAATCACGAGCATTGCCTGTGTCCCACGCATTTTCAGGTAGTGACAAAACATCTGCCTTCAATGGCAAGGGCAAGAAGTCTGCTTGGCAGGCCTGGCAGGCATATGAAGACGTCACAGATACATGTGTGTATCTGGCAGGTCACCCCTCCCAGCGGCTGTATCTCGACGATAACTCTTTTCAGAAGCTCGAGAGACTGACTGTTATCATGTATGACAAAACAAGTCATTTGAGCTCTGTCAACGAGACACGAAGGGAACTCTTCTGCCAGAAGAATCGAGCAATGGACAAACTGCCACCCACCAACGATGCGCTACTCCAGCATGTCCGACGCGCAGTGTATCAAACATGAATATGGACGACAAGCACACAAACACAGCTAGTGGTTCCTTCTCCACAGAATGTTGCCTGGTCCACGAGTCGTGTCTACCGGTTTGGGTGACAATGGTTTCCAACTCGTGCAGGGAGCTGATCAAATGCTCCTGCAAAGGGGATTGCTCAAACCGCAAATGTGGCAAACCAAATCTGGACTGCTCACCACAGTTTTGTAGCACACCACTAGGCAAGTATGTTGTGCAAGTTTGGTGGCTGTGGGTGTTGCAGTCGCTGAGAAAAATACATTTCAAACAAGGTGAACCAAACGTGTAACGGACGGACGGACACACACACGGACGCACGCACGCACAGACAGACAGGTACAAAACATACTGCCCCACTGACATTCCGTTATGGGGGCATAAGTACATTGAGTCGGGTGGATATTCGGCGCAAAAATAAATTATGATTAGGATTATTATTATATATGGCGGCCATCTTGGATTTTGGTGCTTTACATTAAAATCTCTGGAGGGCTCCTAGTCTAACATTAATTAATAGGCACTAAGAGAGCCTTATGCCAAATATGATGCTTTTATCAGTCGGGTAACGGTAATTTCACTATGCCACCTAACTACACCTCCACACCGCCCCAGCCCACACCATCAGACAGAACATACATTCATTCGATATCATTAATGTATTTGAGATCGGTGTAGACCCAGATCAGATTCGCAGGCTGATCAGGATTTACCCTGTTCGCAAACATAACAAAGAAAATCAGTAACACTGATGGATGTACCCTTAAAGGTACATGCCCACTCAGTAGGCACAAACTTATCTTTATAGGAATTAAATAAGTGTAAAATTGTGTCACTAATCCACCAGTTCTAAAAATTACAAGTGCCCGCTAGACAGATTTAATAAATAGTTTACTGATATTGACGCACGGTGGTATCAGGCTATTTGCATATGCAAATGAGGCATGCTATGTTGTAATTATTTATACTAATTAAATGCGTCACCTGCAAAAAAATAATATTTTCGACAGATTATAAATTATGATCATTGCACATCAAAATAAAAATACAGATAATAAATAGTAATGTCCGTTAACATTCTAAGGAAACACGGTTACGTGGGGTAATGGTGAATGAATGTTTATTTTGCCTGAAAATGTCTCAGATGATGTCCCTGGTAAAAGGTTTGTGCCTACTGAGTGGGCATGTACCTTTAACTCTTACTACGCTGAATTAAATGTTGTCGTCTGCCGGAAATGTCTTATTTACAATATTTCTCGACAAAAACTGGTTTTGACAGCGCATGAGAATCGTCTCCACTGGAGAAGATTCTCATGTGCTGTCAAAACCGTTTTCTATTTAAAAATTAAGGCAAAAATGGAAAACAGCAGACGACAATTTCCGTCTCCAGCGTGGTGAGGGTTCAATATATTAACGCAAATTTTCTAAGTCAATTGGCATTGGCGTTGAGCAATCGTGGGCTAACATATGGACATATGAGACGCGCCACGTGATGTTGTACCTTCGGACATCTGCGTAATTTTATTAAATACGTTTACAAAATTTACAATATTCTTTATAAATAGAGCCAAAAGTTGACAAAGTCTTCAGAGTACATGCGGAATATTATAATTTCGCATGTATTCCGCATGTACTCTGAAAATATTGTAAACTCTTGACGCCATTTACGGAAAATATTGTAAATTTCGTAAACGTAATTCAGGAAATTAAGCAGATATCCGAAGGTACAAAATCACAATGGCGTGTCTCAATTATAACAAATAGGTACATTTATATGAAGTTTGAAACCAGAGAAAGTAGGTAGCCGACAACAAAAATTCGGACGGACAGACAAACAAACGGATAGTGTGGCGACTATGTGTACCAAACATTGTTCTGGGTATAAAAACGCCGCCCGTTTGTGTACATAGCGATTTGTCATTATTAACCCTTTCTACCCTAATTAAATGACTGGAATGGACTGTGATATGTTAATTTAGGAACCAATCCAATCATCACAAAATTATTTTCAGACTAGTCCATTTAAAAGAACGGTGTGTTTAATTTATTTTTCTAAAACTATGAAAAGTACTTGCAAAGTGCAGATCCTGATGAGACGGCTCGTTACGAGCCGGCTCATCTGTATCTACACTTTATGCAAACACCACTATATAGAGGTCTGTAGTGGTAAAAGGGTTAATACCATGCCAAATCACAGGTTGAAGTAACGAACCTTGGTCTATAAATACATTAAATACATGTACACATAAAAGCATCAATAACTGAAGAAAAAAAATTAAGTTAAATATATTTTTTACTTCCTTGTGTTAAAAAGAGGGTGCAATTTTTTTTTTCTCACTTAAATGCTTTTATGTATATTTAATGTATGTATGAACATTGGTCCGTTACTTCAACCTGTGTGCCAATTTATCATAAAGTCCGTATTGAAATTTCGGATCACGCACACTGTCTAAAACCCAAATTATCTTTTGTTCACGAATGGTAAATCCTGGTAGTATGACGTGTTAAAATATCCATTTATCGCCGTTTTATTGTATATCCATTCCTCCATGCAATCCAGTGCCAGCGGCTCAAATGTCTCGTAAAACTTATTGGCGAATAGCTCCTTCCGGTTGACGAGCATTTGTAGATCACCGACACCGAATACGCAGACGCCGTGGACGAATTTTCCCGCGCATTGATCTCTGCCTCCCCAGGACGCGTATACCGCCAGCCACGGTTTGTCGTCTGGCTTTCCTGCAAAGGGAGATCACTCTTAGACTTAATGCGATTTGTTTTGTCAGTAACGCGTTACAGGCAGGAAATTCGGGTCATCTTAGACTACGAATTAGTTACCATATCATCACTACACCAAAGAATGTCCACGGTGTATGCAAAAATAGTATCCATCAAATAAATCCTTAGACCGCTATCTTAAATTTTTGTCGTCTGCTGTTTATTTTCTATTTTTCATTTTTATCATCAAAAACATGCTTTGACAGCACTTTAGAATAATTGACAATATGCTTTGACAGCACTTCAGAATCATTTCCATTGTAAATGATTCTGAAGTGCTGTCAAACCATGTTGTTATTGAGAAATAAGGCAAGATATAAAAGCAACAGCAGACGACAATTGTTGTGAGTAGCGATCTGAGGGTTAAAGTGCATGTTTAAAATACGAAAAAGGTCAAGGTTGAAGATACTTTTTGACGTAAAAATAGTGTTTCTCCACAACCATATGAAGGTCAAAATGGTCAAGTTCATGTTAATGGCGCCATGAGTGTGTTCCAAATGCTTACATGTAGCAAGTGTCCAAATATTGAAGCAATCCATCAAGTAATGTTAATGTTATACGATGATGTAGAAACTTGTACCAACTTGTTTAAGCAACCCTTCAAGTAATTTTAAAGTTGTACCATACTGAAGAAGCTTGTACAAACTTTTTGACGCAAACAAATGGCTATGTGTTTCCGCAAAAATATGAAGGCAAACAAGATCAATGTCATGTTAATGTCGGCATGAATGTGTTCCCAATGCTCATATGTATCCAAGTGTTCAAATATTGAAGCAATCCGTACAGTACTATTTACAGTAGTTATACCATGATGACGGAGCTTAAACGGTTAACTGATATAGTGACATGGTTGTGTAACTTCTAACACAAAAGTGATGCAACATGGAAGGCATAACCACGTACTGGCAGCACACCTAGTGTAAGTACAGGGGCCCGTTTCACTAAACTTCTTACGACTAAAATGTTCGTAAGTGCAAATTTAGGATGGTCTGGAAATATCAATTGATGAATTCACATTTATGGAGCATAGGCTGCATGTGCAGCCTATGCTCAATAAATGTAAATCCAATATATGTTTACATTGTTAGTGTGAAATTTACAGACTATCATAATTTTGCACTTACGAACATTTTAGTGGTACGAAGTTTAGTGAAACGGTCCCCAGGTGTGGAGTACAGTGACTAGCACCGCCAGTTTACACTCGTTCGTAGTAGTTTCCAACAGTTCTTGGCGCCTACATAAAGACTTCCATGCGTACATGAGAACGTACAACACCTAGCAGTTTTCGAATCCAATATGGCCGCCAAGATTTGGATATCTAATGACATGATTTGTAACGCTCATACACCACCGACTGCGCTAATCTTGACAATATTCGAATTAATCTGTATGTCAAAATACTTGAATAGCCTGCTTGAAATTAAGCAGCTTGACTGGCTGAGCCTGAGCTGTGATACAGCTCAGGTTCAGCCAATCAAACTGCTAGATTGCGAGTTGAGATTTCAGAAATAGTGGACCGATTTTCAAAATGTAACTTTTGTTTTCTTAGTTAGATCATTTCCAATCTATTTTAGCCAGGTTTTGGAGTCAATTTCCAAAATCTTTCGTGTTGTGACTCCTCCCCAACCTCCTCCACTTCTTTTTCCCCCATCTTAAATTCACATAGACCAATATTTCGTAATAAAATCAATATTTGACCAAATTTCACGAATTAAAAAGAAGGCTCATTCTTAACTTTTGATCAAATTTAATATTATCGAAAAGACAAATTGAATGTTTTTGCATTGTTTATATGGCCGTACAATTTAGGCAGGTTTCGTGAAACAGACAGTAGGTGGCTGTATGCTCTGTATGTACATATAAGGGACAATTGGTCTGAGTAGTAAATCAGCCAAAGTTTAGGGTATGGATCTTCATTTGTCGCAGAGGTACATTGTAATATCAAGGTACAAGAGCACGTGGTTACCACAACAACAACAGTGTCTGAAAGTGTTGAAAGAGCGCCCACTCCAAAGTAAGTATTATTTGATAGTTTTCTTAATATGCAACGGATTTTGATGAAATATGGCGTAGCAAACGCGTCTTCATGACCTGCATTTGGTGGTATCGGGACATCGGAACATACTTATGTCGTTTTTGATAATTATCGATTTCTGTGTCATTATTGACAGTAAACACGGAAATAGATTCTTCGCAAAAACGACAGTAGTTTGGGCCAAAGTGCCGAGACCACTAAATGCACCTTAGCAAGGCGCGTTTGATGCGCCATATGTCATTAAAATGTGTTACATAATAAGAACAATAATACGTACTTAGAATCGGAGGCGCTTCTGGATGTTTCATTAATTGTTGTTGTTGATGTAACCACGTGAGTATGCACATTGAATGTATTTACAAAATTTTTTACAGTTGACAAAAAAAAAACATTTACAGAAACTGTGATATTTTCTGTAAATGAATTTTCATTTGCTCTGAACGTTTTGTTCAGAGCAAATGACAATTCATTTACAGAAAACATCTTCTTAAGAAATATATCACATGACGTGTCTGAAGTTATTCATAATACGTCAGGCTCAATGACAAGCTGTCAAATATCATAATCGACGTTCTTTCTAAGGTCATAATGACATATGCCTGCCGTGAGAAAATCCATGTTATGAAGGTATATGTCCAACAGCGGCCCTATTACCACTCGCAGGTGGAAGACTCGGACCCGTGTAGAGGTGCACCTATAAAATGTTACAGGTTCACATGTAAAATATGCAGGTGGACATACAAACTTACAGGTGGACCTGCAAATTTACAGGCCCACTTGTCAATTATACAGGTGGACCTGTAAATTTATAGATCCACCTGTAAAATATACAGGTGCACCTGAAAAACTTTACAGGTCAACCTGTATATTTTACAGGTGGACCTATATTGTTATTCAACGTACACAAATAAGAAAGGCTTAGCCTCCATTTGAGTCTTGTACCATAGGAAAACCGTTCACTATCATGATACTGTAATCGGCAAATGAAATACAACTCTGTTTTAGTTATAGGTCAGTTATCAGTCGGTAACAGTAAATTCTACAACCACTTATACACGTTGTGTGATGCTCGGCTCCAGTTATCAACAACAATACCATGGTTGTAAAGATACCGTACTTATATAGAAAATGGACTAAAAAGAACAATGACATCTCGCTTATAGTAGTAACCCTATTTAGGACTATGGCTGATAATATATACAGACACAGTTATCGATTATTTATGACATGTAGTTTATATTGTTCAAGCGTGTTGCTAAATGTGATGACACGGATCAGACTGCGCCTACGCGTAGGCTGGTCTGTGTCGATATATTTCATAGTAGTAACCCTATTTAGGACTATGGCTGATAATATATACAGACACAGTTATCGATTATTTATGACATGTAGTTTATATTGTACAAGCGTGTTGCTAAATGTGATGACACGGATCAGACTATGCCTACGCGTAGGCTGGTCAACGTCAATACATTTCACGGTAGTAAACCCAATTAGGACCATGGCTGATAATATATACAGACAGTTATCGATTATTTATGACATGCAGCTTATATTGTATGGGCGCTTTGATAAAGGTGGTGACACAGACCAGACTACGTATATGCATAAGAATTGATTATTGGTTAATTGATAAAAATGTGATACCATTAGTATACTCAACAGACATCAGACCAGCACTCATCCAAAGTACTGATCATATGGCCATTTCATTGAAACTTAAAATACCTAACAAAAGAGGACCAGGATTCTGGAAATTAAATGCATCACTTTTAAAAGACAATGGCTACATTTCACTTATAAATGATAGTATCGCCTCTATAATGTCCTTAGCCGATACAAGTTATCAGACTAAATGGGAAATATGTAAATATGAAATACGAGAGCAATCTATAAAATTTTCCAAAACAAAAGCTATAGAACGAAATAACCGTCTAAGTAAATTGGAAGAAAAACTTAAAGAATTACTTCCACTCATAGATACAATTAACAACGAAACAATAAAAAGTCAGATTAATTTATTAGAAAACGAAATAGAAGAAATATACAGAATTAAAACATTTGGAGCTCAAATACGTTCAAGAGTTCAATTTATAGAGGAAGGTGAACAAAATTCCAAATATTTTCATAGCCTGGAAAAATCAAGACAAAATAAAAAATTAATTACTTCCCTTACAGTTAATAATAAAACAGTCCACTCTACAGAAGATATATTGAAAGAAGAAGTAAAATTCTATGAAACCCTTTATACATCTACTAACACAGATATAGATTCACAAGACTTCTTGCAAGAAACTGAGTTAGAACGTACTTTAGATGATATATCTGCTAATATATGTGAAGGCATAATTACTACAGAAGAATGCAAAATTGCAATGGACCTAATGAAACTGAACAAAAGTCCAAGACTCGATGGTTTACCGGTCGAGTTCTATATAAAATTTTGGAATAAAATAGGTAACCTCGTAACATCATCACTAAATGAAGGCTTTCATAAAGGAGAATTATCGCACACTCAAAAACAAAGTACATTTTCGTTACTATTCAAAAAGGGAGATCCTGAAAATATCGAAAATTGGAGACCTATATCTCTTCTAAATGTCGATTACAAAATAGCTGCTAAAGTACTAGCAAAACGCTTACAGCAAGTTTTACCAAATATAATCAGCTTAGACCAACAAGGATATATTAAAAATAGATACATTGGCAATAACATAAGGCAAATTCAAGACATAATTGACTATACAGATATACTCGATCAAGACGCTGCGATTTTATTTTTAGACTTCAGAAAAACATTTGATACTGTAGAATGGGATTCATGTTTAACGTACTTAAGAAATTTGGATTTAAACCAACTTTTGTAAGATGGGTTAATGTTTTATATAAGAACATTTCTGCCTGTGTTATAAACAACGGCTGGAAAACTGACAAATTCAATATAACACGCGGTGTCAGACAGGGTTGTCCTTTGTCTGCACTATTATTTATCATCGTAACAAAAATTAGAGCTAATACTGACATTAAAGGAATTTCAGTGAAAACGACATCAACATATAAACATATAAAAATTACGCAGTTAGCCGATGATACTACTATGTTCCTAAAATCAGAAAACGACGTTAGACATGCTATACATACAATTGTAGAATTTGGGACATTCTCGGGCTTAAAATTAAACAAAACAAAAACAATGGGTCTATGGGTAGGAAAATCAAAATATAATATAAATACCATGGTGTTTGGCACACCTTTTACGAACACATCAGTGAAAGTATTGTGAGTTCACTTTGGCAATAAAAAAGAAGAATGCGAGAATTTGAATTGGAACGAAAAGATTTCTCAATGTGAAAAAATAATTAGTTCATGGAATAAAAGGAACTTATCATTATATGGAAAGATACTGGTAATCAAATCATTATTCTTATCAAAACTAACATACCTAATGCAAACCATAGTCATGCCAAAAGATATAATTAGCAAAATAACTTCTTTAGTTTATAAATTCTTCTGGAACGGCAAAACTGATAAAATAAGACGTTCAGTTATCATTGGACGTAAACTAGAAGGTGGCCTAGAAATGACCGATATCGAAACATATGCAAATAATATGAAATTAAAATGGATTAAGTCACTAAAAGATAAAGATAATGGCAATTGGAAAATAATACCAGATTTTTTTCTAAATCAGTATGGGAACAACTTCATGGTATTCAACATGAATTTAGATTCTTTCAAATCCTTACCGACTGTACCCATCACTATTCCGGCTTTTTATAGACAACTAATTGATATCTGGTCACAATTTAATGTCGCACTAGATACTCAGAAACCGAAACACTTTTACGATATTCGTCGACAATTAATTTGGGGAATAAATATATTAAGTTCAATGGGAAAAGTCTAGTTTATACACATTGGATAGACTCGGGTTTCATTTTCATTAATGATATAATTTCTAATCTAGGTGCAATAGACTCAACTCGTATACTTTTGCACTTAAAAAAGAAACAAAATTGGATTGCTGAACTAAATATCATTAAAGAGTCAATTCCAAGATTTTGGAAGACCACGATGACATCTATAGAGTCTATACGAACTAAAGTCAAAACAAGCTTGGCTATGCCTCGAGTTAACAATACTCCATTCGAAAAGACAACAAATAAAGATCTTTACTACATTTTATTGAAGAAGAAAATCGAAAAACCATACATCCATAAATATTGGGACATCAAATTCCAGAACTCACTTTTATTACGTTTTAAATAAAGTATTGTTTGATAATCGAGTCAAGCAATTCAAATTTAAAGCAATACATAAAATATTAGCCACGAATGAGAATGTGTATACATGGAAAATATCAAACAGCCCAAACTGCAAACACTGTAACGAAAAAGAAACGTATAACCATTTTTTAAACACATGTAGAAAATTAAATGAGTTTTGGACAAAAATATTGGATATTTTTCGAAAAATAGGAATTTCTAAATCATTCAAGTCACTCGAATTTCTCATAGTTGGATATAAAATCCAACTAAAAGAATATGAATACATCAATATTATACTTTCACAAATATCATACTGCATATACAAGTCACACTTCATTGACGAAGGACGAATCAGAGGATCAAGTATGTTAAAGCTATTGTACTACGATCTCTTGATTGTCTCGAATGTGTTACAAAATCGTCACAAGCCTTCATATCTTATCACCATATTCTTAAAATATTTGAAAAACATATTATAATACACATAACCAACTATAATGTATTTACTTGTTGACATGCCAATAAACGCAAACACACACACAATCACATCTTGTCAACAATTACTAAGGTAATAACCAATTAGTGAATCCAGACCAGCCTACACCTACATGTCGACCGGTCTGTATCAACAATACTCACATATTGAATCTAACCTAACGTCTATAGAAATCTAAACCATATATTACCAATACGTACCATATCGATCAGCTGCTACTTGTTTTCAATACAGTAGTTATTATGTATATATATTACATTGCACATGCTAGCATGTTTGAATAGAGAGGGTGGATAGTCTATGTATGGAGACGGTCCTCGTTCACTGTTACAACATAGTGTCAGTGTGTAGTAACGATAATTATATTCATCTTTAAAAGTAATTCACTAACTAAACTGTTTACACACAGATTCAAATCTATGTTAATACTGTTTAGCTCGTGGCATTCATAAATATATTTCACAATGATAAATACATTATTTCTGAACATCACTCTACTGAATGTATGTGACAAATACTGTACAGTATGTGAATACATGTGTTCATAGCACATAATAATCTCCTATTGATAATGTTTGTGATACTGTCGTCTGCTGTTATTCGTCCATTATATATTGATGCAACACAACTGGTGCAGGCCGCGCATGTCAGTTATCCAATATCAGGATGGTTCGCATGGGTAGCCAATACACACAGTCATCAGAATGGGTAAGTGGGCGAAGGACAGCAGAAAACAATAGCTTGGATAACATGCAATACTAAAGTTCCAAAAAGTGTAACCATTACCTAGTTACAATTACATGTATATTATTGTCTTGCCTTGAATCTTGTTATAAAAAAGTGTAAATAAACGGATTGATCAATAAAAAAGAAAGAAAAAAAGACATCTCACTTATACTAGCATTAGTTTAAACTATATTTATTTCAAATAATATACATGTATATATATGCATCAAAATACAAATAAAGTAACGGTGAATAATGATTAGAAAACAAGCTCACAGAGCTTATGTGAATTCTTCTCCTTGAGTAAAGCATCAGTAAATGGGAATGTGGCAAGAATGCATATAATGTATACATAGCCGGATACGAGTCAGGAGAATTTGGCCTTGTCGATTAGTAGCTGTGTAGTAGTAGGTTGGTGGTTTACGCAAGTTAACAGTTAGTACATTCTTAAACGAGTTAAGGGTTGTGCTGTTTCTTGCATTCGAGGATAGGGAATTCCATTATTTTATGGTAGATGGAAGAAATGAATCTTGATACAGTTTAGTATGAGTGTGTATTAATTGAATGTCTTCGTCGTTCTTAGCCTGTATCGAGTTTGTGTTTGTTCCGGGATTAAATTACTCAAGTTGGTGTCATATTGTGTTTCATTTCGTAGAATAAAAGTAATGTGTGTTTTCTTCTTCGCTGTTTGAGGCTTTCCCATTGGGTTTCTGTGTAAAGTTTGTCTACAATGCATAGTTTAGTGGCCCCAGTAACAATTCGTGCGGCCTCAATTTGTATGGATTCTAGTTCATGTTTTAGTTCTATTGAACAATGATCCCAAGTATAATCGCTATGTTCGAGCAAGGGGCGTATGATGGAGAAGTATGCTTTTTCTAGTGACTTTCTATTTAATGTAAATTTTAAACAACGAAGCAATCCAATGCGTTGCCAGGCGCGACTAATGACCGATGAAATGTGAGACTGCCATTTACCAGTATCGGAAAATACGATACCTAGTAGGTGTTTATGGGTTTCAGCTTCTTTTATTACGGTATTGTTCATAAGAAGGGGAGGATGAAGTCGTCTATTTTGTTTTCTGGATATCAACATAGCATAGCCTCTGTTTTATTTGGGTTAAAGTCTACAAGCCAAATCGGCGACCAGTTATGTATTTTGTCAAGGTCGTCGTTTAGAATACGCGAAGCAGTGATTGGTTCCTCAACTATAAAGTAAAGACTTGTGTCGTCCGCTAATAATCGTATGTTGGAATTAATCTCATTAACTATGTCATTAATATAGATGAGAAATAAGAGTGGCCCGAAGATTGAGCCTTGTGGTACACCAGCTGAGCATTAATATTTTTCCACTCAGAATGTGTGTTATGTATTACTACTCGCTGCTGTTGTGTGGAAAGATAGGAAGAGAACCATTTATGAAAGGTGCCGATAATACCAATTGATGAGAGTTTCGCCAGTAATCCTCGATGCCAAACTCGGTCGAATGCCTTTGAAATGTCGCAAAAAAACAATTTATTTACCTTCATCTAAAGCTTTGCAAATATCGTTGTATACTGGCATTAGTTGATAGAATATACGTGTAATAGTATTTGCTACATGTATATTGTTCAAGACAAATGTTTTGGAACTGATATTAATAAGTGATGGGCATGATGTATTGAATTTCTATCTGTTTCACGAAAGTTGCCCACATTTTACAGCCATATAAACAATGCAAAAACATTATTTTTTTCGATACTATTAAATGTTATCAAAATTTAAGATTGAGCCTTCTTTTTATTTCATGAACATTGGTCAAATATTGATTTTATTACGAAAAATTGATTTGTCTATGGGAATTTAACATTGCGGAAAAGGAGATGGGGGAGCTGTGGGAGGAGTCAGAAAACGATTGTTTTGGGAAATTGACTCAGAAACCTGGCTAGATAGCTTGGATATGATCTAACTAAGAAAACAAAAGTTAAATTTGGACAATCGGTCCAGTATTTCTGAAATTCAAAAGAAATCCCCATGTTAAGTCCCCATAGACATCTTCACTCTGGGGATTTAACATGGGGAAATTGTTTTTTCGCAAATTTTACCAAATTTCACGAAATAAAAAGAAGGCTCATTCTTAAAATTTTCCTTTAATTTAATATTATCCAAAAAAATATTGTTTTTGAATTGTTTACATAGCCGTAAAATTTGGGCAGCTTTCGTGAAACAGACGGTAGTTTCAAAATTAATTTCTCGTACATGTATTTAACAGCTTTCCACAAAATTGACTATTCAGTCGCCTTTGTGTTTTCTATTTCTAGTTTACGTTTATGTGGTTGTTTACGTCACATGTTCTATTTGTGAAAACATTTGTATCATAGTTAGCTCTAATGTATTAAGCATGTGTCCTTATCCTCAAGAAGACAATGACAAATAAATCGGCATTATTCCTCATACTAGATGTTACATTTATTTTCAAAACGGCAGTGTTTTCGATTTGAAGGAGGGCTATGAAAATATAGTTTTATATTGATGACAATAATTAATCAGTCTATATTTCTTGTAAGTGTGCTTACCAGAAATATAGACTGATTAACGTCAGCGTGCATCCGATTGAAAACATGTTTCACAAGACTTCTCAAATGTGTAGATGAATATTGAATGAAATGTTGTATTTGCCTAAAGCGTATTTATATTTGCTATGTATATATCGATGTATCCAGGGGCGCATCAGAAGGTATTTTACCGTTATCGTTTTGTAATATGACAATACAATGTATTGCTAGACGTAATACCGCGTAGAGGCGATGGAAAAATGACATACATAATACGTGTACAGTAACAAACATAACACACCTATGAGTTGCAATGATGTCACTTTCCAAAGCATGATTGTGACTGTTAGATATATTCACTTTGACAGTTACATCTTCAATAGCAACTTTATTTGATGCGCCAATGTATGATTGTATGGTTTAAGATATGCACCGACGACAATTAGTTGCGAACGGTAACTCTTGAAATTACTCCCGTGTCCGTCTAGCTACGGACGGTACGGGAGTAGATTGCAAGAGTTACCTTGAAGTTCGCAACTACGACGACAATCTCCGACGGTAAACATAGGGATTTCCAAGCACACATTTCGCTGTGGTTGGAATCTGCGATAGGTTTTGCATGCGCACGCAAAATCCTATCGCGTGCGCACGCAAAACCTATCGCGTGCGCACGCAAAACCCTATCACGTGCGCATGCAAAACGTATCGCATGCGCACGCAAAACCTATCGCGTGCGCACACAAAACATATTGCGTGCGCACGCGAAAGTTAAAAATATGTCCATGTCCCCTCTGTGCCACCGTAGATCTCCGTAAGCACTAAGGCTTATTACGTCTTCAAGCTATTTCAATTGCTATTATCATCCGATATTTTCATTGATGTTTCATATTATCAGCCCCTCAATTACGGTAAATTCAAATATATAAACTAGTATTGTTACATGACTGTCGTTGTTCGACACCGATCACAGCCGTGTTCAAACATAAAGCGCGTGCTGTTTGACCATGGATGTAGACCATGTTTATTCCGGAGGCAAGCCAACACCTACGTAATGCATGTGTCTCATAACGTTACTAGAACTCATCATTACGTCGAAATTGATGCGGCTGCATCAAGCTACGTGCACTGTGGCCCCGGAACATGCATGTGTAAATCAGCTGTTTGGATGGAGCAGACTTTCGAAGTACCGAAAGTACTGCATATATGCTCAATTTACACGATATTTCAGACGGAAATGTAACAATAACGTTCGACCATGTCCAGTCGTGGATACATATAACGGCATTGGGGTACAAACAGTTCCCTCGTGCTACGGCAAACGTTTACCCACGGCTGGACATGGTCGAACCTTGTCTACAACGGCCACACATGGGAAGACACAAAAGTGGCTGTTGTAGGGAGGGGGGCTATGGAGACAATTTTCTATTTGGGATATAAACTATAGGCTGTTTCGGAGACGGTGCTGTTGTAGTTTTTCGCAATAAAATCAATAGTGGACCAAATTTCACGAAATAAAAAGTAGGCTTTTCCACATGTTAAATCCCCATAGACATGGAATTTAACATGGGGAAATTGTTCTAATTTCAGAAATAGTGGACCGATATTCAAAATGTAAATGTTGTTTTCTTAGTTAAATCATTTGCAAGCTATCTAGCTAGGTTTCAGAATCAATTTCCAAAAATATGCGTTTTTCGACTCCTCCTCCAGGTTCTTCACCTCCTTTTCCCCATGTTAAATTCCCATAGAGAACTCATTTTTCGTAATATAATCAATATTTGACCAGGTTTCACGAAATAAAAAGAAGGCTCGTTCTTACATTTTGATAAAATGTAATTTTATCGTTTATATGGCATAACAATTGGGCAGGTTTCGTAAAACAGACAGTAGTACATGCAAGGCATAATAATTATTATACTTAATCAAACTTTGCCTCTTGCAGAGCTATATGTATTGCTGTCTTTTTTAATAACACGGGAAAGTTTTTGATACCATGTTTAACTCTCTCATTAGGGACGATTCTACTGTACTACTGGACAGTGATTTCTATTCAGTACAGCAAGAGTAAAAGAGGGTGTTTATGTGTCTGTAATTGTATATTGTATATGTACCTGAATAAGGCAAGTATAATTATGTACGCTTTGTAGGGGATGGCCCCGACCCAATAAATATGTTCCAAACCTAAAACAAACAAAACACAAACAAAAACAAAAGCCAATAAAAACGAAACAAATGGGATACTGTCTTGAAATGGTATTGGCAGTACATATTCCATAAAGTGACTGAATATTTTACGCACTGTGACACAATGTTCAATCATGCGGTTTGGATATAAATCAACGATTAATACACGATGACGGGCATCGTTATATCGTACATATACGTGTCAATGCGTATACGTGTAGGTGTAGGGTTTGTAAAGCTGTTCAATGCATTCGGGTACATTCCCGTTCTGGCAAAATTGACCCCTGTTCTGGGATTAGCACCCGTTCTGGGATTGACCCCCGATCTGAGTCTTACATACAGTAGAACCTCTATAAACCGGACACGCAGACAGTCTGTGTATCCTTAATATTTGTATGAGCTTCATTGGTGTATATTTATGATGAAAATGGCTGTTCACAAACCACAGCCGCATACATTGGTAAAGTCATATGTCTGATTTACAGTGGACCATCTCTAAACCGGACACCCTGGGGACCTCCCAGGGTGTCCGGTTTAGAGAAGTTCCGCTGTACATGTTTTTGTATGTGGTTCGTTGTTGTTGTTATCGTCGTCGATTGTGTCATGCATGTATAGTATAAAAAAGTATAAAAAGTAGACTTACTGTGAATAAATAATGCTGTAAACATGTCATTCTAAATCATGAATCTATATGAGTACGCCTCATAGTGCAGTATTACCAAAGAATTTCTTGTGGGTGGTTATATATTAGTTTATTTACTTATGATTGTGACAATCATGACACTCAGAAAAGTTATCCAGATAAATAGATTACAAGCCATATAATGTATTTTGATACGACGTTTAAATGGCTCGGCTCGTAATGATACCTCGGCCAGCATCGGCGTTCCTATACGCATCTTCTAGCGTTGACTGATAAACTTGATATCACAAGACTCTAGCCAGTTCTCTAAAAGATTTGAAGATGCTAGATACGACAGGGACTTTGTACCTTCGGACATCTGCGTAATTTCATTAAATATGTTTACAAACGATCCAATAGTGTTCATAAATTAAATAAAAAGTTGACAAGATTTGCAGAGTACACGCGGAATATAATTCCGCATGTAGGCTGAAAATCTTGTCAAATTTTGATGCCATTTACGGAAAAATTTGTGAATTTTTGTAAACATATTTAATGAAATGACGCAGATGTCTTCAAAATACCTGCCTGTATATGCTCCGGGGGTTCCAATGTGTGGGTTGTGGTGGAGTGTGGCCCAGTAGTACTCATCCGGGCTGTACACGTCACGGAACCAATCCAACATTTCGCGCGCAATGCTGTTCTCCTCCACGAATTCTACGAATTGTCGGCTAAACAATCCGTACGCACTCCCCTTGATAATCGTAATGTTATATGGAGGATTGTCTTTCTTTGTATCTGTTGTGTGTATCTTTAGTTTGTTTTCACCAGGGACATGTGTATACTTATACCGGTATGTATAACGGGAAGCTATTTTTCGATTACCAGTTATACCTTCGATGTCATTTGAGCCGTTGTAAATTTTCAGGATTTTCACAATTTCTAGATTCGTTTTCAAAGGGAATTGCTGACTTGGCAAATTTATAAAATATTTCCACGATTTGTCTCTTAACAGGTCATGCATACAGTTGAGATCTGCTTGTAATCGCGTAAACCCTGCATAGACTACGTATTCTCTTCTGGATACGATAAATACATTGTGAAAACAGCTGGCGATTTTACCGGCGCCATCGTGAACAGCCTTTGGCGTATCAGCGTCAACGTGAATGCAATAAACGTTCTGTGGTCTATAAATAGCTCGTAATAGCCTTTCGACTTGTTTAATTTCTTTGTACAACAGAATACTGAAAGCAATTGGGAATTCTGCCTCTTCTCTGGAATTGGACTGTTCCTGTTCCAAATATCCGCGCGTACGTTTAAAATCCTCGCAGTTGGGAAACCAACTTCCTACGTCTTCGCTCGCCGTGCCATTACCCACATTGCTTCCCATCAGCGATTTCGCATTCTGCACTTCCGTTTTCTCGCCGGCGATTATAGCGCTGCAGCTTACGTTGAACACCCGTCGGCGCGGAGACAAAACAACGGTCGGATTTCCGGATTTAAACCAGGGTCGAATATCATCGTACTGAAGTTGGCGTATCGAACAATTGTGGTCGTACGCCGACGTGACGTCCTGTGAGCTGATGTAGATCCGGCCGTTGACGTATACCGTCAGTGCGACGCAGAGGATGGCTAGCAGGTACCAGCGACGCCAAATGCGACGCCAAATCCGACGCCGCATGTCGACCAGAACCGATCGCAATCTGAAACAAAAAAAAATATGGAGATAAAATGTGTGGTGATATTATCAAACGAACTTAAAACATTTATATATGTGAGCCGCGCCGTACGAAAACCGGGCTTAATGACAACATTTTCAGTTTTTACTTTATCTTTTAAAAGTCATATGCCACAAAAATTATTCATGTATTCCAAGTATTTTTATGACGCGTGGTAAAATATTATATGATGTTTTAGATCAATGACGTCGAAATTACGACGGTTTTATCAACGGCTTATACATGGGGTGTTGATAAAATACCCTGACAAGTCCTATATATTTGTTATCTTTCATCGCATGTCAACCAAATTTGGATATCTCGTAGCCTAGCCAATTGTCTCCCATTAGGCCAAGACAAAGTATGAACATAATGTTCATAGCTCGTGTTGCAGTTGCTAATGTAACGTCATGTTTTGGATTGCGGCCCAAGTAATGTAATTTGTATGAACAATTTTCAAATAAGGCAGAGTGAGAAGTGTTGGTGTTTCCCTGTTGTTTGCTGCTGTCTGAAATAAGTTTGGGGAATAATAGCGACATTATTTAACATTTCGTATGCGACGACATATTTAAAAAATCTGAAACCATGACCGGAAATGACGTAGTTTAACGACTGCCAGCTCGGTGTAAGAGAATATTCCAGAAACAAATATGGCTAGATGGATCCCGATGATGGTGAACATGTAGCAGAAGGCCAGGCGAGTTACCAATTTCTCTCGAGTTTTAGGATAGTTGAAATGACATCTGTACATTTTTCCAATTGAGTGGTTACAGTGGATGAATATATTATCAAATATCGTCGATTGAGGCGTTATGCAGTCCTACATATTCGCCTAAGCTTGTCCCATGTGAGTTCATGTTTTGAAACCGTAAACGAACAGCCGCTTAAAGGGAATCCACTTCGACAAAGTTCCAGGTGGTATGTTTGAACAAAGGTGAATTGCATTGCCTGACTTAGCTGTAGGAAGTGCATGTAGTATAAGAAAAGATGTTATACCGTTTATTTTGGAAAATAATTAACCAATTGCGCGAGCACGAATGAAACCATGGACATGTTCTTCTTCCATTGAACAATATGGAGCATAACACTAAGTAAACATAAAAACGTCATTTTGACGTCGGGCCCCATATCGCGTGATGACGTTGTGTTGGTGACGATAAAATTGTCCATGGTATATTAATGATGAGCTGTGCATATGAAATCGATGAAGCATTTATCAATCATCATGGATATGAATGTTCAGTTAACCCAACGCATATGGATGTTGCAGCATAATAATAATGGTTATTCAACCAACACTGCAAATCGAAAACTCTTGCAAGCAACCTATCCGCGATGATCGGTGACTGGTAATAATGTGATATGTTGGTTTCAACATTAGCCACACGAGTGACCGTACAACTTTATGTACATATTGTGCTTGCAAATCTTCTAAAATTATCCCGCGGGACTATAACCCAAACCGCGTAAATATGATACATAATTGGATGTTCCAGTTGCAGGTTATGCATATGGGATGCCCATCCCCCATATAAATCCGCCACAGGTGGAAGCCCAGTTTAGATATGTGTGACGAATGACTTTCATATCATAACAAAGTGGTGTTATTTTAATTACTACAGACCAACATAAATAGAAAGAAGTGATAACAATATCACTTAAGAACTTTCAATTTCTTTTTCTATTCATTTCAATATGAAATACATTTCAGACACACCGATTGGCATTCAGTGATGAACTATGTTCCCAAGGGGCCTTGTCCCCGAATCCCCAATCCCCACCTTTCGTCGCCGGATCATATGATTGTGCCCAAACTTAATTTTCACGATAATTGTTTTCTAGTCCAATATTATATCATAAGGATGTGTACGGAATTGCTGCATGGAGTATGAAGTATTAGTTTGTAGACATTGCACGTGTACATCTGCAGTAGACCGCTTTTAACGTTAACTTTGTGACAAAACACGACGTCGGGCAGATTTGGTAGTGTGATACCTTATAATTGTCGCCGTGTGTCTTTCTTGAGGATCGTATTACCATCGCCTGATATACATTCGTATTCAGTCAAGTGATAAGCTGATGATTTGATACTACAAATTTCCAATAATTTCAAGACTTTTCGAAAACTCCACCGACATCACTGTGTGTTTTGTGCATTATGTATTTCTTATACACAAACGATCAAGAAAGCTGCATTGAAATCACTGATTCTGAATCTATTAGTCTAAGAGAGATTTTGATGCATTTGTTTTGCCAAATTCAATACAAAACCCCGGATATATATGTCATTATATAGCTGCGTGTCTACCTCCGTTTATGATAAAATGAGTGGGATTAAATGGCATATAATTCGCTAAGTGCTGGCTAGAATTGTTCAAAAGTCTCAATTTACCGAGATAATATATGGTAATATCGTTGGCATACACTAGGTTCATATTTAAGATTATTTAGGAATCAAAGTGCAATGTAAGCGAAAACTTCGCTGATATGTAGCCAGTTAAATTATGCGTTCACCATTTTCAATTCATAAGGACAACCGTCGAAAAAGAGTGACAAAGAACGACAGTTAGAACGACAATGTACAGCGCCTCATGCATTTGTAAGTCATTGATGATGCGAGGAACTCGTGCAAGTATCCTTGCTATAATAGTTTGGATGATACCATGGCCATAACGTTGCACATGAATTCACGTTCAGAGACGTCACAGGTACGTGACGTCACATCATGACGTCATAATATGTGTACTGAGGTATCACGTCTGATATTAGTGAAAGTTTCAGTAAGTTATCATTTTCCGTTTTCTGTTCATACTGACACCAATAAACGTAAATGGGAGGGTAAAACTTGTACGGCGACTTTAGACAATTTGAATCGACGTTTTTACGACGTCGTTTACCGCTTTTCATGACGTTGTCATTAAACCCGGTTTTCGTATATGAGCCACGTCGCGAGAAAACCTGTCTTCGGGAAATTCTTGGTCAAATTGACATTTTGTTACTATGACAATGGTAATTGTATGGTGAATTGAATGCTTTTTATTTTATCATGATATCTGCAATATTCATTAAGATATTATATTGTATACAACACCACAAATGAGACGACGTCACATAAAAGCGACGTCAAACGACGTCAAAACGACGTTACCGTATATACGTAGCTACCGGTACACATAGAGTATACGCCAACATTTACAACAGTTTTCAAGTTGACAAATTAGAAGCATGTTTGGCATTGAATAATTAATGTATAAACAGATGAGATTGATTGTTTTGGTACTACATGAAAATGAAAAGCGACAAAGACAAACCGGCAAGTTCATGTACCAGCAAGTATAAACGTGTGCGCGTGTACGGCGGATTCGGTATACTTATTTCTTCTTTTTGACGTCCCGTTTACTGAGAGTTTTAATAATTTATAATTGTAGAAAACCACATAAGTATATGAAACAGACAGTAATATTTACTGTCCAGGTATGTCATTTCTGTATTGATTATCTGGTTGGTTCATTGGGTTATACGACAGTTCAGCAAATACAGATGGGAATACACCTGTAAATGGGGAGGAAAATACATGCCCACTCAGTAGGCACACACTGTTCTTTATAGATAGTTTTGTATAATCTGTAGATATGACATTTGCAGGCCAAATAAACATTCATTTCACCATAAACCCCACGTACTGACTGGCATTAATATACAATTTATATCAGACGTAGTATTTCCACACTGATATCAGGAGCGATAATAGTGTTTCCTTAAAATGTTAAAGGAAATTACTTTTTATTCTCTGTATTTATTTGTTGATGTGTAATGATCATACTTTATAATCTGTCTGTTTTTTCAGGTGACGCATTTAATTAGTATAAATAATTAAAATATATCATGCCTCATTTGCATATGAAAATAGCCTAATACCACCGCGAGTCACTAAGAGTAAAATAAATATTACTAAATGATTATATCTGTATAGCGGGCACTCCTATTTTGTTTAGAACTAGTGGAATGGTGACGCAATTATACTATTATTTAATTCCTATAAAGAATAAAGAATAGTGTGTGCCTACTGAATGGGCATGTACCTTCAAGTTAATGTGACAAACCTTAACTTACAATCGGTATTCCAATATGTAGACATACTCAGATAAATCTGCATTCATGTATGTATACAACAATGTGTTATGTACATTCATGTATACATGTATACACCAATGTGTTACGTACATTCATGTATACATGTATACACCAAAGTGTTACGTACATGTACATATTACATCATATTTATGCAAGTCTTGGTTTACTTGGTTTACATATGTTGTTCTATGGACAACGATTATTCAAAGTTTGTCGCAAATTTAGTTTTAAACCTGTTTAATCATATCGGGGTGGGGGGGGATTGGGTCAGTGCCAACAGCCGGTCAGACCCGACCCCGCTCTAACATTTTTGCAGACAATGGTTACTGCAATATCAGCTTGCTACACCGCCTTGTGTTTGTTTGGGGGTGTTACGGTAACATTTTGTTTTTGGAGAGTCAACTCGCCTTGCAGTGAACGAGTATCGCAGCCTATTATTCTGAAACAAGCCACTAAACTTTGAAGTCAGAGTGCAACATGCAAATCTCAGCGGAAATTACGTCAGCTAAGTTCACGACGTCATATCTTGTGACGTCGTCAGACTCCCGAAGACAGGTTTTCTCGCGACGCGGCTCATATTATAATTGTCTTCGCGAGTCTGACGACGTCACAAGCTATGACGTCGTGAACTTAGCTGACGTAATTTCAGCCGATATTTCCAATTATCGACGCTTCTCAGACCGCCATGTTAGGTTTGTTCCGTGGTGTTAAAGTTATCTAACGAACAGAACAACAACGCACCTCGGTGTTTTTATTATACTAAATTTTTAATGCATTTTACCAATGTGAGCGTTATAAATTCGTTTAAATTGTATTTGAACCTTTGTTCAGTGTAAGATACATTCCCAAATATATCTATAATCGGGCATTAACTGTTATCGACCACCATTTACAGGTGAAAACTCTGTGTTAGCTACATTTTTTATTTACATACAGATGGTCGGCAGCATATTTGTAGACCGATGTAGCCTGGGTCCGGTTTCCCGCACAACTACAGTGGGGTCAGCGTGTAAGTGCACACACGAACGAACACGACAGGTTGGAACCACTTACACGCTGACCCCACTGTATATGTTTCATATGTCATGTTAAGAAATAGATACGGTGTGATGATATTTCAAGGCAACATATGCTGGGGACATTAGTATCCTGGACCGTTAGTGACAATATGTACAAAAAATCAAGAACTAGACAATACATGTGGGATTATATTTCAAGGCAACATGTTGGGGACATTAGAGTAATGAATTTCCACGCGCTACCCTTGAAGGTGGTCTACCACTAGGCGAGTGAGATACTGCGATGGAGTAGAAACTACATGTAAGCGATACAGGCTTTTGCTCTCACGCTATTCGAGTGACAGTGAACTGTACATAGTGAGTAACGCATGGAAGTAAGAGTTCCTGTCATCAGACATGAACACTGCCTTTCAGAGCAAACAGTTTTTTATACCCACTTTTTTTAAAAACTAAATGGGTATATTGTTTTCGTCACAGGTGCCTGTCCGTCCGTCACGTTTCTTGTAAGAAGTAAAATGTTTTAACCGTAATAGGTAGGGACTTGGTGTGTGCCTTCCTTATGGTGAGTAGATGCGCAGTGAATTTCGATTTTTGATTCGACCCTTGGTCATGAATTATCTCCCCCTTTTCAACTTTGCATTTGGGAAACGTGGGTATATTGCGATGGCGCGCCATCGACTGTGCTCTAGTTTTAATGTAATTAAATGTTGAACGTATTGTCTCCCCGTATGTATGTGTATTTCCATTTGTATATGTTGAACTAAACGGTCATATATGTTGAACTAAATGGTCAACCAATCAGTTAATCAATATACTTCCGTGGTTTTCTACAATTATAAATTGTTAAAACGCTCAGTAAACACGTCAAAAAGAAATTAGCATACCTAATTCGCGTACCCGCGCACGCTCATACTTGCTGGTACATGAACTTGCCGGTTTGACTGCTTCGCTTTGCACTTTCATGTGTTACCAAAAGACTCAAGCTCATTATGTCAACTTTCAAGCTGTTGTTACAAATGTTGGCGTATACTCTATGTGTAACGGTAGATACTGTAACGTCATGTAACGTCGCTTGACGTCGCTTTTACGTGACGTCTATTTTGCTCAAACTGCCTGCATAGTGGTGTTGTATAAACTATAATATCTTAATGAATATTGCAGATAGCATGATCAAATGAAAAGCGTTCAATTCATCATACAAATACCATTGTCATAGTAAGAAAATGTCATATTGACCAAAATTTCCCGAATACAGGTTTTCGCGTGACGCGGCTCATATAGTGCTTATAGACAAAAATAATTGAGCATATTGGGTGTCATTTATGAGGTAAAACTATCAAATTAGTGCATAAATTGTATTAATTTTGAAAAACATATTTCTGCCAAACGTTTCAAGACTTAAAACCGAACATTGGATAACATGTTGATAAATAGCTATTTTGCACATGAAAACAAATTCGAAGACAGTTGGTAACGAGAAAATGGTATTTGATGTTGGTACATAAGTACCTAGTACATGTATATGGAATTTTAAAAAAATGATGAAAACTGGAAACACAAAGTTTTATTAGATAGACACCAACACATGTGCTTATAATTACACATATAACTACAGAAACATGTATGTAAGTCCCCACGACCGAGTCTTAAAACAGCATATAGCGTTACCGCAGCCCATACGTCCCATACGTCCCGTATGTCCAAAGTGAGTACGTACGTCACAAAAAAATAACGCTGAGCTAAATATCTTTTTCCTCACACGGTGCTGCTTAATATTTCATACACACATTGCTATCATAGTACTCTACATCCCAATGACACACTCACGATCGTCCCGCCCTTACTAAGCCCAGGGGCAAGGTTACATATTTGGTGAGTTAGAAACCTTGACGCTTGCGCCAATGCCTTATATGTTTTGTTTAATCTGCTTAATATGTCACACATGTGTCGCTCCAATGGTCCTCTACCGGCCTGCAACAATCCAAAATCGTCCAAACCCCATTAAACAAAATGTCAAGGTCACATACTTGGCGCGTCCCAAACCTGAACTCTGGGGGCAAATAACTTATAAGTTTGGTTTCCTCGCACGGATCTGCTTGATATTTCATACACACATTGTCCTAATGCCGTCTACAACCCACTGACAAATTCATTATATGTTTTGTTTGCATGCACGAATCTGCTTAATATGTCACACACGTGTTGTTCCAATGGTTCTCTACCGCCCTGAAACAAACCACGATCGCACCGCCGCGTTAAAGAAAATACCAGGGTGTTTGACGATTTTGACATTTTTATAGCGACCATCACTGTGACAGATAAACGCATAACCGCGATCGCATCCACTGGATATGAATAAAACAATGAACAACGGCCTGTCGATAACCGTTCATGTGGAGAGAACCTCGGACGGACGGACGGACAGACGTGCTGGAGGACATAGAGAAATCATGATAACTCGTTTTAAATGGTTCATAGCATGTTAGGAATATTTGATAATTTAAATCATTGATAGTCTTCATCCATTGTTGTTTATAAATTTAATTCCTGTTTTCAGGAACTTATGTTCATTTGCTAAACACACATTTTAAAATATATTGTCATTTATATTGTTAGTATATCTTTGATCAGTTGGTATTTAAAACATTATTCCAGTTTTTAGCGATTTCTGTATTAAATTTGTACTTTTATCCAAAACAAATGTCACCCGGGAGATCCGGATTATATTTTTTTATTTGAAAAGACATAGTTGGCAATATATTATCAAAGGTTTTATGTAATATAATTCAACAGTGTTTTTGCAATATTTTTATCAACTTTATTACGAATTTTGTACAAAATCACCACTTTTTGTTTTTAAAAAATGACAACTTTCCTACCTTCCGATTGTTAGCGATTTCTTTTCTGCTGATCAGCATATTTTTCTCGAATTATGGGAAATATGGTGGTTGTGTTGCAGAGACTTGCGGGTCGGCTGAATTTTTCACGTAAATGCCCCGGCCTATAAAGTATATTGGCTGAAAAGATACATTACAATGGCAGGGCAATATTATCAAAGGTGCATGCCCACTCACTAGGCATAAACTGTTCTTTATAGGAATTAAATAAGTGTATAATTGTGTCACTATTCCACCAGTTCTAAAAATTGCGAGTGCCCGCTATACAGATATAATCAATTCGTAATGTTTATTTTACTGATAGTGACTCGCGGTGGTATCAGGCTATTTTCATACGCAAATGAGGCATGCTATTTTTTTAATTATTTATACTAAATAGATGCGTCACCTGAAAAAATAATATGTTTGACAGATTATAAAGTATGATCATTGAACATCAACAAATAAATACAGAGAATAAATAGTAATGTCCGTTAACATTTTAATGAAACACGGTTATAGTCCCTGATATCAGTGTTGAAATTTACGTCTGATATGAAATGTATAATAATGTCAATCACTACGTGGGGTAATGGTGAATGAATGTATATTTTGCCAGAAAATGTCTCAGACTATGTTTCTGATATAAAGAACAGTTTGTGCCTACTGAGTGGTCATGTACCTTTAAAGTAATGTTACCTGGCAATTTTCTTACCAAAAACTCGTCACAAGGGGATACAGTTGCTGCATTTTAGAACCCACTACTGTTCACCCACCCCTATTGTAACTGTAACCTATTTAACAAACATTTCAATTTAAGGATAAATTTATTATGTTTTATTATACTGACTTTATTACATTATCACAGCCATTTTGGCTGTGATAATGTAATAAATTCAGTATAATAAGTCTGCATACTTTTAATCATCAAATGTATGCAGTCGTTAGTTCTATATGCATAACTAATGCATTTCTGGAAAAATAAATGATTACTCCCTCAAAGTATACTTCATAGTGGGAAAGAGAAGCACCCACCTATGCATTTAAATTGTTTGAATAACGAAGCAGTAACGTAAATACATCAAAGTTGTAAAATGTCGAAGTTATAATTTACCGGTGTAAAGCACCCCCCCCCCTCCTCCCCATACACACCACACACGTTCTACCACACCCATTTATTTCACGAATATGAACATAGCTATTTTCTGACCCGGTCCCGCGCCCCCCCCCCCCCCCATACACACCCCACCCCACCTACTCCACCCCAAAAATGCTATGCAAAAACATAAAATCACATCTGGGCGCACCTTCCGTTGCCATTTTTTTTCATGAATGTGAACATAGCCATTTTTCTGAATGGCGTCGCCCCCCCCCCCCCCCCCCCATACACACCCCAGCCCAAATATCCTAGGCAAACACATAAAATCACATCTGGGCGCACCTTCCGTTGCCATTTCTTTTCATGAATGTGAACATAACCATTTTTACATAGGGTATATCTATGTATTGGTATCGCCTCCGACAATTAGCCACGCCCGAGACCCCCTCGATGCGATGGTAGGTAGTGATATCTTGGAGTAACCATAACAACAAAATGCATTGTGTTACTCAACATTTAACTGTCATACGCAACCGCTAATTGAAAATAATATTATGAAAAACTACTTGCACTGCACAATATCAACAACGGATGTTCTACGTACAAAAATACATCGGATTATTTTGTTGCGCGTGATTTGCCCCCATTTGCGGCACAAATCGTGCGGTCATCGCGGTCATCGCTAAATTTAATAACAGAGTTAACTCCCCTCCGAATACTCTCCGAAACAAGCGACGCGTTTATATATATAATTAACACACAAACGACATCAGGTTTGACCTTCCGACAGCCTATCTTTAAACACACCCGACACCTGTGCGAAACAAAACTCGCACGTGTGGGTCTAACTGATGTGTAATCCTCATTCTATCGATGGATTTACATCGGATTTTAGTGACATTCCCGAATTCGGCCTGATTGACATTTGTCTATGGTGGCCAATACACACCAGCATGAGTGTCAATTCTACGTTCAGGGAAGGGGGTCAGTAAGTCAGTATTTAAGGTGATAAGTTACAGTCAGGGAACAAATTAATGACAGTATAACACATCCAGCGTATATTAATACCCATATTAATGCAAGTACTGAAATACGACAAAAAAATCTAACAAGTTTGGGCTTCCATACATTGAAAATTTTGTCAGCGGTTTCCGCAATGACGCCATTTGTATGTTTTAATATACTCGATCCAGGGCCAACTGTTTCATTCACAAAACAGAAGTAAACATGACGATGTACCGATAAGGCATTTTCAGGCGCGACACCGCTTCCGTGGCGGAATTCTTGTAACTATTGCTCTTCAATCAGTTTTCAATATCTCTATAATGATCATAGATATCTGGAATCTGTATACTGGAATTGATAATGTCTTGTATATGTGTTACCGTATCTTTCTGATATTGCTATGCATAATCTGTAATGTTGTTGAATGTTTTGGTACATACTGTAGCAATGAATACTGTACTTCAAGTTGTGCCATATCAATAGTTTACCCCTTGACCATTAAAACGCTGAAAAATAAAATTGCCGTCTGCTCATTTTGTATATTTTAATCTCTTTAAAAACCTGTTTTGGCAGCGCAGTAGAATCGTCTGAGTATGTTTTTGAGGAGAAATATAAAAAAATATTTAAAACAGCAGACGAAAATTGTCGTTTCCAGCGCTTTAAAGGTACATGCCCACTCAGTAAGCCCAAAATGTCATTTATAGGAATTAAATAAGTGTATAACTGTGTCACTATTCCACCAGTTCTAAACGTTACAAGTGCCCGCTATACAGATATAATCATTTAGTAATATTTATTTTACTGATAGTAACGCGCGGTGGTGTCAGGCTATTTTAATATGCAAATGAGGCATGATCGGATATTTTTTAATTATTTATACTAAAGAAATTCGTCATCTGAAAAAATAATATTTTCGACAGATTTTAAAGTATGATCATTGCACATCATAAAATAAATACAGAGATTAAGTAGTAATGTCCGTTAACATTTTAAGCAAACACGGTTATCGCCCCTGATATCAGTGTGTAAATTAACGTCTGATATAAAATGTATAATAATGCCAATCAGTACGTGGGATAATGGCGCATGAATGTTTATTTTGCCAGGAAATGTCTCAGATGATGTCTCTGATGTAAAGAACATTTTGTACCTACTGAGTGGGCTTAATGAAACTGCAACACCAACAATCAATCATTCAATCAATCAATCTAGTTTAATCTTGTAGTACCCTATGTTCAGTACTTTCAGTACTTTGATTCTGAATGGTGTCGCCCCCCCCCCCCCCCCCCCATACACACCCCAGCAAAAATATCCTAGGCAAACACATAAAATGACATCTGGGCGCACCTTCCCTCGTCATTCTTTTCATGAACATGATGAATGTGAACATAGCCAGTTGCTCCGTGTAGCCTATTTCACCACCATTGCAAAGTATACTTATCTAGCAAAGTATACTTTGAGGGAGAAATATTCAATCTAAAGATAAATTTATTAATGTTTATCATACTGAATTTATTACATTATCACAGCCATTTTGGCTGTGATAATGTAATAAATTCAGCATAATAATTCTGCATACGTTTACTCATCCAATATATGCAGTCGTTAGTTCTATACGACATAATGCATTTCGGGAAAAATAAATGATTACTCCCTCATAATGCTAGATAAGTATACTTTGCAATGTTGGTGAAATAGGCTACACGGAGCAACTGGCTATGTTCACATTCATGAAAAGAATGACGAGGGAAGGTGCGCCCAGATGTCATTTTATGTGTTTGCCTAGGATATTTGGGCTGGGGTGTGTATGAGGGGAGGGGGGGGGGGGGGCGACACCATTTTTTTCGCTTTTTTCGCATATGTCCGTCACACATAATCAACCAATTGAATGTTATTATTTCCGATCCTTGTTGGTCGTTGAGCACTACCATATAGAGACTAGTAGGTTAGTGCCGTGAATGGGTAAAAATATCTGGCAAGGTTCGGGAAACGGGATGAGCGATGCTCTGCTCTGTTTTCGTGCCGCGCCAGATATTTTTCGATATAGTCACGGCACTAACCTACTATTCTATTTATCCCGTCAACACCTACACATGGCTGTAAAATGCAAAAATATAACCCCAGCCTCCGCACATAAACATACGCAGTGATTAGGTCGTATTGACAGAATATCAAAAATGTTTCACTGCACCGTGTTTCACGGCACATACGCACTGTGTTGATGGGATAAACTGTCATTCACATTCAGTGTCTATGTCTCCATATTTGCATGGAGTAGCGCTTATTTTCTGCGTCACTTACTGTGAGTATTTTGGCGCAGTCGGTGACACAGAATAAAACGCTGTCTGCAACGTATTCGGCTGGTAGTTCCGTTGTGTTCAGAGATTTTCACGCATCGCTCAAGACGTTTTCAAGTAATTTTCAATCCTAAATACAATGTTGTAGCGCTAATTCCATAATAGCAGGGCATCAATATGGAAATCGTGAATATTCGTTATAATTCAATCCAGTGTTTATGCAGCAAGTTAGTGTCCGTCCGCCCGCTCTTTTGGGATGGTTACACGAGACGTACATGTATCCCCCTCCCCCCCCCCACCCACCCTCCAACACAAACACATATATATGGAGCCATGATAATTAATTAAAATATCGCCCCAAAAGAGTATGTCCGTCCGTAAAAAATAACCCCAAATGTTTTATAAGGTGTGAATAATATAGTCTATGGTGGGGTTTTGCCTGAGACAGGGGAATCACAGGCAAGCAGTGCGTTGAAGCCTCGCACAAGACTTCAACGCACTGCTTGTCTGTTATTCCCCTGTCTCAGGCCAAACCCAGCCATTTATTATTGTTCTCACCCATAGCCTGAAATGTAAAATAACGAAAGCGAGAAATTAATGGATACTGGACACTAGTCTAGTGACACTTTTTGTCGCTGAAGAACGGCCGGGAAAAATCGTCATGTGAAGGGGCATTTGGGCAGGTTTTATTACGGAAAACTCAACACATAACTTTTCATGAAATTTCCACCATAAGGCGACACTTTGGTGCTCTACGTGACATGCACAGCTAAGGGGAACACATGTTAGAAAATCGTGTTTTGTGACAATTTGTGCCCGATTTTGGATGGGAACAGCCAGTATGGTCGATAAATGGAACAGCCAGGCACTTCACCATTTTATTTTCCGCAGTAAAAAATAGTTCCAAATTTGATAAAAAGATTTCTCAGCTACAGACTCTGTAATTGTACAAACTAATACATATAATACACAGGATTGATAAATCAAACCAATATTAATTAATTTAGACCAAGCTTTATCTACTTTTCTCAAAACGCGCTCACGCGCAATAATTTACATATGCTTGTAATTTGGAAAGATTCGGCGTTTTGTTCTCCGATCGGTAGGTGTTAAAACTTTCTAAATCGGTACATTCCAAGACATTACTAGTCTCACAAAACGTTAAAAATATCATACTATAGCCATATCATCTGGAGGAACGTGATACAAGTACTGGTTCATGCGCATCTCTTTTGTCTTGAAAACAAAGTGTGTTCTAGACGGAAAGTTGCAAGAAATGTCTGCAAAATGTTCGTCATATCATTGGCAGTAACCAGTAGTCGGACTGTACCAATAGCCGGACAAAAAGATTAAACTTCTCAGTGGAAGTCTTTGTCAATAATATCCTATTCATAACTGATTTTGTGTAATTTCTCCTTGAAAGTATATTCTGTGACCACCATTTGAACCGTCTCGTTGAGACAGTTGAAATGAGTGGACACAACATCTACTTGCAATGGGAAAAATAATTTGGAAAATGTTCAGAATGTAAAGGGTTAAAGACACATGCAGACTGCATGCATAATTGCTTATGTATTTTATATTTGGAAAATGCTCAGAATGTTAAGGGTTAAAGACACGTGCAAACCGCATGCATAATTGCTTATGTCACGGTACGTAACTCACTGTGGGGAGGAAGTGTGTATTCGTGCCCGGCTAGCTCAGTCGGTTAGATCGACGGTACGGTAATCCAGAGGTCCCGATTTCGAGCCCCGGACCGTTGCACATGTTTCTCACCCTGTGACATTTGGCACCTGTGACATTTAGCGCCCAACGAGGGACAGTGACTGCTATATATTATACTACCCAAAATCTACCAAAAATATGGAATTCGGAGACAAATTAAATATAGAAAATGAAATACCGGAGTCAAGCAAACGATAGATAACATTCCGATAGATAGGCTCTTTCGGACTTTCTGGCAAATTCCGGTTTAAGTGGCTCAGCAAGTGAAAGGAATTCTGCATAAATCGTGAATTACACTGCAGCTCCATTATAACGCGATGGTCGGGGTCCAAGATTTCAAATCGCGATCGAATCCGATAGCATTATAAACTTCCGGGACATGCACGGGTACTGGTATCATCCGCATTTCGGTTACCAACTATTGCGGGAATTCCATTAGCAACGGACCTATATAAAATCATGTCATTTGAACAGAAGTTAAAGTAATTATTCATAAAATCATGCTTATTAAGTTGTATAGTGCTCGCGATAGACAGATGCTTATTACAATGTATACTGCTCGCGATCAACAGGCGCTTACAAGGATTAATTGATAATAAATAATGGTCACGTGTCCTGCCTATTCATGCGGACGATTAGCTGTTGATACGTGCATAATCTCAGGATGTGGGGTCACGTGATATATTGTTTACACTGCAAGTCATATTGGTGAATGAAATTTACGATTTACGCGGGACATCATGATTATCGTGGGCTGCAGTGTAAACAATAGACCACGTGATCCCATACTCAGATAATGCTGAATGTATTGTTTCAGATTGCACACAAACACCAGTATATTTACAGAATGCTAAATATTACACCTGTCGAGTAAAATATAGAAAAGCACGCAACCATTTATTAGCGACAATTATGTGTTAACACGGATATATGTCTCATAACATTGACATTACTTGGTGACACAAAGCGGTAGTTATCTTATGTTTAAATGTGGGAACTGGTTCAAGAACCTTCTAAACCCGGTATGACATGCGCGGTAGTTGTACTTTGATGACTGTCACAAACATCGCGTTTCTTCTTTTTTCTCTATTTTTTTAATATTTTTTTTTTATCCACGAGAGACCCGCGTTATACATGTACAGAAGCTTTATACAATTTAACATAGTATTGAATTTAATAATGTTGTGTTTATCGGTTTGGTCAGGCCTTGTAGTGCAGCGGCTAGCATACGGGTATTCATTCTAGTGACCTGGGTTCGTGTCCCATTCTGATTAAACAAACATTGTTATTTTCAATACTACTGGTAAACATATTGTAGGGTGCTTTTTTTGCATCTGCCTGTTTATTGTCTTAGTCCGTCTTTCACTGAATGCAACAACTATAGCTTGTACCACGATAACGTACTGCGGTGTGTGTACATAAGAAACTGATGTATATAATTTGAGATACCTGTGATCTATAATACCTATGTTTTATGCATAATTGACAAAAATTAGCAACTGGTGATCTGAGAATGCCCATTGCAACCCCTTAAGGAGAACGTGACGGCATGAACCCATGTCTATATTGTCCAGTATATATGTCTGAATATAAACACACACTTGAGTGGGGTACTTCTCCCTAAGAACGTGTACAAATAAGCCGTGTTTCAGGTATCCCGACAGACCCTGTTTTTTTGATGTGGTCGTAATATTTTTCATTCATTTAAAAAAAATAAAGAAATAAATTGTTACTTCAATATTTTTTATGCAAAAAGTATATTTAACTAGTTAGTCATTGCTATGCACAAAGTGTGTTTTAAACCAATACAATATTTGTTAGTTTTCACTTATGTTTGCCTAAAAAAAATTGACAACCTACCGACCAAACCTTTTTTCAGCATGTAACCTGAAACACAGCTAATTTGTTTAGGCCTTATTAGTTAATACTGTCTGCTATTGTAATTTAGTGATCATTTTATTGTCGCGCCCGCTTAAATTTCGGAAAGCGCGATATAGCTTGCAAGTTGTTTCTTTTCTCTTCAGTAAACAGTTTTGGCGTTGTATTATTAAAACTGAATATAGTGTAGATAATATCTAGGTTTACTCCAGTGTAAGTGAATGGGATTGATCCATGATAATTCTCCGGCCAATCCATTCGTCCGAAAATAGCATTAAGTCATGAATACATGAATGCAGATTTACCCGAGGTTGTCTACATATTTCGAAAATCGGTTGTCACGTTCAAATGAAGGTTAGAGTTACTCATCAAATGCGTAATGCAGTGTAATCTATAAATAAATCCCAAAATCGGAACTTGGTTTGTACAGCATGTACGGTTCCGTCTTAGACGGCCGAAAATACCCGAGCCCGCTCTAATATGAACGGGACCATATAGCATAATTAGTAAAGAGCGCACACATGCGCCCCGGGTCGATCTTAAAGTTGTAAGTACATGCATAGCTGATGGTGGTCGCCAGACAGGATAAGTTTGTTTTCTGTGAGTATTTAGGTTTCAACCCAAATTAAGAAACATGCAGACGCCTCCATCTACGCCGACTACAGTTGTTCTCGCGTTTGTTTGTAATTGTTATATAAATATATAAATAAAGTTTAAAATAAATATTAGCATTATGATTACATAATACTGATATTGTTATGTGTTATCTAAAAATACCAGTCGTATGGTTATTTAGTTTCAAATGTCATTTCACAAGTCGTCCAAATAATATATTATAAAAATCATAAATGTAATATGCCCATTTGTATAAAAATAATCGACAAAATTAATACGTATTTCCTTGAAGGAAATTGAAGAAAAAAAACAACAACTATCTGAACCACTTTGAAAACAACTGTACTATTCTGCCACGCATATCCAACCTTAAAATATATGTGAGCCATAAAGCGTACGGCTATAAATAGGACAACTTATTACAATGACGCAACAATACCAAGTGTCAAAATCCGAAGTGACGTTGGTAAATGTATGCATAACTTTGCAACGTCATTTTCAACCTTTCATGACGTTGTCATTAAGGCTGGTTTTCACAGAGCGCGGCCCATATATATATATATTATTTGAAAAAGATTTTAAAAATAATTATTGCTTTTGGTTATTGCTTTTGCTTATTGCTTTTCCAATATAGTAGCTGACGAGACCTGTCGCAACCATCCCCACGACGATGAACGCGATCTCGCGGTCTTTTTGGACCTCTGACGGTACATAGAAATCTGAAAGTTGTGGCTCTGGATCCAGAGACGCGAGACTTTTCTGCGGATATGCCCACTCGTACTCGCTCATGGCGTCGGCAACGTTCTGGAAAGTTTGCACGGAGTGATTATCGCGGCGAAGAGCTTCGTTGATCGCGTCCAGACGGGTGGTTCGGTTTTTTGACCATGCTTCGTCTGCGATCTTAAGTTGTTCTACAGCTAAATCGTGACGCTTGCGCTCCTTATCCGCGTCCTAGCTTTTCTGTTTCGAGAAGAAAAAGTTGCTACCGCTGAAAGCCAATGCGTTCGACACCGCACCACCTATCATCATTGCGATCGAAACCATTATTTCCATATATTAACAGGTAGAATTCCAGCTTTAACTAGATAATCTCGAGTCCCAACAGCGGCCGCTACATCTAAGGTCATGAGACCTACGTCTCGCGCGGTCATATCCAATTTGGGCGCGGGCCCCCGAAGGCCATCTTTGATATTCGAGCAAACCCGATACTGAGACCCGATATCACCACGGCGTGATAAACCGCATTCACTATCATTTTGCCACAGTATTTAGCCATTACATATAATGATTATTACATATAAAAGGGATCGCGATCAATGTTTAAATGGGGCGCAATCGGTTTCGGAACTTCCTTCGGAACCGCGGCTGGTTGTTTCGAAAGGTAGTTCCACAAACAGACACGGTGCCCACAACTGCCAGACCACCACCAGCAACCCACGGATTGATCCAGGTAGGAGCTACAATCTCCGATTGCTCCGCAGGAGATTGAACCGCTGCTGCCTTCGGATGTTTTTCTGTTGTGCAATCGGAGATTGCTGCCCCCAACTCCAATTGCGATTGGGGCTCAGGAGCTGGAACAAATAACGACTGTTTGGCCTCTCGAAGCTCGGCGAGTATTTTATCTTGTTTATTTTTTCGGGTGGCAGCCGCTGCCCGCCCAGCTGCCTGTCTTTTTTAAGGAAACACAGTTATCGCCCCTGATATCAGTGGACATTTACATCTGATATAAAATGTATAATAATGCCAATCAATACATGGGGTAATGATGAATGAATGTTTATTTTGCCGGAAAATGTCATATCTACAGAATTACCTGGGAGTTGAATTGGGTTATTGCCCATTATAAAATTAGTAAGATTATTACTGATCCTACCGCTTTTGGGAGGGGGCCATGTGATTCTGGTATGGCGAGGACCTGGCATCAGATCAGGATTATTCTGATTTCAGGGTTGAATATATAGATTTATTTTTGTAAATATTCAGTTCTGATTTAGGGATTTTCTCCCATTTGTACATGTACTTGTACATATAATATATGGGATTTAGTACTAAGCCCATTGACCCGGCCTTAAATGACCTTAGCTGTTGATAGGCCGTTAAACCCCAACACACCAAACAAACATATCTACAGAATATACAGAAATATCTGTATCGCTATATTATAACCTGGCATATGGGACCCCAGCTTAATATTACATGATGGATTGCTTCATTATTTGCACACTTGATACTAGCTACACGAGTGGCCTACGATATGGTATCTTGTGGAAAGATAGCGTAGCGGGGTAGCAATTTTGTTTCTAACTTGGTACATGTAAGCATGTGGAACATGCTCATGCTGCCATTAACATGACCTTGGCAAATACTCAGACATCTACTGTTATAATAATACATTTTTAATTATTATATTTTCAGGTCAGAAAGTGACACATGTAAAGTAAATGATGAACAAGACAGCGACGTGCCAACTCATGAGAGGCAGTAAGAGAAATAGTGGTTACATATCATGAGTTGGACACTTTAGAAAGTGATGCTAAGCAACATACATGTATCAATGTTTCACTTCTCTCTTCAGTGATATTAAACTTGAATACATATCACCAAATTCAACCACATGACAATATAAATGATACTGTTCAATTATGCATGGATAATATTTATCAGTCACGGTCCTTCGTTGGGCAACAATTGTCACTGGGCAGACATATTTCCACCCTGAATTCCATATTTGTGGAACATTTTTTCATCAGTCACGACTCCACGTTGGGAGTAGTTGCGGCAATTAACTACAGAATACTCCTGCAATTATCGTCCGTACCCAGAGTTACGGTGCTCCATAGGTTTTTCCTGCAGAGTACCGAATCGGATCTCATTCGCGCTTTAGCTGTTAATTTTGACATATTTTTCTGTACTTATTACACAGAAATGAATGTAACTATAATACTGACATTTCTTTCAATTGAAAAGTACAGAAAATATGTCTCAATTAACAGTTGAAGTGCAAATCAGATGTGATTTGGTACTTTGCAGGGGAAACCTACGGAGAGCACCATAGCTCTCGGTACGGACGACACGGGAGTAATCTGCAGAGTTACTTCCCGCAACTACGTTGGGCGCTAAATGTCACAGGGTGAGAAAGATGCGCACCAGCCCGGAATCGAACCGGGGATCTCTGGTTTACCACACCATCGCTCTACCTACTGAGCAAACCGGGCACAAATACACACTTATTCATCATAGTGATCACTATTCAACCAAAAATTCACAAGCTAGAAATTATGCCAAATTATTACAGTCAATGTCACAGATTATGCTCTTGGCGACATTAGCGGACACAAATTTGTCCATCAATTTGATGAAATAAACAACGGAATATGACAGATAACACTACGACGGCGCATGGAAACATCATTATTCTGGTACTTGGAATCAAAATAGTGGATATTAAGATCAATATGTTAGGCGCTGACAGAACCTTTAACATTTTTTATCACGATAGCAGCTACAGGGATTGTTGGACGCATTTATTTAGAGAAACAAGAGATTACAACCCGCATGGATAATATACTAAGTGACATTTTGTTATAACATACACCAACATAGAGGATTACATTTGCGACAATGTTGGATTCTAGATTTTGTGGACAGGTGACAGAAATCGGAGCTGGATAAGAACCGACAGACGTGATTCTGAATATGCGTGCTTGGTCTGTGGTTATTCTTCCAGATCAAGTCATGCATGTTTTAATTTCACGTCATGTCAAAGCAGCACTATTGAACATAATGAATACCTTTAATATTCTACACCAGAATTAAAGTTCATTCATCGTCTGATGTGTAACTGATGAACTAAGGTAAGTTACTTGTATATGACAACTTTTGCCTCACTAATTTTTATGCCCCACAACGATAGTGGAGGGGGCATTTAGTGTTACCCTTGTCCGTTCTTCCGTCCGTCACCAAGTTACGAAAATCGCTCACCAAGCGAGTTCTTCCACTATTGTCTCATTGTTAATTGAACTTAATTTGTAAATACTAATATATTGAAAATCATGAACGAATCACCGCTTCCAATTGTCAATAACACTCCATCAACACTGTATCCAATTAACGAAAGAAGTTCAGATTTTAGGTTGAATAATATCGTCGCTATGCAGGATATTTTAGTTAGAGAATATACAAATAGAAAAAGAAACGCTAAAAAATATAGGCGTGCGGTGAACATGGCTGAAGCATCTAGCACGGCTCTGGCGAGTGTTTCTGTGTTGTGTTGGGCGGGGACAGCTGCAACTATATCCACCATTATAACGGTTCCTGTAGCGGGGGTTTTATGTGCGGTGTCGGCCGTTTCTGGGTTGTTGTGTATGGTAATTAGGGCGTCGGGTGGAAAACTCGAGAACAAATGTAGAAAACATGATAGAATATCCGTTCTCGCTAGGTCTAAGAAAAATAGCATCGACGTTATGGTGTCCAAAGCGTTGGCCGATAAGAAAATATCAAATTTAGAGTTTGAATCCGTGGTGGAAGAAATGGGGAGATATGAAAAATTAAAAAATGATATTAGAATCAAAGCACGCGCCACCATGCCCAAGATTGAGAGTACTGATTGGGATAAATTTAGGGAAAAAATTGGAGATAAAGTCGGAAGAAATTAATATTTTTATTAAATAATTAATTTTATAATTTTCTTTAAATTAATTATAAAATTAATTATATTGGTGCAGTAAACAATTTATTAATTAATTTTAGGAAAATTATTAACAATTTAAAAAAAAAGAAAAAAAGTTTTAGGTCCCACCGAGGCTCAAACCCGCTTAGCGAGGTGTGTTACACTCACATCTCCTCCACCCCATCATTGAACCGATACCGCGGACCTCTCCCCTTCGTTACCTCCATCCGCTATAATGTGTAGAGCGGCCAGAGTGAAGTACATGTGGCGAAACCTTTCTCACTTTTGAGATTACTGCTAGCGTCCCAGCAATGTATATGTGTGTTTATTTCTCATATATAAACCTAACTTTGCTGGTGGAAATAAAAAAAAAATTGTTATTTATTATTAATTAATTATTTTATTATATTAATATGTTTTCTATATAATAGGGGGTGTTCAGCTTTAAATTATAAATATTTTTTACAAAAGTAAATAACGAATCATCCCGGAAATTCGTGAACTATATAACCCTCACTAAGTGTTTATAAACTGTGTGCACACCACCTGTGTAAATCGATAGCCTGTTTACATACCATCGATAAGGCTATAAATAACCGTGTGTTTTAGTATATATTACAGTGTGTTTATTTTACATCCCGGAAGATGTAATCGTGTAAAACTCTCTATAAATGGACACTTAATATACGTGTAAGGTGTGACACCTAATTTGCATGTTCATAACGCGTGTAATTGGAACATTGTCGTCTGGTTGGTGTTGTGATTACAACATAAATTAATTAGTTCTGTTCAATAATAATTTTTCAATATCTTTATAAGCGATATCGTATAAACGTATATTCGTAAACGAATCGTTGGGTTTTAACAATTTTATATAATACACCTTAGTTTCATATCCGATACGCATCATCCGTCTTAATGTTTGTATTTGCCTCTTGTATAGTTCGCATAATTGTCGGTATAATATTGTAAATGCAACGTGTTTATCGAAGCGTAATAAATTACGCTGATAATTCATGTATTCGATATCGCCTAGTGTTTTCATTTTATAGAATTTATATATAGGACTATAAACCCCGTATTCTTCGTAAACTTGTTCAACACAGGCATTAAAAGCTTTCAATTCCAATTGTATTGTAGTATCCATTTTCTCTAATAATATTTTATTGTAACCTATAAGATGTATCTGTTCAATTGGACGTGAAAAAAACATGATGTATTTATGGCACCAATATATTTTTTCAAAAGTCAATTACCAATATAATTGGGACTACAATACCACCACCAACTTTTGGTTGGAGGTGGTATCATTTTGACTCCCTCTTTTCAAAATTATTTTCTCCAAAAATTCATAAATTTGCTGTCGGGAGACAATTTTCCTCGTTAACCAATTTTTGATTTTTCGGGGGTGGTGGGGGTATTATAGAGGGTTATAAATGATATCACGGTAAGTGGTATCATTTTGACTCCCTTACTACTACTGGGTATATCCATACCATACGAAAATGATCAATTATGAAGATTTCTATACATTTACTTCACACATCAATGTGCTATATGTTACCAACATGTAAGGTTCATTGCATGTGAACAAATCCACCAAAGGTATGTCAGAATCAGGCCCGTACGTAGAAATTAATTTAGGGGGGCTAAACACTTTTTTTGCACATCCACGGACAGACCTCGGCAGATTAACCATTTCATCCCTAAATAACTGGAATGGATTTTGATATGTTAATTTTGCAACCCAATCCAAACATCACAAATGATTTTCACATGGGGTGTTTTTGTTCTCAAAATTATGAAATATACTCGTCACGAGCCGGCTCATCTGAATATACACTGTTTGCCAATACCACTATACAGACCGGTGGTGTTTAAATGGTCAAGGGGGTGTGTACGCACCCCCCACAGCGTACGGGCCTGAGAATAGACTACTAATGGCAACTGTGCAGTAAACATTAGTTTTGCACTTGCAAAGTTCTTAGTCATGAAACTGGCCCCTCGGTCGTATGTGCTTTGCGACCAGTGTATATCCAGATTAGCACAGTCAACTCAATTATCACCTCAATATAAAAACCTTATTCTCTATATGCACGTACATTATTACAGCACAACAAACCAACCGTAAACGGCGCTTTTGTCAGTTACATTTATATTTGAAGGCATGTATATTCCTTGAATGGTCTAGTTAAGCAATATTTCGATGCAACGTATAGTCAATGTGTATGAGCACGTGGTACTAACAACAACAACAAGTACTGAAACTTCCAGAATCCATCCGATTGAAAGTACGTTTTCTTTTATATTGATCTTATTACGTAACGGATTTTGATGAAATATGGCGCATCAAACGAGTCTTGTTAAGCTGCATTTGGTGGTCTCTGTTTTTTCGCCCAAACTTCTGTCGTCTTTGCGAATAATCGATTTCCGTGTCTCCGACACGGAAATCGATTCTTTGCAAAAACGACATAAGTCTGTGCCAAACTCCCTGGACCACCAAATGCATCTCATGAAGACGCGTTTGTTGCGCCAAATGTCATCAAAATCCGTTGCATATTAAGGAAAATATCAAATAATACTTACTTTAGAGTGGGCGACGTTGTTGTTGTTGTAACCACGTGATCATGCACCTTGATACTGTAGTACAATATCTCAAGTTATTTGTTGAATGGCACATGCCCACTCAATAGGCACAACATGTTCTTTATATCAGAGACATCATGTGATAAATTTTCTGGCAAAATAAACATTCATTCACCATTATGCCACATATTGATTACATTATTATACATTGTATGTCAAACATAAATTTTCATACTGTTATTAGGGGCGATAACCGTGTTTCCTTAAAATGTTAACGAACATTATTATTTATTCTCTGTATTTATTTGTTAATGTACAATGATCTTACTTTATAATCTGTCGAAAATAGTATGTTTTCAGGTGACGCATTTAATTAGTATAACTTATTTACTTACTTTGGAATGGGCGATGTTGTTGTTGTTGTAACCACGTGATCATACACCTTGGTAGAACCTCTCTGAGAGATCCCAGGGTGTCCGGTTTAGAGAGACTACACTGTACTTAAATTGAGAGAACGAATTGTTATTTCGTGGAACGAATTAATAAAAAAAATAAAAGTTATGTCCCTGCGGGGCTCCGTACAAAACAGGTATATGGGGTTTGCGATCACGAGCAGACGTTATCAACGGTGATAGATGACAATAAACACATACAATTAAGCTGACATATATTACATGGCTATACGGTTTAGAGAGGTTCTACTGTATAGGAAAAATCAATGGTTGTGGCCCACCTAGACCATGGGCCAGTTTCACGAACGAACTAAGTAACTACTTTGGTCATAAGTCAGTAACCATCATTTGAGAAACAGGTTTATAATGCTGAAAAATAACTACTGCACACGCTAGTTATTTTTCGGTATATACTGTAAATAATGTTTTGACGAATCCTCAATTGTTCCTGTGTGTAGGTTCAGAAATCTGAAATGAGGTGTCCGATTATGTTTCATCACTTTCTAGGTATACCTGAGACCCAGACACAACATGAGAATTCAAGAAATCAAACATCTTGAACGAATAAGAACACATCTTGAAATTTAAGAAAACATTCTGACAATTCAAGAGAAGATCTTGGAGATTTAGTACATGTATGTTCAGAATTCAAGAAAATATACTGAAAATGTAAAAAACTAGATATGAAATGTTCGAGAAACATTCAACGAAACATCCTGAAAATTCAACAAAATATCTTGGAAATTGGTTATTGCATTTTCATTATTCAAGAAAAAGATTTGAAAATTCAAGAAAAGATCATCAAATTCAAGTAAAGAATTAGAAAATTCAAGAAAAGTTGTAAGGAAAATTTCATGAAAATTTATAATATTATCTTGAATTAATGGAAATAGAAAGAACACGTGTAGCACTCTAATAACCGTAGTTTCGCAGTGTAATACCGCAGTCTACTAAAACTGTTCTACGCCATGTTGTAACCCATTTCATAAAAGCATATGAACTTACATGTCATAACTCTTGGAGCCAATTTCATTCTCCGACTGCATCACAACAATCACTTGTTAAGCGCTAACAATATGCCAACACAGCGTTTACACAGTATTACAAACTGTAGAAACACCAATAACGCAGTACAAATAATAATGTGTAATGATTGTGTAACCAGGTGCGTAATCAGGGGGGTGTGACGGATGCGAACGCACCACTTAAAATTTGGCCAGGTGTGTACACATAGATAAAACAAGAACTACTTTCGTAAAAAGAAAATTTCTCTGCTAAAATAAATAAAATTTCGTATAATATATCGATGTCTGGAGGGCTCTAGAAGCCAGAATTTGCGTTCTTTATAAAATATAAAATCGGGGGGGGGGGGGCATGCCCCCCGGACCCCCCTAGACAATTCGCGGCTTCCGCCGCTCAATGCGCACCCCCTTCAGCAAGATATTGGCTACGCGACTGGCAGATCTGCATGTATCAAATGTCAGATCTGCATCTAATATTTCATTAATACGAGCTATATAACGATAGTATTAAGCAGAGAATGTGCGATGTACATGAGTGTATGATACAAGTACAGATATATGTATTAGTGGTTGCGGCATGGTCCGAAATATATTTGCCTATTTGCCACGATTGTGGTGTTTCTAAATTTATTATATTTAGTAGTTTACCCATGTACGCCATCTTGCATTGTACGTATATTATACCATAGTCATGTATGTATGCTCATGAGGCAGTTGCCTCGATGCAATAAACTATTCTTCATCTTCATGTCGCAATTTTCAGTCAGTAATACTGAAGCGACCCAGCCAGCGAAGCATTGCTATACACGCTTGTGTATTGCGTATTCCTCGCTTCGAATTTATCACACATTTTGGACAACAAAACACGTCTGTTAGTTTGTGCACACAACTTACCACGATCTCAGATGCATGCCTGAATGTTCACACGTGTCAATAGTTTATGATTGTCGTCTTCACACAGCAGGAAACTTGTTTAGTTCGTTATAATTCACAATAGTTTGTTGGCATTTCCTGTGTGTGTTGAATGCAGCCGCCATGTTTACTGGCTGTGCTTGTTTTGGCTCGTGTCTGATCGGAATATTCCGTCCATACAATCTAGCCAATCACTATGCGGGAGGTTGGACAGTCCAACTCGGCCTGACAACATCTATAAATAGGAGTGAAATCTGTCAGTTGGCGACTTTGTCCCGAGCGACGCAACTCGAGACGCAACTCGCATCTCAGAACTCCCAAGGCCCAACTATCCTCCCCCTAAACATCACTCACCGACGATGTTAACAATGGTCCGTTAGTCGTGAGATGTGATGATTTGAACGTCATTCTGGCATTATTGATTATTAATATTGGCTGGAACCATAATAATGCCAATATCCCATTACCCCACCCACTGTTTCCCCATTGCGATACAATTTCCAATTTGAGCTTCATGACCCCCCTGCTGTGTGACGCCCCACCCTAACTTCGTGCCCCCCTCCCACCCACCCCTGTTAGGTGATCCCAATTTCATTGTCATGCGTCCTAGCTGTTGTGTGCCCCCCCCCCATTCAGCTATGTATCATGATTCCCACCCCAGCTTCGTGACCCCCGGATGTGCGCCTCCCCACCCCTGCTGTGTGCCCACCTGCTGTGTAATTCCCCACCCAGTTGTGTGACTCCCCACCCAACATTAGTCTCCACCAGCTTCGTGATCCCCGCTGTGTGACTCCCCCACCCAGCATTATTCCCACCCCAGCTTCGTGATCCCCGCTGTGTGACTCCCCCACCCAGCAATATTTCCCACCCCAGCTTCGTTCGTGATCCCCGCTGTGTTACTCCCCCACCCAGCATTATTCCCACCACCAGCTTCGTGATCCCCGCTGTGTGACTCCCCCACCCAACATTATTTCCACACCAGCTTCGTGATCCCCGCTGTGTGACTCCCCCACCCAGCATTATTCCCACCACCAGCTTCGTGATCCCCGCTGTGTGACTCCCCCACCCAACATTATTTCCACACCAGCTTCGTGATCCCCGCTGTGTGACTCCCCCACCCAGCATTATTTCCCACCCCAGCTTCGTGATCCCCGCTGTGTGACTCCCCCACCCAGCATTATTCCCACCCCCAGCTTCGTGATCCCCGCTGTGTGACTCCCCCACCCAGCATTATTTCCACCCCCAGCTTCGTGATCCCCGCTGTGTGACTCCCCCACCCAGCATTATTTCCACCCCCAGCTTCGTGATTCCCGCTGTGTGACTTCCCCACCCAGCATTATTCCCACCCCCAGCTTCATGATCCCCGCTGTGTGACTCCCCCACCCAGCATTATTCCCCAACCCCAGCTTCGTGATTCCCCACCATGACTCGGGTTTGCGTTAGTGTGATTTTCCGCCAGATTTTAGCATAAATCTAGTCCGTGTTTACATGCGCTAATATCCTTTCTTGAGTCTGCTTACTCCCACAGTCGCCTGTTGTGCTTTTGTATCTTGCCATGTGTACATCTCATATTAGTCATTATCTGTCCATAATCAGATCACCCTCATCGTTGTTATCATAGTTTGTCACCACTCTTTAATTGTACACGTTGAGTAATACTGCATGTTAGAACATATTATCTTATAAATTATCAGGATGTTACTAAACAAATCTCGTTCACTGTCGTCTTTTCATTTCCCAGAAGATATAGTCGTTAAATTTCCCTACCCCTATTTACGAGGGCCCACTACCATTCCCCTGCGTGAACAGGAAATATCTGGTTTATACTGTATTGCTGATGACGGATACGACATAGGGACGTTACAATACTTACAACCGTACGTGCATATTATGTACGACGTGATCGGACAAAACCAGGCTTATTGTAAATTATGCGACTAGCGAAGACCAAAACGTGTTCAGCAAAAGTAATAAAAAAACGCTAGATTGTAACGTGTCCCCAACAGGACACATAACAATCGTCTTATGTGACGATTCTCATATGCTGCCAAAACATGTTTATTAGAGAAAAAAATTGTTATCAAAACACGAGAGGCAGTGGGTGGGGGTAGCACTAATCGTACCGGCTCCTTCGGGCCGACAGTTGCGTCCGGACCGATTGGCATTCTGAAATTTTAGAAGCCGTGATGTGTAATATATGTACTTGTGTATGTATTATATGTGTACCTGTAAATTCTCAATTCCTATACATTTATTGAATACCATGCGCAATTTGTTTTCTATGTCATTCCCACGACATAGCATCCCGTTGCCACGACATAGCATCTCGTTCCCACGAGATTGCATCTCGTTACCACGAGTTAGCTATGTCCTTCCCACGACAAAGCATCACGAGATTCCCTCGAGATAGGATCTCGTTCCCACGAGATAGCATCTCGTTACCACGAGTTAGCTGTGTCGTTCCCACGAACTAGCATCTCGTTACCACGAAATAGCATCTCGTGCCCACGAGATAGCATCTCGTTACCACGAGTTAGCTATGTCGTGGGAACGACATAGCATCTCGTTACCACGACATACAGTAGCGCTTTTCTGCTCCTTACCTATTTGTACGTACTAATATCGTATACATATCGTAATCGTATAGTATTGGTATATTTAATGAGCATATCGTACGTTTGTACCGTATCATAGTATAGTATAGTATAGTATAGTATAGTATAGTATAGTATAGTATAGTATAGTTTGTTTACATTTTCTGAAAACGTACTATACGAATATTATACAAATCATTTACGATATCCGTTCGTATATACGATATATCCGTACGGATATGGTATGAATATACAGTGGGGTCATCGTGCAGTTAAAATATACCGATGCACCTGTTCATTTCGCATGTAAACATCCGGTTTTCATTTCGATTATCTGCCACAATTTTAAGTTTTTCAAAATGAATACATTTTCAGTTTTATGATACAGAAACAATTTAAAACGGAGGATCGTGAAGTACGGTATCACAGTGCATCTTATACATGTGTGTTCAATACAGTAATTCATCAGTAATTCATCATTGTACTCCGCACCACCGCCGGGGACACAAAACAATGATCCCCCACACACACCAGCCATCTACATTTGGAGTCCTAAAAGTTCCGGTCTATATCCCACAGTGGGAACAATGTTGTATAACCACCACCACCAGTGTTTGTCTATGACTACACTACACCCCCCCCCCCCCCGACCACCACTTCTGTATGTAACGCAGGATATGGCCGACTGATTAAGTGCTATACTAGTCTTGGTGCGATGGCCGACTGATCAAGTTCTAAACTAGTCATGGTGCGATGGCCGACTGATCAAGTTCTAAACTAGTCATGGCGCGATGGCCGACTGATCGAGTGCTATGCTGGTCCTGGTGCGATGGCCGACTGATCAAGGGCTAAACTATTCCTGGTGCGATGGTCGACTGATCAAGTTCTAAACTAGTCCTGGTGCGATGGCCGACTGATCAAGTTCTGAACTAGTCCTTGTGCGATGGCCGACTGATCGAGTGCTATACTAATCCTGGTGCGATGGCCGACTGATCAAGGGCTAAACTAGTCCCGGTGGGATGGCCCACTGATCAAGGGCTAAACTATTCCTGGTGGGATGGCCGACTGATCAAGGGCTAAACTAGTCCTGGTGCGATGGCCGATTGATCAAGTTCTAAACTAGTCCTGGTGCGATGGCCGACAGATCAAGTGCTATATTAGTCCTGGTGCGATGGCCGACTGATCAAGTTCTAAACTATGATCTAGTCTAAAAACTAGTCCTGGAGCTATGGCCGACTGATTGAGTGCTATACTAGTCCTGGTGCGATGGCCGACTGATCAAGGGCTAAACTAGTCCCGGTACGATGGCCGACTGATCAAGGGCTAAACTATTCCTGGTGTGATGGTCGACTGATCAAGTTCTAAACTAGTGCTGCTGCGATGGCCGACTGATCAAGTTCTAAACTAGTCCTGGTGCGATGGCCGACTGGTCGTCGACTGATCAAGTTCTAAACTAGTCCTGGTGCGATGGCCGACTGATCAAGTTCTAAACTAGTCTTGGTCCGATGGCCGACTGATCGAGTGCTATACTAATCCTGGTGCGATGGCCGACTGATCAAGGGCTAAACTAGTCCCGGTACGATGGCCGACTGATAAAGGGCTAAACTATTCCTGCTGCGATGGTCGACTGATCAAGTTCTAAACTAGTGCTGGTGCGATGGCCGACTGATCAAGTTCTAAACTAGTCCTGGTGCGATGGCCGACTGATCGACAGCTATACTAGTCCTGGTGCGATGGCCGACTAATCAAGGGCTAAACTAGTCCCGGTGCGATGGGCGACTCATGAAGGGCTAAACTATTCCTGGTGCGGTGGTCGACTGATCAAGTTCTAAGCTAGTCCTGGTGCGATGGCCAACTGATCGAGTGCTATACTAGTCCTGGTGCGATGGCCGACTGATCAAGTTCTAAACTAGTCCCGGTGCGATGGCCCACTGATCAAGTGCTAAAGTAGTCCTGGTGTGATGGCCGACTGATCAAGTTCTAAACTAGTCCTGGTGCGATGGCCGACTGATCAAGGGCTAAACTAGTCCTGGTGCGATGGCCGACTGATCAAGTGCTAAAGTTGTCCTGGTGTGATTGCCGACTGATCGAGTTGTAAACTAGTCCTGGTGCGATGGGCGACTGATCGAGTGCTATACTAGTCCTGGTGCGATGGCCGACTGATGAAGGGCTAAAGTAGTCCTGGTGTGATGGCCGACTGATCAAGTGCTATACTCGGCATGGCCGACTGATCACGTGCTATAATGGGCATGGTGAGATGGCCAACTGATCAAGTGCTATACTGGGCATGGTGCAATGGGCGACTGATCAAGGGCTATACTAGTTATAGTGCTATGGCAGACTGATCACGTGCTATACTAGTCCTGGTGCGATGGCCGACTGATCAAGTTCTATACTAGTCCTGGTGCGATGGCCGACTGATCAAGGGCTAAACTAGTCCTGGTGAGATGGCCGACTGATCAAGTTCTAAACTAGTCCTGGAGCAATGGCCGCCTGATCAAGTTCTAAACTAGTCCTGGAACAATGGCCCACTGATCAAGTTCTAAACTAGTCCTGGTCCGATGACCGACTGATTGAGTGCTATTCTTGTCCTGGTGCGATGGCCGACTGATCAAGTTCTAAACTAGTGCCGGTGCGATGGCCGACTGATCAAGGGCTAAACTAGTCCTGGAGCGATGGCCGACTGATCAAGTTCCATACTATAGTCATGGTGAGATGGCCGACTGATCAACGGCTAAACTAGTCCCGGTGCGATGGCCGACTGATCAAGTGCTATTCTAGTCCTGGTGTGATGGCCGACTGATCAAGTTCTGAACTAGTCCTGATGCGATGGCCGACTGATCAAGTGCTAAACTAGTCCTGGTGCAATGGCCGACTGATCAAGTGCTAAACTAGTCCCGGTGCGATGGCCGATTGATGAAGTTCTAAACTAGTCCTGGAGCAATGGCCGCCTGATCAAGTTCTAAACTAGTCCTGGAACAATGGCCCACTGATCAAGTTCTAAACTAGTCCTGGTCCGATGACCGACTGATTGAGTGCTATTCTTGTCCTGGTGCGATGGCCGACTGATCAAGGGCTAAATGTCCCCAGGTGCCGATGGCCGTGATCAAGTGCTACTAGTCCTGGGTGCGATGGCCGACTGATCAAGTTCTAAACTATCCTGGTGCGATGGCCGACTGATCAAGTGCTATACTAGTCCTGGTGAGATGGTCGACTGATCAAGTGATATACTAGTCCTGGTGCGATGGCCGACTGATCAAGTTCTGAACTAGTCCTGGAGCGATGGCCGACTGATCAAGTGCTAAACTAGTCCTGGTGCGATGGCCGACTGATCAAGTGCTAAACTAGTCATGGTATAATCTGTCGAAAACATTATTTTTTTTTCAGGGGATCAAATTTAATTCGTATAAGTAATTAAAAAATATCATGCCCCATTTGCCTATGACACCGCGTGTCACTATCAGTGAAATAAACATTACTAAATGATTATATCCATATAACGGGCACTCGTAATGTTTAGAGAACTGGTGGAATAGTGACAAAATTATACACTTATTTAATTCCTACAAATAACTGAGTGGGTATGTACCTTTAATTAGCATAAATAATTAAAAAATATCATGCCTCATTTGAATATGAAAATAGCTTGATACCACCGCTAGTCATTATCAGTAAAATAAATATTACTAAATGATTATATATGGATAGCGGGCACACGTAATTTTTAGAACTGGTGGAATAGTGACACAATTATACACTTATTTAATTGCTATAAAGAACAGTTTGTGCCTACTCAGGTCTCGTCAGCTACTATATTGGAAAAGCAATAAGCAAAAGCAATAACCAAAAGCAATAATTATTTTTAAAATCTTTTTCAAATAATTTATATATATATGGGCCGCGCTCTGTGAAAACCAGCCTTAATGACAACGTCATGAAAGGTTGAAAATGACTTCGCAAAGTTACGCATACATTTACCAACGTCACTTCGGATTTTGACACTTGGTATTGTTGCGTCATTGTAATAAGTTGTCCTATTTATAGCCGTACGCTTTATGGCTCACAAATAGTTTAAGGTTGGATATGCGTGGCAGAATTGTACAGTTGTTTTCAAAGTGTTTCAGATAGTTGTTGTTTTTTTTCTTCAATTTCCTTCAAGGAAATACGTATTAATTGTGTCGATTATTTTTATACAAATGGGCATATTGCATTTATGATTTTTATAATATATTATTTGGACGACTTGTGAAATGACATTTGAAACTAAATAACCATACGACTGGTATTTTTAGATAACACATAACAATATCAGTATTATGTAATCATAATGCTAATATTTCTTTTAAACTTTATTTATATATTTATATAACAATTACAAACAAACGCGAGAACAATTGTAATCGGCGTAGATGGAGGCGTCTGCATGTTTCTTATTTGGGTTGAAACCTGAATACTCACAGAAAACAAACTTATCCTGTCTGGCGACCACCATCAGCTATACATGTACTTACAACTTTAAGATCGACCCGGGGCGCATGTGTGCGCTCTTTACTAATTATGCTATACGGTCCCGTTCATATTAGAGCGGGCTCGGGTATTTTCGGCCGTCTAAGACGGAACCGTACACGCTGTACAAACCCAGTTCCGAGTTTAGGATTTATTTATAGATTGCACTGTATTACGCATTTTGATGAGTAACTCTAACCTTCATTTGAACGTGACAACCGATTTTCGAAATATGTAGACAACCTCGGGTAAATCTGCATTCATGTATTCGTGACTTAATGATGTGTCTACGTATGTCTTCATATTGCATGATTATATTTATGAAAAGGTCTTGGTTTACAGATGTCGTTCTATTGAAAACGATTTAATATGGTAGTTCTAATTACGCGGATCCTCAAATATCGCATGCATCATGTTGACACTGGGCCAAACATGTTTTATTATTTAGTATTTAGTGTGTTGGTATTGTGTCACAGGCATATTTAGTGCGAACATAATTGTAGCCACCGTGGGCCCGTTTCACTAAACTTCATACGACTACAATGTTCGTAAGTGCAAATCTAGGATCGTCCGGAAATTTCAATTGATTGATTCACATTTATTGAGCATACGCTGCTCATTACATTTATTGAGCATAGGCTGCTCATTACATTTATTGAGCATAGGCTGCTCATTACATTTATTGAGCATAGGCTGCTCAATAAATGTAAATCCAATAATTGTTTACAGGAAAATGTTAATGTGGAATTTACAGACTATCTTAAGTTTGTACTTACAAACATTTTAGTCTTACGAAGTTTAGTGAAACGGGCCCCAGGGACGTAGCCTACTGATTTGTATCTGTATCTGCAACCACTTGCATGTACCTTCTAATGTCACGTAATTTTTAGCGACTTTCAAAAATATCACATTACATCAGCCGTACGATTGCCGTTTGATGACTGTTAAATATTATTTTAACTGACCACTTGTAAATATGGTTAATTGAATGTATGGCATATATTTTACTAGTATTTTTGCAATCAGTGCAGACCCTGATCAGGCTGCGCAGATGCACAGGTCTCCAACATTTACAAATTAAAGAAGTCCTACTTTAGATCGTTGTTAATTTACTTGCTACTAAACACTGGATGTCTGCGTGCTTTATTGTTTTTTTATCAAAGGGTCGTTCTAGTCGGAGGCGTGTAAATAATATAAAGCAAATACCAGGAGTGGATCCAGGATTTCAGGTTAGGGGGGCGGGACTTCTTAATTGAAACAGTTTACTATATTTTCGAACTAGCACCGTTTGTTCGTCGACCAAGCGGAGCTCGGGAGACTGCTAGGTGGGTCCGGCGGTATGCCCTCCTGAATATTGTTGATATATATACCCCATTTTGCTGCGTTATAACGCATTTTAGAGCAAACATATCTTTACTCGCAAAATGTTAGTGGGACGCGCGCCGGGTTTTCCACCAAGTGAATCCGCCTTGGAATACACAACTTCTATATTTGCAGATTCAATGCGTCTAAATTCAAACGAGACGCTTCAAACAAATGTCGCAATTTTGTGATCGGTACAAATTTAGTGTGTAAATAACTGACTTGATTATATAGTGTGCAGACATGAATTCAAAATACATATACGTACGCCACGGTGCTTTTTAGCATGGCTTGGTTGGCCACTCATTTCTTTGTTTACAAAGGCGTTGAATGTACTTTTTCTGAAACGCAACACAATTAAATTGCAAATTTCAATTTAAATTTCAAATTAATTGTTCCCGACGAGACGATACAGTGTATACATATATTTGCACCAGTACTATTATGCTTACTGCCGGTATTTTTATCAGAACATTTTATAACAATTATACAATCATGTATGTCATATCGACACATTTTCCGGACATTGACAGGTTTATGTAGTTGTATATATATTTGTTTTCAAATGGAAAACCATTATCAAAAATTCAAACCGACACACATTTAAAAATACACAGTAATGGATAATTTTGCCCTGATATGAAGGAATCTACAAAGTACGGTTGATACATGCGTACATTTATAAAATGTGAAGAAACTTATATAAAAAATCAGTACCGGCAGTAAATTCATAGACAGGATCGAGACGGGTAGACCACACAATAACTTTTTTAAGCGGACACACCTAACAATATCTGCCCTCTCGGTGTGGGGGCAGTGGCGCGGCGGTGGGCAGCCGAGGGAGTGGGGGTCAGCGCAGGATTTCCCCATAGACCTGCTAGTACGAGGTACATGTACACAAGACCGTCCGTCAGTCATATTGGCTACACATGAAAACGTTCCTCCCGCTTTCGGAGATGTGAATTTAATTCAGAGAATCGGGTATGGACAGTCGATTTTTAATTTATTTAAAACTCACCGGGGGTGTCCGACTACCCTCTATACACCATCGGGCGCTGAACTCATTGATATGTGCAGCCATAGGCCTATCCAAATTTTAACCAAATTCAGGCCATTCATTTCTACAGAAAATAGTGCATTTGTTTCAATCACAGATTGTTTCAATTTCAAACACCAGGAACGTCGTTTTGTTGTTTGTGTAGTTTGGTCCTTGGTGAGTGACGTAATGTCTACATCAATAAATGACGTCACAATTAATTGTTACGTAGATAACGTCAATTAGATTTTGAACTAAATTCTCAAATAATTACAATGTATCTTTCTGACGGTACATGTATATGCACAATATGTGATAGTTGGCGATAGTAGCAAATTACGAAGTCACATGTCTGCTAATTATATATTTAACATTGATAGTGGTGCGTTTGGTTTGTTCACTACATGTACTTATCATAGTTGTATTCTGTTCAATGTTTGATATTATTCATACTGACACTTGTAGATACATTTAATGCAACTTATCAGCAAATACAGTTTACAGCAAGCACAGTCAATGAGTCTATGAACACGCATTTCTACTGTAGGCTGATGTGTTGCATTGTACAAACGTCAGCGTTTCAATAACGTCATTTTCTCGATGACGTTACTTTTTTTTCCTGGCGTGATTGATATGGTGCTACAAAAAGCGAGATAAAACAAAAACTATGAAATATATTTGCATTTTCTTATCAGCATATTGTTTGTGAAAGGTGTCCGCATCCAACAATGTAAAAAAGTGCAAATCGTAAATTTTGTCATTAAGGCCGGTTTTCACAGAGCGCGGCCCATATATAGAACGATGTTAGTTGACGAGCTTTATTACGCTTTGATCGATGTAGGCTACACGGCCCTTATATACCGTTTAGCTGGCGCAACGGGTCTGATCCGTCTGGCCCAAGATTCTCTCGAGACGTGGCTGGAGGACGAAAAAGCGGCCACCCTTTTCGCAAAACGGATGTTAGATTCCTCCGAGTTCCTTCAGAACTTGGACGAAAAAGCGGCCACCCTTTACGCAAAATGGATGTTAGATTCCTCCGAGTTCCTTCAGAGCAATCGGAGATTGAACGGCAGCTGCAGCGAAACTTCCAACAAAGATTTAATATCGACGTCGCAGTTACGGAACGATCTGAAAAAAGCCCGTTGGAGACTGTTCGAACTACTAAAATACCTCGCATACGATGGACACGCGCAATCTTAATAGCAAACTATCGGTTCGCCAAGCGCGCAAGCTAGCGAACACATACTACAGCCCCCGCGGCTACTGGAAGTCGACTCGCGGCCATCAAGAATCACGCGGCGGCGACCAAGGTTTCCGAAAACGCAGCCAAGGAATGGCTCAAGAAGCAGGCCCTCTGGCAGATATATTTGCCCGCGCTTCATAATATTCCGCGGCCGAAGTCCACCAAGCAGACCTTCTGTTTCGCCTTCACGATCGCGTCGGTCGCAAGACGTACAAGTACGCACTGACAATCGTTGACGTAGCGAGTCGCTATAAGGGGGCTGAGCCACTGGCCACTAAAGAGTCTAAGGAGGTGGTCGAGGCTCTTTCCCGAATATATAAGAGGAGTCCTCTCAAATGGCCGAATCTTCTCCAGGTCGATCCCGGCCGCGAGTTCATGGGCGCGGTCTCTCATCTATTGGCTAAACACGACGTTTCTGTTAGACGCGGCCGCGTCGACATCCACCAGGACCAGGGGATCGTGGAGCGGTTCAATCGAACCCTGGCTGAGAGGCTGTTCGGGCACCAATATGTCAAAAAGCTTGTAGACCCTCATACGCGATCGACCGAGTGGGTGACCAGGCTGCCCGCCGTGGTCTCTGCACTGAACGGCGAGGTGACCAGATTGATCGGTAAGAAGCCCGTAGATGCCATGAAGTCTAAAAAGGTGTCGCACAAACCATCCGCCATCTGGCGCGTGCGACCCGTTGGTTTAGCGGAGAAACGCCTTCCATCGGATGTTGCCGTCCGGTACCTCTATCAACCGGGAGAGCTCAAAGGTGGTCGCCGCCGCGCGACTTATCCCGTGTGGTCTCTCAGTGTATACCATCTGGATCGATCTTTACCAAACCCGATGAGCCCGTGCTCTACTATTTGAATGATGGTCCATCGCGCGGGTTTGATCGTGAAGAACTTCTTGCGGTGCCTTCTGTTTGTTCGTCTTAGTTTGCTTAGTTTGTTCGTCACCGCTCACGTAGTAACACTTGCTGCACAGATCTATCCCCCTCGAATTCCAGCTTGAACAGTCCCGGAGTTCTGTTGCTCCATTTATCCCAAGCCAACCACTCGGCCTTCTCCTTATTGAACTTTCTCTTCATCTTCTTTCTCACCACCTTCGCCAGCGACTTCTCCGACACCACGAAGTACATGCTGTCAGTGTCCATCTGTATCAGTTAGAAATCTCCGCGATCCACGTACTTGTCTAAGAAGTCGTAGTAGAACTCCAGCATCCGGAGCTTGGCCAACTGGTAGACCGCTATGCTACACTGAAACGGTCTGTTGATCACCACTCGAGTCTTCCTGCTCGATATCTCGTAAGCCTCCCCAATCTCCTCCAGGTCATCGAACCACGCCGACCACAGTGCCCGGTCGACAGTCTTCTCATCCTTCGCATAAGTGGTGTTCATGTGTCTCTCTTGCGCCTCTATCAGCTTGCCACAACACGCGTTGCCAACCAGTTTGAATATCTCCGCCAACACCGCCTTGCTCTTGTCGACGTCCCCCGTCCGTCTGGCAGCGGTGACCTATTTAACGAACCATTGGAACGGTTTACCGGGCGTGTAGTCTATCACCATATGCACCGCCTTGACGACCAGACCGTCCTCCAGATACCACTTTAGCAGCGGGGAGTATATGATCATCTTCTTGGCGGACAGTGCCCCAACGAGCTTCTAACTATCTCCTCGTTTCCGGTCCGTGTCCTTCAAATATTTTAACATGTCTTCCAGGACTTCTGCTTCCGCGACAACTCTGTTTACAAATAATGGTGACATTTCCGAGAAGTTATCTCGCAACGTTTCCGGGACCTCTATATCCAACTCTGCAAATCCGAACCACTCGTCTCGCCTGACCCTCCTCACGATGTGACTGTTTTTCCGGGTCGTCACACGTCCATATCTTCTCCTCCACGCACAGCATGTCTTTCGACAGGGTAGACAGGTACAGCGCATTGGCGTCGTACCCCAGCACCGCCTTGCACATCTTCTCCTCCCGACTCCCTACCTGACCCCTGATCGTCGACCTGCCAGCCTCGGCGTATCTGGAAAACACTATGGACGGACCACCGACCAATCCCTCCTTCATCATCGCGTAAGTCTCACCCTTTGGCGACCACAGTTCGGGCGTGTCCGCCTTCCCATCGATCGTCCCGCGAAGCAGGTACTGAATGGAAACACCGGGCAGAGACACAGCGTCCTTGAGTATGTCGACGCCTCTCCCCCTGTAGAACTCCGTCATTTTAGTCAGTGCCTCTAGGAACGGTCCGACGTCCAAGTCGTTGTAGTGTCTCAACCATTCTTTGAACGTCTTCATCCCCTTTTCTCGGAAGACCTTATTGCACTCTTTCCACTCGGACAACGACAGTAGGAACTCACCCTGCAACTTCGAGTACCACTCAGGACAGTCGGGCAGCCCCGGATGGTCGAGTTTTTCTGGGGAATCGAACCAATCGTACGGGAAGTGAGACTTTACCGTCTTACAGTCGTACGCCTTAACCCACTTGTCGTACGTGGTACCGGGTCCCAGATATTTGATGATGTCGAGAAATCTAAACTCCGGGCTAAACAGAAACATCGTCGTGCTGGCCCTATTTCCGACCATCACCTTATTAACGGTGGCCGCCAACTTCTCTACAAGGTACCTCTTGATGAGGTTCAGGTCGTACCTGCTGCAGTTGAACCCCACCACCGGGACTTGATCGATGCACGAGACGATCTTCTCTCGCTGAGGCTTCGACAGCATCTCTATATTGGTCGGCAGATACTTCTTCCTAACACCCTCCCTGATGTCATTACCTCTCCTCTGCAGCTCGGTCACGAACTTCTCGACCAGGGTGTCGGGATCTCGTTCGCAGATGTGGGTGATCCCCTCGTGCATCGTATCCCCCTATGACACCGATATTGGGACGTGCTAGCCCTCGAAGGTCAGGTCTTTGGTGGATCGCCTGATTTTCGACTTGTCGAGATACGCCTCGAAGTCGTAGACTATCTGGTGAGGGTACGGAGTCGTCTTCTCCTCGAGCGACGATGGTGGATAATGGGGATTCCCCGCATTCAACCACTCGCACTCCCACATCACCACCAGCTCGTAACCCGCCTCCCTTATCTTGGCATCTTGGATGTTCGTCCTCTAGTACAGCGATCTCGCGTTACCTCTCATGCAATGCGTCGGACACCCGTGCCAGTAACATCCGTGAAACTGAAACACGGTCTTGGTCTCGTGACAGTAGCCGTCGACCGGATCGCCGGTCACCAACCTCTCGCCGCCGTGACCGCATCTCGCGTGATGTATGTGCTTTCCCACCCTCTCCTCTTCTCTTCTCAACCATTGAATCGACATAACGCTAGCTGACCCCTTGCACAAAGCCTGATCACCGATCAAGATATGGAGACGTTTGAAAGATGTTTAGTCCTCCTGTACAAGCGCACGTCGACATTGACCACAGTCAACAGCCTCTTTGCATCCTGATCATGACACCTGGACAACATCCCTTCTACTAGTGACGCCTTGCGAAAGCAAGCCAGCCGTGCTTCCTATAGCTACCAAGCTGGTCATTTATGGAGCAACACTAGTTGAAACTCCAAACCTACCTGATCCGATGGAGTGGGGTTGGGCAAAGAAGGGAAGCACCTGCTGTCCTGTGTGGAGTCTGAAACCTGAGGCAGATATGGCCTGCAGGGATCTGATCAAGTGTGCTTGTCGAAACAGCAACTGTAATGGCAGGTGCAAATATGGTAAGGATAATATCCCATGCACACAGCTCTGTGTATGTGAAGGATAGTGTACATGAAATTTCGAGCATCCATGCGTTGTGCGACAGCAATTGAGACAAATGGTTAAACAATTATATTTCGGAATTAATATATCTTCTATTTGTTTTCATAGAACGCCTATATTCTCGTGAATAGTTACAGGCGTTCTATAATTACAATCGGTCGATGGGCCGAATGGGGTTCGCTGCGGGAAACTTCGTAACATGAAAGTGTGCCAATACCAACAAGCTATATGTTAGTTCAATATTGAAACATGCTAACACCTGTAAACATTGATAGGTTATATTAAAATAATAATACGCATGTAATTTGCAAAAAAATAGCTTCCCAATGAAATTTAGTTTAAATAGATTATCCCGTATGGAGCCTCATTAGAACGTCCGGTACATAAAGAGTCAATATTTGAACCATTTTACTAAACGCCATAGTGTCATGTGTCCAATTTATTGGACACAGGACACTTTTTTTTAATGTAATATACCAACCAATAACAAATTTACGTTTAAAAAGTCAGCTATTTGTTGTTAAATGCGATTTTATTTTCATTGTGACGTCATACTATATTTCGTGTCCTGCCATTACACGTACTGGTTCAAGACATTTTGAAATTATTGCTGTCTTCATTGTTGATAAGCTCTACATACGGTAATACAGATACTCATTGTGTACTCGACGATTTGTGAATGCTACAGACGTACATTTCTGCAAATTTGCTAAAGTTGAGAGGACAATACGGCGACAGCCATGGCCCAAGACGCATCAATAATTGACCTACATTTTACATAAGTCTACTGGCTTCAAGACACGAAACATTCATTTCAGGTAAGAATTATTATTTCTTTATTACTGTTGACCAATATTTGAATCGTGCTGACTTCGACAGCACTTTTAACCACAGGGCTACTCAAATAATTCCATTGTATTTAATCTAACATGAATTCAAGTGGGTGGGGATATTCAACATTGCCTGTGCTTGTGCCGAGTCATTGGTTTTCGCGACCAATGTTGTTTCCACAATTGTTGTTTAAATAGCTAATTTCTAATTTATGGTGCATCTCGGACTCTGTGTGTTTGTGGCCACCTCAATACTTGTAGATTCACTTTGAATATAGTTTTCAGTCCAACAAGTCAATTCATTATATATTTAGGCTATTATCTGTTAATTTTTCTATTCACTATTGTCTATATAGGCTTTTAGCCACTTAAAAAAAGACACTACTTTCATTCACACCCCCCCCCCCCTTTCGAGAGTCAAATGTGTTTAAAAAAAAAAAAAAAACTGTAACAACAGTGATGAAATAAGTAAAAAATTGAGGTGTGCGAATCCAGGTACACTGCATGCATTTGCACAGCGGTGACTTTTCCCCGAAATATCATGAATATAGGCCGGTGCAGTATTTCTATTAAGTAAGTGTACCCGGCTTCGCACCGTGTATGTGGCTTTGCACACACCAATATTTTACATGTCTGATTATTCATGTTGTTTTCTTAAGACAAGTGTTTTCAGAAAGTCACGTGTTTACACGATTTAGAAAACTATAACAACAGTGACCAAACAAGTACAAAAATTGAAGTGCAGTAGTTTGTATTAAGTATTTGTATTGCAGTGGGTGGGCTTCCTAAAATTTATTTGTACACAGGGTACCCATGTTTGGTCTGGGGTGGTGATGAGGGACTTCTTTGCTTCATTGGGGGTGACCTCACAAAATATGGGCGGGGGTGGAGACTATGTTTGTTGGGATTTACAATCGTGTCTGTTAATTCTGCGCACCTAATAATAATTTTCGTGAAAATGTCCATATTCCGTCTAAATTCCCTGAACATTCAAGGCAGTTCTTAGTCGAGATAATCACGGCTAAACAGATGGCTTTTACTATTTCATCTGTCGTCTATTATCTGTATCCGCCTAGCGGAGACCCAGCCAAATTTGATCAAAATATCAGTCCATTTTGTCCTTGAGTTTTGCGAATAATACGGGAATAAAATGATAACCAATGTATATTTGCATGTGTAATATTGGTTTATGAAGCTTTTTTTAATTTTTTTAAACAATCTGTTGTTGATCTATCATTTAGTAAGCAGGACCACTAATCATTTTGACCATGTTCTGAATAACTTTTTACCAAACTATCGGAATGGGATAAAATTGTGACTTAGTATACCGTTAATCAGCTGATTTATTCCAAAATCAACATAATTATTCTGACGTAAGCTGGGCAAAACATTACGTGTATTGTGCATTAGCGGTGCGCAGAAATTAGCCAGAATTGCTTTTTTTATTATGAAGATCAGAATGTATTTTCATTGGTATGCTACATGTACAGATATGTATGTCAGTGATTCTATATTTTATGTACATCTGGTGTCCCGGTGTAATTTACTGACAAATCACACAATTTATAAGGAAATTTTTTTTTTCAGTAAAGAAACTATGTATAATACCAATCCATTAAGAAAACAGTATTTACAATTCTTGTTATGTGTGTTTAGTTATTATTTTCTGTTGTTGGCATATGTATGGTGCACCAAATGGGCATGTCCCGATCATCAATCAGCACAGTTCACAAGCCCGTAATTCTCAAATCTTGTCAATTTGTACTTTACTATACATTGCATCTGAATTAAAATAGTTTAACATTGACATTAAGCTTATTCTGCAATAATTTGCCTTTTGTTGTCAAAAATACTGACGTTAATGTATCTGTCCCGCGAAATCGTAATCATTACCGTTACGCTGAAAAAAAAGTAAAATCAGAGTAACCTCCCTTTCCTACTCTCAGCTACTAATGCAATGAACACTGTTTATGGGCGCCCGATTTATAAATAAACACGGTGGTAACACAACTTAAGTCATTGCGAGAAATAGACCGGTCTGTATTCGGAATTTTAAGGTTACACATTACATGCATCATTACCGTTCACGGTTTATACACGTCCATATGTATGTAGGTCGACTGAAACCAAAAATTGGTAGATAGACACACTTACAACGTTGTCTTTGCATATTCTACCTTCATGATGCGTTGTATACAGAGGGGTGACAAATGGGAGTTTTTGAAGAAAAATCATTACCGTTACGGTCATTTCCGTTACAAAATTGTGTAACGGTAATGACGATCGTGTAACGGCAATGATAAATTACCATACTAACCAGTCAGTTGATGCGTCAATTAGATATAAACCAGGTCCCATCAGTTGTCGGTCAGTAATGGCACATTTATTCAGACCTACAACATTTATATATCAGGATTTAATTAGTAAAAGCTCTGAAACAACAAAAAAACAGACACAGCTTGCAAGGAGTGTGGGTTTCTATTGGCAATCACATTAAAAGTAAACACTAACTTGAAGTTATATTGTACAGATATTCAAAGTATAAATATGTTTGTTATATATGCTGTAATTAGTATTTTAAATAAATGGAAAGTCATTACCGTTACGTTTTGTCATTACCGTTACATAATCATTGCCGTTACGCCCATATTTTTGGAGGCTGTGCTATTAATTAAATGTAGCTTTATAACGATGTTTGGTACATGTGGTAAAACACGGCATTCTATTAGTTGCCAAGCTATTTTGTTTTGCTTAACTTTACTGATTCATATTAAATACATTGTTGTTGGGTTACCATAAATGAGAAATTCCACGACTTGCTACTAAATTTCTCTGTTTCGCACTAATACAATTAGCTTATCATATTCTTGACACTTTTCTAAACAGATGCCCCTTCAGTTGATGTTTTATGCCGTTGAAAAGAAAACAATGTAAATGTAAAGCTATATTTACGTCATGTAAATGTACGTAATGGAAATTACATTTCTGAGACCCCTGGTCCCTTGAAGTGGAAATAAAATTTAAAAAATGACGAGAACAATTGGCTATACTATTATAAATGTAACAACTGGACTGTCACCCAATGGAATTAACACAGTTTAATGAATTATTGGTTCTACATCGAAACTAGAAAAACGACACCAATATGTACATAAAAATATAGAATCACTGATGTCTCATTATTATTGAACCATGTTTATTGTAGTTGCGAACAATAACTCTTGCGATCTACTCCTGTACCATCTGTAGCAGAGTTACTATTCCATTCATACATGTAGGCTTCCTCTACATAATAGCTAATCAGATCGGATTTACACTTTAGTTGTTAATTGTGACACAATTTGTATATTTTCCATCTGAAAAAAAATATTATAAAAGTAATACGTATGGATCACGATTTGCCTGGTTTGGCCCTCAGGTACGTTTTCATCTTTCGCTCTTTCTGTTACCTGGCAGTTGAATTGGGTTATTGCCCATTATAGAAGTAGTAAGATTATTACTGATCCTACTGCTTTTGGGAGGGGCCATGATTCTGGTGTGGCGAGGACCTGGCATCAGATCAGGATCATCCTGATTTCAGGGCTGAGTATATAGTTCATTTTATTGTAAATATTCATTTCTGATTTTAGGATTTTCCCCCCATTTGTACATGTACTTGAACATGTACTTGTACAGGTAATATATGGGATTTATTACTAAACCCATTGACCCGGCCTTAAATGACCGCATCTGTTGATAGGCCGTTTAGACCCCAACAAACAAATAAATGATGTACGTATGCTTCCTCTACATAATAGCTAATCAGAATCTGATTTACACTTTAGTTGTTAATTGTGACACAATTTGTATATTTTCCATTTGAATTTTTTTTTTATAAAAGTAATACGTATGGATTCACGATTTGCTGGTTTGGCCCTCAGGTACGTTTTCATCTTTCGCTCTTTCTGTTACTTGGCAGTTGAATTGGGTTATTGCCCATTATAGAAGTAGTAAGATTATTACTGATCCTACTGCTTTTGGGAGGGGCCATGTGATTCTGGTGTGGCGAGGACCTGGCCTCAGATCAGGATCATCCTGATTTCAGGGCTGAGTATATAGTTCTTTTATTGTAAATATTCATTTCTGATTTTAGGATTTTCCCCCCATTTGTACATGTACTTGAACATGTACTTGTACAGGTAATATATGGGATTTATTACTGAACCCATTGACCCGGCCTTAAATGACCGCATGTTGATAGGCCGTTAGAACCCCAACAAACAAATAAATGATATACGTATGCTTCCTCTACAGAATAGCTAATCAGATCTGATTTACACTTTAGTTGTTAATTGTGACCTAATTTGTATATTTTCCATCTGAAAATAAAACTATTATAAAAGTAATACAAAACTTTACGTGGTGGTGGTCGAGAGAACGAGACGACGTAAATTAACGGTAGTAGTCTATATAGGAATCACTATTTGCCTGGTTTGACCCTTCAGTACATTTTTATCTTTGGCTCTTTTGTTACCTGGGAGTTGAATTGGGTTATTGCCCATTATAAAAGTATTAAGATTATTACTTATCCTACTGCTTTTGGGAGGGCCAAGTGATTCTGGTGTAGCGAGGACCTGGTATCAGACCAGGATTATTCTGATTTCAGCGCTGAATTTTGTTATTGTAAATATTCAGTTCTGATTTTGGGATTTTATTTCCCCCCATTTGTACATGTACGTGAAAATATACATGTACTTTTTCTTTTTATATGAAACGTGAATTTCATCACTGATAACAGGGGCGATAACTGTGTTTCCATTAAAGGTTAATGGAAACTATATTCTGTCTGCTTAGTTTTGTTTTGTGCACTATGATCGTAACTTTATAATGTGTCAATAAAAATATTTGTTCTGGTGACAAATTTAATTGGTATAAATAATTTAAAAATGTCATTTCTCATTTGCATATCAAAATAGCCTGATACCACCGCGAGTCACTATCAGTAAAATCAATATTACTAAATGATTATATGTGTATAGTGGGCCTGCACTCGTAATTATTAAAACTGGCGGAATACATGTACCGTAGTTACACAATTATACACTTATTTAATTCTTATAGGCAAACTGTTATGCCTACTAGATGGGACCACAGGTTGAATTACATTGTGTAACGGACCGAGGTCTATAAATACATTAAATATGCCTAAAAGCGTCATAAACGAAAAAAAAAGCTAATTTTTTTTTGTTACTCCCTCTATAACACACACATATACCTACGGTCCGTTACTTCAACCTGTGGATGGACCCCAACTTTAGCTGCTACATTTAATTTGCGAACCAGATCTCTTATTCACTATTCTGCAGAGGAAGACTATGAATGGAAACGTAACTCTGCTACGGACAGTACGGTTGTAGATTTCAAGAGTTACTGTTCACAACTATGAACAATGTGGCTTACTCGCTTACCACATTTATCCAAGTGTTGTGAGTTTGATGCCCGGGTGGGATGTAGTTCTCTAAGCACTGTTTCATGTTGGAAAGTTGCGGAGTCATTTGCTGAGTAATGGTTAATACTGGTAAGAAATTTCAATAAAAGGCTAACCATGTACATAATAGTGTTTGATTGTTTGTTTCAGGGAAGCCGTCTACAGATCTCAGCCATCTGGATTATTCGTCGAGCCTCTTCAACTTCACCCTGCAGTCGAGGCAGACACCAGCAGGCTATTGAGATAATATATGGGCGGTTTCAGAAGAAGCAGATAAGGCGGAAATTGTTTCTCATTCTGCTGTTGAAGGACAAAGGCCACCAGAAGAATCGCTGCCTGGAAACACTACTCCACCTGGGCAACAAGTTGACAAACACTCGCGAAATGGGAACTGATCCAGTTCCTCACCTACACGAAGCAAATATAGTGTCGCCATGACAGATGTCATCATCTTAAGATCAGCGACATCTGAAAATATAACGCTCGAGGAAGAGCTTGAGAAAGACAAGTTCAGTTACAAAAAATTAACCATTTAACCAGAGTACCATCCATGCCAGTGGCAGTGTTTGTGTGGTTCTTAACTCTGATTTCTGCTCTAATCATCTAATCAACCTGTTGAAAGGATGTGTCGTGAAGACATGTTACTTCTTGTGTTGATGGAATTGAGAATGAATCTTATTCACACAAATCTGACTTGTGCAGTTTTAAGATTTGTCAATATTTTTTGAATCGGTGACTTATTCTTGTGGTGGACAGAATGGCATTTGTACATTTCCGATTATGTGACACTCGAAGGACTAGATATTGAAATGGTCAGAAATATATTTACTATGCTTTTACACATATGTGGCTGTGACCTCAGTTTGAAGTAACGGACCATGGCCTATAAATACATTAAATACACCTAAGAGCATCAATAGTGAGAGAAACATAAGCTAAACAAAATGTATTTACTCCATGTGTGATATATGGGAGTAAATAATTTGTTTGGCCTATTTTATTTTACTTATTGATGCTTTTAGGTATATTTAATGTATTTATAGGTATTGGTCCGTTACTTTAACCGGTGGCTGTGACTGGAGAATGTGGTTTATGGGATTTGTGACCAGTGTAGCTCCTGATCAAATAGTACACTCCTGTAGCCTGATAATGATGTGGCTTGTTAGAAGCATGATGGAGATTTCATTGATGCAATGGTGAACGTGCAGATCCTGTGCGGATATGTGTATCTACACTGGTCGCAAATCCATAAGCCCCATTTCTCCAGTCACAGACACATATTTGAGCAAATTTAAAAATCCTACCGCCAACCTAGAGTGATTAGCATTTAAGGTATTGCATTCAATCTTTGATTCATAAATTTTTGTTTAACGTCCACAGTCTATAAAGTCTATATTTGGTTGGTTTCACATTGTTTCAGATATCTTCGCAATAAAGGATTTTACTTGAAACATCCAGAATAGCACCAAGACAAACTTTGTAGACTTTCGAAGGGAAACGAAAATTTACGAATTAATGATTTATTTTTGTGCTATTATCATGATATAACAGAAATCAATGCCCAAATGGTCAAACTGTAACAAATTACATATGTACAATAAATTTCGACTTCGAAATTTGACTTCGAATGAAATGGTGCAATTGGTTGATATTGGTCATTTGCAGTGCTTGATGTGGCAAACAACATTATTGAGGCATCATCTGTAACACAGTGCCTTCAATCATGATTCATACCCAGGCATACAAAGTATGTCGAGGTGTATATAGTTTTTGTATTTTCGTCCATCCGTAAGATTTGCGTTAAAGGTTTTTGGGTACCCATTATATCTGCAACCGTAAATCGCATTGAGTAGAATCTTTTATATACTTCTTTATCGTCATCCATATTTTTTATACTGTAGCACACCGATGTGGCTTTCCTGCACAAGGTCAAATTACTTAAAGTTTTGAAATATTTGCATCAAACATGTCAAGGTTTTTAAGTACACAATGTCTCTGCAACCGCAAGTCGGGTTGAAACTTGAAACTTCATATATATACTTCTTTATTAAGTTAGAAGATCAATATTTTCTTTCTATCGCCCCTGGTGGGTTGCATGTGATGGGTAATTTAACAATCGCGATTCATCTTAACCGGAAATCCGACTGGAGACCTGGTTTGGCCATCACATACGTCTTTGGCATTTTGTATGTGACAGTTGAATCTGGTTATATCTCTTGTGTGAGTAATTACGATTATTCGTAATCCTTTTTTAGGGAAAGAGGGAAAGGGGCCAAGTGACATTGGTGTGGTATGGACCTGGCATCAGGTCAGGTTATTCTAATTTCAGGGCTGACTATATTTTTCTCAATGAAATTATTCCGTTCTGATTTTGGGATTTTCCCCCCAATGCAGCAGGTTAATACAGGATCGAACCCGTTTGCCCAGCCTTATTATGACCTGAGCTGTTGATAGGCCGTTAAACACCAATAAACAAACAAACAACTTTGGCATTTGGTATCCGACAGTTATATTCTTTATGTGAGTATTAGACCATAGCTGTTGATAGGCCGTTAAACACCATTAAACAAACATTCTATACGGCTTTCATGCACACGGTGAAGGTGAAATTACTTTGAAACTTGCGTTAAATGTTTTGAAATATATGCGTTAAAGTTTTAAGTAAACATATTTGTCTATCAACAATCAACATCCATATTTTCATTTTATAGCCCACGCATGTGACTTTCATGCCCAAGGTCAAGGTCAAATTGTGTTAAATGTTTTGAAATATTTGCATTAATGTTTTAAGTACACAATTTATCTGCAACCGTATGTTAGATCGACTGGAAATGTCACATACTTCTTTGTCAACATATTTTCATTCTATATCTCACCTAAGCGGCTTTCATGCCAAAGGTCAAGGCCAAATGACTTTGCTGCGGCCGAGGGTATGTATGAGACCCCGCTCACCGCTCACTTGCTCTAGTCCTTAAAAGCAAGAATAACATATCTTACCATACTGATTTCTTTTGTTTTTTTCGGATACATGTACTGATTTTGTGTCCCAAGCATAACTGGAATTCCTTTTTGTATATTTATCACAACTCTTGCCTCACTAATATTCCAGTGTTCTCCCTTTGTTTTTTCACGCATTGATTTTGTATCTGGCACATGGCGAAGGTATCGTGGGTATTGTCAAAATCGGATGATACATCATACAAGATGGCCGCCGACAGGTCATCCTTTAATTATAGATTTCGTCTTCTTCTCATGTACCGTTTGACCGACGCTGGTCAGACTTCACAGTTGTGGTGCGTGGGTGAAGCATTTTCATATTTGTTCAAATGGAGGTTGTCGCATAATCCAAGATGGCCGTCGTAGAAAATTTGGTAAAATTCTTAAAAAAATCATATCAACCATGTTAATTTTACATTATTATTATTTTTACATGAAGCTTGAATTGCCACTTTGATATCAAGGGCGATAACATTGACTCTTTAAAATGTTAATGGAAACAACTATTTATTCTCTCTATTTATCTTTTGATGTGCAATGATCATATTTTGTAACAAGTCAATACAATATTTTTTCAGGTGACACATTTAGTTGATATAAATAATTTAAAAATGACCTGCCTCATTTACAATCAAAATGGCACGATTGATACAACCTATCAGTAAACCTAAGTTACTAAGTGAATATTTCTTTGTAGCGGGCACTCGTATTTTTTAAAACTGTTGGAATAGTTACACAATTATACTTATTTAATATTTAATTCCTATAAAGAACACTTTGTGCCAAACAGATGGGACCCCAATTCAAATCATGATTTGCAACTTTGATGAAGGATGTCTGGCACCCAGTCATTAAGTGCAAAGGCACGACACGTGTCTTATCAGCTCATTCACAAACACCACATCATACAAAGCACTTGTCACATGGATTCACCAGTGGGTGTGTAATTGCATCCCGTAACATTTGGTCAGGAGGTGGGTATTTTTTTACTTTAACCTACGTTTTCTGGGGGAAATAACTACCTGTATAATATATGTGAAAATCACTACAATGGAAGAAATTGAATGTATGTTCTCGCACCCCCTTACCCCCTTCCAAACTCCATTCACAATTCACACCCCCTCTGCATGAATCTGGCTACTCCACTGCAGTGCAAAGTCGCAGAACAATGTTTGACATACAGCCGTTTGAATGTGTACTTGTGTGTGTGTAATATTTCTCAGACTTTTTCAAGGCAATGATTTCTGTTTCGATGTAATGTATGACCTGTCGTGAATTTCACTCACAAGTTCATATTAGTGCTTGTAGGAGTATTTGATATCCAGTATACATTTTCCACGGCTTTCACATTCTGTAAAACCGTCTGGAGTTTCGACAATGAAATGGGAGAAATGGCAAACATTTTCATGTGTTTGAATGTGGGTTATTTCTGGCACTCATATCTTTGGCTTATAACGTTGTTCAAATTGTACTGCGTCAATTTTATCGAATTTAATATTGCATAATTTTATTTCATGACTTTCTTCAAAACGCCAGTTTTAGTTGTTGGTTTTAGGATTTTTATATCATGCACTGCAGTGTCGATGATAAGTCGCTAGGTGGCGTTGCCAAGTCGGACTGTTGTACTGTGCGGACTCACCGAAACAAACCGCCAGTGGACGCGTAATGTAATCTCCCTGGGTAAGTTTATATATCGCGGCTCAGTCAGCGTGCGACTAGATGCCGGTTTTTTTTGTTAGGGGAAAGTACTAAAATTGGGAAAATTGGGCCCGCGCATATTTAAAATTGCGCCATGTCAATTAAAGGTGGTGCAGGATGTTGAATGTAATATCTTTATAATGGAAAGACAGAGTTTAATGAAACATAACGCATTAAATGCTTAACAGGTTGCCAATTAGTATCCCCTCGTCGACAGGCAAGAGCTGGTATACGTTAGTCCATGTACTGCGTACATATGTACGTTACGCTAGTAACACCTTTTCATTTTTCAATTAACTTGTGAATTGCTTCCACGATTTTGATATTATTTGACCATAATGTGTGTCTATGGAGCATGGTTTAGCATATGAGTAGACTCATATGACCCACGTTCGACCGCCCAAGGTCACGGAGTACTTTTTTATTATCAAGGCTGCCAGCGAGGGGATTAGCTTACGTTTAATGATGCCAGTGCGAGGGGATTAGCTTCGTTTAATGATGCCAGTTCTTGCATTATGGTATAGTTTGCTTTAATCTAACAATTTTCTGGTTTTGACGAAGAATCGGTTACCATGTATGTGAATAAAAATCTAAAGAACGTGAATGTATGGTGTGATACATATCATCGAACCGGTATGTCACTTCTATGGTGAGATACATATCATCGAAATCCGTCCGTTTGCTTGGAAAAGTTTCAAGAAAATTTACTGTAAAAATGACGTCACAGAATACGTCACGTCGGAAAAGCAGGTTCGGAAACCACTGATCCCATACCCTGATATCTATAACTTTACATGCTACTTGCAAACATGTAGTTGGCCTCAATAGTAATAACGTACACTCAAAGCGTTCTTTTATAACATGATCATTCATGTTATAATTGTTCTTGTTTAATTTTACGATTTGCCAATACTTTTATAATGCAATGTTATTAGAATACACATGTCCGACAAACTTACTGCTAGACATTAAATGCATAGTTCTAACTTGTGTTGGTCAACAATTATTAATACTTATGTGAAGGACAACATTTTGACGTTTTGCCTCGTTTTGATACGCACAATAGTAGTATTATAATCCCAATTACGTAGTAGGCAGTCAATGTGTGTAAATACACATTATACTAGTCAGATTATATGCAACTTGGATTAGAACATGTGCCATTAGGATTCGAAAATATGACCAGTTTGAATATTATGAAACTAAAATGGCGGCCATCTTGAATTACAGTGGTCTAGCTATATCATAGCTACATTTAAACACCTTCAACACAGTCCTTATATATTAAAACTTATGTATAGACATCAAAATAATCAGTATATCTCGCTTCTATCTCAAGTTATTGCCATTTCTTTATTTACCAAACGGATGGCGGCGATCTTGGATTTTGAGGAGGTTACGTTCCTCGGACCAAATGTATCCCGATTTATTTGAATTCAGCATACTTTAATACCCCTGTATACAAAGTTTCATGGTTTCCTCTAAAAGGGGAACATCTTTTTGTTTATCCGCCCCACTACTCGTGTTATTCGAGTGGCTACCCGGAAGTTACTAAAATGTTTACCTTGGCGATATATTATTCACACTGGCATGGAAACAGCAAGCACCTGAGTGACTTAGATGTGTTTGTTTCAAAATCTGATCAAATGAATGCGTTTAATTAACAGCTATTTTTATTTGTCCGATAAATTGATTGTCCGGATAATTGGTATGACCCCTGTACACTTATTTTCACGACCATGACTATTTGAAAAGCATAATAAAAGGGGTTGAAAAAATGCTGTTTATATCTAATATGTAACCTAATATGTTATACCTGAAGTAGCCTAATATTAGTCTCAACAGTCTCATAATTTTAAAATCGAAGTCGCTGTCGGTGCAGCTGAATTGTGTCCATGTTTACAGTATATGCGACGTAATTATGATTGCAATGCTTATTATGACAACTGTGTAGTCTAACTCGAGCCAATATTGAAGGCATCGTAAATAAATCAGAGATTTAATCAGATACAATACCGAAACTACCTAGCGTGGACGCCGCCATTTTGCTTTGAATCACGTCAATGGAATTGTGACGCATGGCGAGGGAATGACGTCAAAACATGACGTCACGCACGTTCAAGCAATTACGTTTAGTATGCGGTATAAATTAAATACATGATTAGTGCCGTAGAATATATAATCTATTCGGTTTCGCCCCGACAACTTCATAGGGGCTCGCTAAAGCTCGCCCGAATAAAGCTGTCTAAGGCTCAACCGAATATATTTTATATTCGACGGCACTAACCATGTTATATGTATTTACTATAATTATATACTGTAACGTCGTTTGACGTGGCTTTTACGTGACGTCGCATTTTCTCAAACGACCTGCATAGTGGCGTTGCATAAACTATAATATCTTAATGAATATTGCAGATATCATGATCAAATAAAAAGCATTCAATTCATCATCCAAATACCATTGTCATAGTAACAAAATGTTAATTTGACCAATAATTTCCCGAAGACAGGTTTTCTCGCGACGCGGCTCATATAGTAGAATTTGTTTTTTTACTAATTCGCTCCCACGAAATAACAATTCGTTCCCTCAATTTAACAATTCGTTCCCAATCGTCCCACGAATTGTGAATTCGTGGGAACGAATTGTTATATCGTGGGAACGAATTGTTAATTCGAGGGAAAGAATTGTTAAATTAAAGGAACGAATTGTTAATTCGAGGGAAAGAATTGTTAAATTAAGGGAACGAATTGTTATTTTGTGGGAACGAATTAATAAGAACAATTCATGTCCCCTGCGGGGCTCCGTAGACATCACACGTAACAACAACATATCACAGAGATTTATTATTATAGCTTATTATTTGTTAACGTACTACACCGCGCAGGAATATCTGATGATTTAGTGTGGTTAAACCTTAAGGTTTATTATGATACATGTATATCAAATGAATATTATAGTAATAGCGTTAATATTACCACGGACACCATTATCGTTGCCGGTAAACACGATTCACACAATACTAGCAGCCATACCAGCAGTCTGAGTGACCGCAGTGACCAGGAACGTGGCCGGGGTGGTTCCGACAAATAGCCGGTCACGTGACCCGTGATGTGAAACTGGCCCGTGAGTGTAGCATGCACTCGGAATTTATGTAAAGAATAATACAATTAGTACATGCACCATTACTGTCAGGCCATACCATATCTTTCCTATGTTAACATGGTTAAGCGTCCACCAAATTAACCAAACTCTACCTATGTATCCGGTAAAACACACAAGGCCTTAACAAACGAAGGTAAATTTATGTTAAAGACTTCCTCAACCTCGCAGGGTTAATGACGCTATGTTTTTGGTACTCATACTCGATGTAAATAAGTGTGATTTGTCGGGATTGAACTGCGCTGCGTACTCAGAGAGGATGATAGGTATGGTCCAAATGTCTATTAAATTATTTTTGTGCGTGAGACATTTTGTTAGCTTAGCTCTTGATCCTTCACTAGGGAAAAGAGGCAATGCCAGTTGTACAAATTGTAGCTCCTGATTGGATGGCGACTTCAGTGAAACGGACCCCTGTAGCCTACTAAAGAGCGATGGTGTCTGTTTGAGAGACGGTGTTCCAGTAATTGAATGACGAAAAGTGCAGACCCTGTCAGACTAGGCGGATGCGCAGGCTGATAGCTAGACAGTATGCATTGTACATTATGCATATGCCGATGCGTGAAAAGATGCCAATATGTACCGCGATGTATTCGCGTGCCTGTATAGTGGGGTCAGCGTGTAAGTGCACACACGAACGAATACGACAGGTTGGTTCCAACCTGTCGTGTTCGTTCGTGTGTGCACTTACACGCTGACCCCACTGTAAGATGCAAATCCGTCAACACGCAAGTAACGGAAATGTCCGCATTGCGTTTGGGGATCGTCTCAAGGTGTTCGGTGAAGTTTCAACATACTACCTCTATATGAGCCGCGTCGCGAGAAAACCTGTCTTCGGGAGTCTCACTACGTCACAACATATGACGTCGTGAACTCAGCTGACGTAATTGCAGCCGAGATTTCCAATTATCGACGTTTGTCAGACCGCCATGTTAGGTTTGTTCCGTTGTGTTAAAGTTATCTAACGAACAGAATATATATATAATCGGGCGTATGTGTGTGAAAAAAACAGTCTTCGATCTGTACTAGGTCCTGCCGTCTGAGAATGTATTGGATGCACGTTAAACTGCCGTACTAACGGTCGTACGATCGAAATCCACCATTTTTTGTCGCGCCCGCTTGCGGAAAGCGGATATAGTCGGCACTTTGGTGTACGTACGTACGTACGTACGTGTGTCCGGTTAAAGTTTTTGGTTAAAGTTTTTTGGTTAAAGTTTTTCGTTATACTATATCTCTGCAACTGCTTCGCCCATTACCTTTAAACTTCACATGGGTGTTTATCCTCATTGTCACGCCCGCTTGCGGAACGCACGATATAGTCGCCACTTTGGCGTACGTCCGTCTGTCCGTACGTCCGTGTGTCAGGTTAAAGTGTTTTGGTTTAAGTTTTTTGGTTAAAGTTTTTCCGTCTACTATATCTCTTTTGTTAGTGTCCATGCCTCGCCCCAAGGCGCGACATGCAGGCCGCGGCCATCTAGTTATTCTAAACGGGCACATCTTATATTATGTTTTTATTAACGGATAAGCTTCTTTTATTATTTTGCTGCTGATATCACTCTAAAAATGTTTGTCTGTTATTGATAGTGTTTTATGTTCCGTTATTTTGACATAATATTTTCTTTGACACAGTTTACAGATAACTGTCCACATTAACTGTTAGCGACCACCATTTACAGGTGAAAACTCTGTGTAAGCTACATATTGTATTTACATACAGATGGTCGGCAGAATATTTGTATACCGCTGTAGCCTGGGCCCGGTTTCCCGTACAACTATATGTTTCAGATCATGTAATGTATAAAATTAAAATTTAGCTCAACCTTTACCGATTTTAAGAAAAAAAACATCTCCTGCAAAAACAACAAAGCCATGGATGTTACAACTAGTATAGATGCATATGCATCGTCTGATCAGAACATACGATGTCCGCCATTCATTCACTAGGGAATCCTTTCTCAATTACCATATGGGTCTTACATTTATTGCAGATATTGTAAGATCCGGTTTTTTCACCAGGTGGTCCAAGTACAAAAGCTTAAATCTGAATACACACAGACGTGTGTGTCATGTTAATATAAGAAATAGATACGGTGGGATGTTATTTCAAGGCAACATATGTTGGAGACATTAGTATCATGGACCGTGAGTGACGATCTGTCAAGTCGTGACAAATGCAATAATACAAACAATCAAGAACTAGATGCTGTGGGATTATATTTCAAGGCAACATATTTAGGGGATATTAGAGTCATTTACTTGGAGTGAAAATATTGCTTAGTCGTGACGCAAATACAATAACAATGTGCGCACTATCAATTGATATGGTTCTTCTAGTACTGTTCGGCGATTATCAAGGATCTCTTGACTTGGGGTATTGTTATTATTTTATATCTCATTTCTTCGTACTTTGGGATCGTCGCATTTTCAGTTGAGTCTCCAAAAGACAAACTGCTACCGTAACACTCCCAAAACAAACACAAGTCGGTGGTAGGACAAGCTGATCACAAGCTGTGGTAATAAATGTCTCAAATATGTTAACATAGCCATTTTGTCCATGTGGCAGTCTTCCACGCGCTACCCTTGAAGGTTGTATCCCACTAGGCGAGTGAGAGACTCCGATGGAGTAGAAACTACATGTAAGCTATACAGACTTTTGCTCTCACGCGCTATTCGAGCGAGTGTGAACTGTACATAGTGAGTAACGCATAGAAGTAACGGTGCCTGTCATCAGACATGAACACTGCCTTTCAGAGCAAAGAGTTTGTTATACCCACTTGTTTTTAAAAAAATAAATGGGTATATTGTTTTCGTCACGTCTGTCCGTCTGTCGCGTTTCTTGTAAGCAATAAAACTTTTTAACCGTAATAGGTAGGGACTTGAAACTTGGTGTTTGCCTTCCTTGTGGTGTGTAGATGCGCAGTGAATTTCGATTTTTGATTAGACCCCCGATCATGAATTATCTCCCCCTTTTCAACTTCACGTGGGTATATTGCGATGGTGCGCCATCGACTGTGCTCTAGTTTTAATGTAATTTAATGTTGAACGTATTGTTCTCCCCTTATGCATGTGTATTTCCATTTGTATATGTTGAACTAAACGGTCGTATATGTTGAACTAATCCAATCAGTTAATAAATATACTTCCGTGGTTTTCTACAATTATAAATTGTTAAAACGCTCAATAAACACGTCAAAAAGAAGAAGAAATCAGCATACCTAATTCGCGTACCCGCGCACGTTCATACATGCTGGTACATGAACTTGCCGGTTTGACTTTTTCGCTTTGCACATTCATGTGTTACCAAAAGACTCAAGCACATCCGTCTTTACATTCATTATTCAATGCCAAACATGCTTCTAGTTCGATTATGTCAACTTGCAAACTGTTGTAAATGTTGACGTATACTCTATGTGTAACGGTATATACTGGAACGTCATTTTACGTCGCTTGACGTCGCTTTTGCGTGACGTCTCTTTTGCTCAAACGACCTGCATACTGGTGTTGTATAAACTATAATATCTTGCAGATATCATGATCAAATAAAAAGCGTTCAATTCATCATACAAATACCATTGTCATAGAAACAAAATGTGATATTGACCAAAACTTTCCCGAATACAGGTTTTCTCGTGACGCGGCTCATATGTCATTTGTCTTGGCTATGAATTCATCCAAACGATGCTTAAACATTATGATATCAAATGTAAAGATTATACATGTAATGTGCACATGCATGTGCATATACAGGCAAATAATGCACAAGGGTCACTCCAAAAGTGTGTCAAATGCACGTAGCATGGTGGTCAAAACTCAATCGCGCTTGACACCCTTTTGCGGAATACCTGTTCATCACTCTCACATGGTTCTTGGAAGCGTAGAAAATATATAAATATGATGTTCAACATATGCCAAGAAAACGGCATAACCTGTAATGGTAATACTATTAAGTGTAGCCAAACTGTCGCAAAAGCATATATATATACATGCACACGTAATCGTACCATGAGGCCCAAGGAAAAGGGATAGAACACTGTGGCATCTATTATGGAAACATATGTCGTACTCATCCATTCTTCCGCCACAGTCTCATAGCGGGAGCTGGACTGGTTAAGCTGTTCATAAGCCAAATTTCCGCAGTTACAGTCACATACCGACATGTAATAAAGTCATAAAGTATAATTCACACTCCGGGTCCAGATGTGAAAAAAAACGTGTGACCAGGCTGGGCAAACAGCCATGACATTGGATGTAACATGAATGGATTCGTTCCTGGTTTCACAAACGAACGATTGACCATCGTTTACACATCGTTTTAACATCGTTTTGATAATGAGAAAACGATGTTTTCGTTGGCTTAAACGTGTCACGTTTAAACCAATGAAAACATGATTTTCTAATTAAAACAAGGAAAGCGATGCCAAAGTGATGAGTTTAAATGGTTGATAGTCTTAAATATTCGAATAGTCTTCGTTTTCCATTCCTTTTCGTTTGTTTCGTTGGGGTTCATTAATATTATTAACCCTTAGACCGCTACACACAACAATTTTCGTCTGCTGTTGCTTTTATATATTGCCTTATTTCTCAATAAAACATGGTTTGACAACACTTCAGAATCATTTCCAACGGAAATGATTCTAAAGTGCTGTCAAAGCATGTTGTAAATTATACTAAAGTGCTGTCAAAGCATGTTTATGATAATAAAAACGGAAAATAGAAAATAAACAGCAGACGACAAAACAAATAAGATAGCGGTGTAAGGGTTAACGAATATTCGCTGTACGTCAGTGTTGTTTGAGTAAGGTCGGTAAATCGGTTCTGGTTACTCAGTGAAGTAACTGCAGTTTTCTCCCTTTGTAATTTCACCACATTACAAGTGAATAATGTGTAACTGTAGCAGGGATTGTTAAATAGTTCACATTTAGTTGAAACATACGGAGCCCCGTAGGGGACGTAGAATTCTTTTGTTTTATTAAATCTTTCCCACGAAATAACAATTCGTTCCCTCAATTTAACAATTCGTTCTCACGAATTAACAATTTGTTCCCAGGAATTAATGATTCGTTCCCTCAATTTAACATTTCGTTCACACGAAATAACAATTCGTTCCCACGGGAACGAATTGTTAATTCGTGGGAACGAATTGTTATATCGTGGGAACGAATTGTTAATTTGACGGAACGAATTGTCATTTTGTGGAAACGAATTGTTAATTCGAGGGAACGAATTGTTATATCGTGGGAACGAATTGTAATTCAAGGGAACGAATTGTTAAATTGAGGGAACGAATTGTTATTGGGAACGAATTAATAAACAAAAAACATGTCCCCTGCGGGTCTCCGTAGAAACATAGTATATCGGCTGTAATGACATTAGATTTGGGCTATAAGTCCTCACAACATTAGTTACAGCCCGTATAGTATGTTTGACAACCCGCAGAAAATCGATATGAAAACTAACAATCACCACTAAAGTGTGTTAGTTTCTGCTGAATTCTGGACATAATTAAGGAGATGTCACCCATTTTACCATCCCGTCTACGCGTCATTCATCTGTGTGTTGCGACTATCGAAGGTCGCCCCGCAACGTCGAGCATCTAAATGTCCATTTCTTCATCGGATGGGCTGAGTATGTCCACGTTCTAATGTGGCTTGATTTCGACAACATACTTATCGTCAAATCCATCATTTAAGTAGGGAAATTATATGCTTTTCTTTCGCATTGGAATTCATTTGATTTGATTTGATTTCGCAGTTCGGTTACATTTAACCCTTACACCGCTATATTAATTTTTTGTCGTCTGCTATTTATTTTCTATTTCCACTTTTATCATCAAAAACATGCTTTGACAGCACTTTAAAATAATTTAAAACATGCTTTGACAGCACTATTTCCATTTGAAATGATTCTGAAGTGCTGTCAAATCATGTTTTTATTGAGAAATAAGGCAAGATATAAGAGCAACAGCAGACGACAATTGTTGTGTGTAGCTGTCTAACTGTCGTGTGCCTCCCGTGTTCACAATGCATCTTATACATGTGTGTTCAATAAAGTAATTCATCAGTAATTCATCATTGTACTCCGCACCACCGCAGGACACAAAACAATGATCCCCCCACACACACCGGCCATCTACATTTGGCGTCCTAAAAGTTCCGGTCTATATCCCACAGTGGAAACAATGTGGATCACCACCACCACCAGTTTTCGTCTATGACTACAGAACACCCTCGACCCCCACTTATGTCTGTAACGCATGAAGACTTGCATGACTTAAGTTAAATTCAGACTACAAGTCATGGTTCGGTGGCCGACGGATCAGGTGATATACTACTCATGGTTCGGTGACCTACTGATCAAGTTCCAAATTAGTCCTGGTGCGATGGCCGAAGGATCAAGTTCCAAACTAGTCCTGGTACGATGGCCGACTGATCAAGTTCCAAACTAGTCATGGTGCGATGGCCGACTGATCAAGTTCCAAACTAGTCCGGGTGCGATGGCCGACTGATACAATTCCAAACTAGTCCTGGTGCGATGGCCCACTGATCGAGTGCTATACTAGTCCTGGTGCGATGGCCGACTGATCAAGTGCTAAACTAGTCCTGGTATGATGGCCGACTGATCGAGTGCTATAATAGTCCTAGTACCGATTGATGAAGTTATACACTAGTCCTGGTGCGATGACCGACTGATCAAGTTCCAAACTAGTCCTGGTGCGATGGCCGACTGATCAAGTTCAAAACTAGTCCTGGTGCGATGGCCGACTGATCAAGTTCCAAACTAGTCCTGGTGCGATTGCCGACTGATCAAGTCTCAAACTAGTCCTGGTGCGATGGCCGACTGATCGAGTACTATACTAGTCCTGGTGCGATGGCCGACTTATCAAGTGCTAAACTAGTCCTGGTGCGATGTCCGACTGATCAAGTTATAAACTAGTCCTGGTATGATGGCCAACTGATCGAGAGCTATACTAGTCCTGGTGCGATGGCCGACTGATCACGTGCTAAACTGATCATGGTGCGATAGCTGACTGATCAGTTACTATGCTAGGCAATGTGCGATGGTCGACTGATCAAGTGCTATACTAGTCATGGTGTGTTGGCCGACTGATCAAGTGCTATACTAGTCAAGGTGCGATGGCAGACTGATCAAGTTCTAATCTAGTCCTGGTGCGATGGCCAACTGATCAAGTGCTAAACTAATCATGGTGCGATAGCTGACTGATCAGTTACTATACTAGGCAATATGCGATGTCCGACTGATCGAGTGTTATACTAGTCCTGGTGCGATGGCCGACTGATCAAGTTCTAAGCTAGTCCTGGTGCGATGGCCGACTGATAAAGTGCTAAACTAATCATAGTGCGATAGCTGACTGATCAGTTACTATACTACGCAATGTGCGATGGTCGATATACTAGTCATGGTGTGTTGGGTGACTGACCAAGTGCTATGCTCGGCATGGCCGACTGATAAAGTGCTATACTGGGCATGTTGAGATGGCCAAATGATTAAGTGCTATAATGGGCATGGTGCGATGGCCGGCTTATCAAGTGCTATACTAGTCATGGTGTGTTGGCCGACTGATCAAGTGCTATACTGGGCATGGCCGACTGATCAAGTGCTATACTGGGCATGGTGAGATGGCCAACTGATCAAGTGCTATGCTAGTCTTGGTGCGATAGCCGACTGATCAAGTGCTATACTAGTCATGGTGCGTTGGCGGACTGATCAAGTGCTATACTAGTCATGGTGTGTTGGCCGACTGATCAAGTGCTATGCTGGGCATGGCCGACTGATCAAGTGCTATACTTGACATGGTGAGATGGCCAACTGAGCAAGTGCTATACTGGGCATGGTGCGATGGCCGACTGATCAAGTGCTATACTAGTTATGGTGTGATGGTCGACTGGTCAAGAGCTGAAATAGTCCTGGGTTGATGGCCGACTGATCAAGTGCTAAAATAGTCATGGTGCGATGGCTGACTGATCAAGTGCTATACTGGGCATGGTGTGATAGCCGGTGATCAGGTGCTATAGTGGGCATGGTGCGATAGCCGGTGATCAGGTGCTATAATGGGCATGGTGCGATAGCCGGTGATCAGGTGCTATACTGGGCATTGTGTGGTGGCCGACTGATAAGGTGCTGTACTAGTTATGGTGCGATGGCCGACTGATCAAGTGCTACACTAGTCATGGTGCAATGGCCGAATGATCAAGTGCTATACTGGGCATGGTGAGATCGCCGGTGATCAGGTGCTATACTGGGCGTGGTGCGATGGCCGACTGATCAAGTGCTATGCTAGTCATGGTGCAATTACCGACTGATCAAGTGCTATACTAGTCATGGTGCGATGGCTGACTGATCAAGTGCTATGCTGGGTATGGTGAGATAGCCGGTGATCAAGAGCTATACTGGGCATGGTGCGATAGCCGGTGATCAGGTGCTATACTGGGCATGGTGAGATAGCCGGTGATCATGCGCTATACTGAGCATGGTGAGATAGCCGGTGATCAGGTGCTATACTGGGCAAGGTGAGATAGCCGGTGATCAGGTGCTATACTGGGCATGGTGAGATAGCCGGTGATCATGCGCTATACTGAGCATGGTGAGATAGCCGGTGATCAGGTGCTATACTGGGCATGGTGAGATGGCCGGTGATCAGGTGCTATACTGGGCATGGTGCGATAGCCAGTAATCAGGTGCTATACTGGGCATGGTGCGATAGCCTGTGATCAGATGCTATACTGTGCATGGTGCCATATCCGGTGATCAGGTGCTATACTGTCATGGTGCGATGGCGACTGATCAAATCTCATGCCATAATAACTAGGTGGCCGTGGCCTGCATGTCGCACCCACCGAGACATTTGATAGTACAAAAAAAACATTTATTGCAAAAAAGCTTTAGCCTGTTGACGTAAAAACATGCCGCACCTGCCGAGGCTTTGATAGTATACCGAAAAACTTTAACCAGAAAAACACTTTAACCAAAAACTTTATCCTGAATGCACGCCAATGTGCCGACTATATCGCGCTGTCTGCAAGCAGGCCCAACAACAACTTTAAAGAAAATTTCAAAGAAATTTGAACTTGACATTGGGCACAGGGGACGCACGCGTTGGGCATATAATGAAAATGTGGGTGATAAATGCACAGTATGTGAAGTTCAGAGTGAATTGGTGAAGCGGTTTCAGAGATATAGTGCTCTTAAAGGTACATGCTCACTCAGTAGCCACAACATGTTCTTTATATCAGAGACATCATCTAAGACATTTTCTGGCAAAATAAACATTCATTCACCATTACCCCACGTATTGATTGGCATTATTATACATTTTATATCAGTCGTAAATTTCCACACTGATATCAGGGGCGATAACCCCGTTTCCTTAAAATGGTAACAAACATTTCTATTTATTCTCTGTATTAAGTTTTTGATGTGCAATGATCATACTTTATAATCTGTCGAAAATGTTCTTTGTTCAGGTCACACATTTAAAGGTACATGCCCACTCAGTAGACACAAAATGTTTGTTATATCGCAGACATCATCTGAGACATTTTAGGGCAAAATAAACATTAATTCACCATTAATACACGTACATTATTATACATTTTATATCAGGCGTAAATTTCCACACTGATATCAGGGGCGATAGCCTCGTTTCCTTAAAATGTTACCGGACATTACAATTTATTTATCTGTATTTATTTTGTGATGTGCAATGATCATACTTAATAATCTGTCGAAAATATTATTTTTCCAGGGGACACATTTAATTAGTAGAAGTAATTAAAAAATATTAAGCCCCATTTGCATATAAAAATAGCCTGATACCACCGCGCGTCACTATCAGTGAAATAAGCATTACTATTAAAATGATTAAATCCGTATAATGGGCACCCGTAATGTTTAAAACTGGTGAAATTATACACTTATTTAATTACATGTTGTGCCTACTGAGTGGGTATGAACCTTTAATCAGTATTAATAATTTAAAAAAATCATGCCTCATTTGCATATGAAAATAGCTTGATACCACCGCGAGTCACTATCAGTAAAATAAATGTTACTAAATGATTATCTGCATAGCGGGCACTCGTAATTTTTAGAACTCGTCTGGTGGAATAGTGACACATTTATACACTTATTTAATTCCTATAAAAAACATTTTGTGCCTACTGAGTGGGCATGTACCTTTAACAACTTTAACCTGAATCCAAAAAACTTTAACCGGACGCACGAAGTGACGTACATATGGATGTACGTACATGTACGTATGTAGGCCAATGTGGCAACTATATCGCACTGTCCACAGGCGCGTCAAAAACAAATGTGAAGCTTCGAGTGAATTGGCGAAGCGGTTTCCATGATATAGTGTTCTAAAAACATTTAACCTAGTACGGTAAATAAAAACCAAACGGCCGCGGCCCGCATGTCAAGCCCACTGAGGCAATTGATAGTCTCGGAGCATATTTATTTGAAGTTTGAATTAAGGTGTGTAAAAGCTTTAACGCAAATTTGAAAGTCATTTGACCTTGATCTTGGGCATGTGGGTCTCATGGGTGGGCTATAGAATGAAAATACGGATGATAATCAAGAATTATTTGAAGTTTGAAGCAAATCTGAGTAAGTGTTGTGGAGATATAATAAGGTATACCTGTAAAAACCTTAACACAAATTTCAAAGTCATTTGACCTTGGGGCACAGGGGCCGCATGTCAGTGGGACACACGTACGGATGGATGCACGGACGTGATTGTGATCACTATGTCTCGCTTTCCGCAAGCAGGCTCGGCAAAAAAACTATGGATGGACGTCAATGTGCAGACAATATCGCGCTGTCCGTAAACGGACGCGACACAAATTGTCCAACCCCTTTTTAAAGGTGCATGTCCACTCAAAATGTTCTTTATGGGATATAAATAAGTGTATAATTGTGTCACTATTCCGCTAGTTCTAAAAATTATTACGAGTGCCCACTATACAGATATAATCATTTGATAATATTTATTTTACTGATAGTGACGCGCTGTGGTATCAGGATATTTTCATATGAAAATGAGGCATGATATTTTTTAATTATCAATACTAATTAAATGCGTCACCTGAAAAATTAATATTTTCGACAGATTATAAAGTATTGCATGTATCAAAAAGTCAATACCGAGAATAAATAGCAATGTCCATTAACATTTTAAGGAAAAACGGTTATCGCCCCTGATATCAGGGGTGGAAATTTTATTCCGATATAAAATGTATAATAATGCCAAACAATACTGGGTAATGGTGAATGAATGTTTATTTTGCCAGAAAATGTCACCGATGATGTCTCTGATATAAAGAACATGTTGTGTCTACTCATCAGAGTGGGCGTGTACCTTTAGCGGTAGCTCCGCACTGTTCCGTGAGACCTATGCATGAGTTAAGTTTCATAAAATTATTGCAAAGGGTGTTCGAGTTATGCTCCGGACAAATCCGTGCGCGTCTGGACGTCATTGTGATCACTGTTGAGTGACGGACGGACGGACGGACGGACGGACGGACGGACGGACGGACGGGACGGACGGACGGACGGACGACGGACGGACGGACGGACGGACGGACGGACGGACGGACGGACGGACGACGACGGACGGACGGACGGACGGACGGACGGACGGACGCACGGACGGACGGACGGACGGACGGACGACTTCTCGCGAATGGATACTTATGTGACCATTTGTTCTTTAAAAAGGTGTCACATAAACGGAATAAGTGTCACATAAATAAATTATTCGTTAGTTTTTTCTATTAGTTATGTTACTAACCCTAACCTTTAACAAGTCCATCCCTATGTGACATAGTCACGTAACTGCCAATTCGTGTGCCCGGACGGACGGACGGACGGACGGACGGACGGACGGACGGACGGACGGACGGACGTTCTCGCGAATGGATACTTATGTGACCATTTGTTCTTTAAAAAGGTGTCACATAAACGGAATAAGTGTCACATAAATAAATTATTCGTTAGTTTTTTTCTATTAGTTATGTTACTAACCCTAACCTTTAACAAGTCCATCCCTATGTGACATAGTCACGTAACTGCCAATTCGTGTGCCCGGACGGACGGACGGACGGACGGACGGACGGACGGACGGACGTTCTCGCGAATGGATACTTATGTGACCATTTGTTCTTTAAAAAGGTGTCACATAAACGGAATAAGTGTCACATAAATAAATTATTCGTTAGTTTTTTCTATTAGTTATGTTACTAACCCTAACCTTTAACAAGTCCATCCCTATGTGACATAGTCACGTAACTGCCAATTCGTGTGCCCGACGGACGGACGGACGGACGGACGGACGGACGGACGGACGGACGGACGGACGGACGGACGGACGGACGGACGGACGTTCTCGCGAATGGATACTTATGTGACCATTTGTTCTTTAAAAAGGTGTCACATAAACGGAATAAGTGTCACATAAATAAATTATTCGTTAGTTTTTTCTATTATTAGTTATTACTAACCCTAACCTTTAACAAGTCCATCCCTATGTGACATAGTCACGTAACTGCCAATTCGTGTGCCCGGACGGACGGACGGACGGACGGACGGACGGACGGACGTCCTAACGAATCGGTTTTATGTGACCATTTGTTCTTTAAAAAGGTGTCACATAAACGGAATAAGTGTCACATAAATAAATTATTCGTTAGTTTTTTCTATTAGTTATGTTTACTAACCCTAACCTTTAACAAGTCCATCCCTATGTGACATAGTCACGTAACTGCCAATTCGTGTGCCCGGACGGACGGACGGACGGACGTTCTCGCGAATGGATACTTATGTGACCATTTGTTCTTTAAAAAGGTGTCACATAAACGGAATAAGTGTCACATAAATAAATTATTCGTTAGTTTTTTCTATTAGTTATGTTACTAACCCTAACCTTTAACAAGTCCATCCCTATGTGACATAGTCACGTAACTGCCAATTCGTGTGCCCGGACGGACGGACGGACGGACGGACGGACGGACGGACGGACGGACGGACGGACGGACGGAGACGGACGGACGGACGGACGGACGGACGGACGGACGGACGGACGGACGGACGGACACGGCGGACGGACGGACGGACGGACGGACGGACGGACGGACGGACGGACGGACGGACGGACGGACGGACGTTCTCGCGAATGGATACTTATGTGACCATTTGTTCTTTAAAAAGGTGTCACATAAACGGAATAAGTGTCACATAAATAAATTATTCGTTAGTTTTTTCTATTAGTTATGTTACTAACCCTAACCTTTAACAAGTCCATCCCTATGTGACATAGTCACGTAACTGCCAATTCGTGTGCCCGGACGGACGGACGGACGGACGGACGGACGGACGGACGGACGGACGGACGGACGGACGGACGGACGGACGGACGGACGGAGGACGGACGGACGGACGGACGGACGGACGGACGGACGGACGGACGGACGGACGGACGGACGGACGGACGGACGGACGGACGGACGGACGGACGACGGACGGACGGACGGACGGACGGACGGACGGACGGACGGACGGACGGACGGACGGACGGACGGACGGACGGACGGACGGACGGACGGACGGACGGACGGACGGACGGACGGACGGACTTCTCGCGAATGGATACTTATGTGACCATTTGTTCTTTAAAAAGGTGTCACATAAACGGAATAAGTGTCACATAAATAAATTATTCGTTAGTTTTATTTTTTCTATTAGTTATGTTACTAACCCTAACCTTTAACAAGTCCATCCCTATGTGACATAGTCACGTAACTGCCAATTCGTGTGCCCGGACGGACGGACGGACGGACGGACGTCCTAACGAATCGGTTTTATGTGACCATTTGTTCTTTAAAAAGGTGTCACATAAACGGAATAAGTGTCACATAAATAAATTATTCGTTAGTTTTTTCTATTAGTTATGTTACTAACCCTAACCTTTAACAAGTCCATCCCTATGTGACATAGTCACGTAACTGCCAATTCGTGTGCCCGGACGGACGGACGGACGGACGGACGGACGGACGGACGGACGGACGGACGGGTAATCCTCTATGTTAGTGTATGAACAAAATGTCACTTAGTAATCCAATGTGGGTTGTAATCTCTTGTTTCTCTAAATAAATGTGTCCAACAATCCCTGTAGCTGCTATCGTGATCAAAAATGTTAAAGGTTCTGTCAACGCCTCACATATTGATCTTACTCTCCACCATTTTGATTCCAAGTACCAGAATAATGATGTTTTACATGTGCCGTCGTAGTGTTATCTGTCAGATTCCGTTGCTTATTTGATCAAATTGATGGACAAATTTGTGTCTGCTAATGTCGCCAAGAGCATAATCTGTGATGTCGACTTTAATAATTTGGCATAGCTTCTAGCTTGTGAATTTTTGGTTGAATGAAGTGATCACGATGCTGAAGAAGTGTGTATCTGTGCTCGGTTTGCTCAGTAGGTAGAGCGATGGTGTGGTAAACCAGTGGGTCCCGGTTCAATTCCGGGCTGATGCGCATCTTTCTCACCCTGTGATATTTAGCGCCCAACGTAGTTGCGGGAAGTAACTCTGCATAATACTCCTGTAGAGGTATGGTGCTCTCCGTAGGTTTCCCCTTCAAAGTACCAAATCACATCTGATTCGCACTTCAGCTGTTAATTGAGACATATTTTCTGTATTTTTCAATTGAAAGAAATGTCAGTATTATACAGACATTCATTTCTGTGGAATAAGTACAGAAATATATGTCACAAGTAACAGCTAAAGCGTGAATGAGATCCGATTCGGTACAATGCAGGAGAAACCTATGGAGCACCGTAACTCTGGGTACGGACGATAGGTGAGTATTCTGCAGAGTTACTTGCCGCAACTACTCCCAACGTGGAGTCGTGACTGATGAAGATTCTCCAAAATGTTCCACAAATATGGAATTCAGGGTGGACATTTTTCTCCGCAGTGACAATTGGTGCCCAACGAAGGACCGTGACTGATAAATACTCCTGAAAGTGTACCCAAACATATGGAATTCGGAGACAAAATTAAACATGGAATTCGATGACGAATTTCAATTTGGCGGGGAAGAATGTCACGGTACGCAACTGACTAAGGAAGTGTGTATGATTTGTGCCTGGTTAGCTTGGTCGGTAGAGCATGGGCATGGTACGGTAAACATGAGGTCCCCGGTTCGATTCCGGGGTTGGTATGCATCTTTCTCACTTTGTGAGACAAGTAAACCGTTTTGTTTTGTAAGCAATAGCCATCACCGGTATCAATACCTTTTTCACAACATTTGATTTAGACCAATAGAAGTCAACACGACAACAGAGCAGAAATTTTGCTGTAATAATTATGAAATAAATTGTATCAATATCATTCATTGTACATTCATTCAATCATTGTAGATTTGGAAAATTAAATAATTATTTCCTTTTAAAATTAATATCAATATTTTCACCCTGTTATTATATTATGAATGATTAAATTGCAATCACAGGCTCCTTGCAACTTGAAATTGAAAGATATACAAGTTGAAACTGATCTCAGAAAGTGTCCTGTCGACTATAGGATCGCGTCGAAATAACGTTTACGGAATACGAACACTTAATTTGATACCGACGAAAACAGAAACAAAACGCTAACTTGGTGCTTAGTTTTGCCATATTATACCGTAGACCACACATATTAATTCGATTTTATATCAAAATAAGTATGAGTATGCTGGTGTATATTTGTTCTTGATGTCTGGAACGTGGAACATTGTCAGTGACGACATTTTTTTGTCCGAGAAATTGTGAAGCCTCAAGGTCACGACTGTGTTTCTCGCGCAATAACCCGCTAGATTGTATTTGTGCTACATAATTTGTGAAGAATAAAACAGAATGAGATCATCAATACAGTTGACCGTCGAGTCAGTTTGAATTAAATATGGGATACAATCTAATGCATTGTGACAAATTTGGATTTGAACGCGGATACGTTTTTGCCGTTGTTATATTTATTGACACCGGATGTTTTTTCCGTGTAATTCACACGACTACCCTCATCTGATTGGTCAATATACATAATGGATGGTGCTGGTGTGATGCGGCACCATATTAGTGTCGTGTAACACGACACTACTATCGTGTAGAATCACACCAATGCCGTGTAACACCATACTACTGTGGTGTAGCACCACACGACACGACATTAGTGTAGTATAACACGACACGAGTGTGGTGTAACACGACACCGTCGTATTTGAATGGTGAAGGCAATCGTGTGTCCAAATTCTTGCATATCGTGTGATATTTGTTGTCGTGTGCGTGCCGTGTGGAGACGGTGTCGTGTTCGTTCGTGTGTGCACTTACACGCTGACCCTACTGTAATATTAATGGTGTAAGGGTTAATACATACAAATTCATTGCTTGCGCTGAAATAGTATCCATTGTATTTGTGCAAGGTGTATGATCACGTGGTACTAACAACGACAACAAGTACTGACATTTCCAGAATCCATCTGATTAAAAGTACGTACATGTATTCTTTTATAGTGTCCTTATTACATAACGGATTTTGATGAAATATGGCGCATCAAACGCGTCTTGTTAAGCTGCATTTGGTGGTCTCTGTATTTTGACGGAAATCGATTTTTCGCAAAAACGACATACGTCTGTGCCAAACTCACTGGACCACCAAATGCAGCTCATGAAGACGCGTTTGCTGCGCCATATTTCATCAAAATACGTTTCATATTAAGGAAAATATAAAATAATACTTTCAAGATTTCAACACTTTCAGCCACTGTTGTTGTTGTTATAACCACGTGATCATGCATCTTGTGGTATGTACATGTCATATTTAAAATAGTATTCAATTCATACCGATTGCACACGATAAATTTAATCACGATATAACAATTCGTTGACATTTATCTCCGAGGATAATGTATGTTCATGATCGCAAAGCAGATACGTGTGTCTTGAAGTAGGTATATGCAAGTTCACAGTGGAACCTCTCTAAACCGGACACCCTGGGATGTCCCCAGTACGGTGGAACCCTGGGATGTCCCCATGGATGTCCCCAGGGTGTCTGGGATGTCCCCAGGGTGTCCGGTTTAGATAGGTTCCACTGTATTCCATCATATTTACGAATTGTTACATACACTTTTAATTGTCGACGAGAAAGTTATTATAAACTGTTCTATATACAGTGGGGTCAGCGTGTAAGTGCACACACGAACGAACACGACAGGTTGGTTCCAACCTGTCGTGTTCGTTCGTGTGTGCACTTACACGCTGACCCCACTGTATGTACATTACATGTTTTATATCTATATGTATCATGCATGTAAATGTGTATCCAATGTGTACAATACTGATGTATTGGCTATAGACTATGTATTAAGTGTGTAAACAAATATAAGTATATACACTGATTAACGCGCTTCAAAATGTATTTTTACCAAGCAAAATACACCTTGGTTCGTATTCACCATTCTTTATTGCGGAAAAGCATAGAATTCAGGGTGTGGCATCAATCTGTGACGTAATTTTTACAGTAGATTGTCTTTAAAATCTTCCTAACAAACGGTCGGATTTTGATGAGCGCACCAAATACGATGGCATATGTGTTTTATGGGTGCTCTCGAGTACCGTTTATTTCTTACATGCACGTGCTCTAGTTTTTATTTACATTTACGGTAACCGATTATTTGTCAAAAGTATATAATTATGATATTAAATCCGCCTATACAATAAAAGGGAACGTGTACCGCATTTGTTGCGGTATATTTCATAAAAACATGTCATTCCATTAGAAAGATATTAAAGGAAATTTACTGTAAACATATCTAACAAACATGACGTCATGCCGTTCGGAACACGTGATCCCACATCTTGTCTAATGGAAAGGCGGATTTCTATGACACATACCTCAGCAAATGCAGAACGAGTTGTGCTTAATTGTATATGTTTGCTTTAATCTTATGTTTATGTCGTGTTGACTTAGATCCGATTATCACAAATGTAAATAAAACACATAGAGTGCTTGAATGTGAGAAATGAAAAGTCATGCAGAGCATGATGTTATTAGCCGATCAAATCAGGGTAAAGTGCATCGAACATATGTAGGTGTCTCTGGTAACATTGTCAATGGTAAACTATTTTCGACCACAGTTCTGTACCCAGCGTTGACATTTTTCTCGATTTTGTGCAGGTTTTGGAAACCCGTTCCCAAATCCATCCAATAGCAGCAATGCCATAGCAGCAATGTTTTGTTGTCACCATTATGTTGCGAAATATTCCAGCGTAACACCTGTACTGTATGCTCTATTTATCTACAAATTACACTCCGCAATACACAAAGTTGTAGTCACTGTGTGTTTGTCCGAATTCTGTGGCAGCAAGCGAGTGGGCGGAGCTACCAGAGCTATATATATCTAGCGGTTACAGTGTCATCTAAAAATAGACGCAAGCTCCTGCGTATTCAGGCACATGCCCAGATTGGCCTAATGTGCCCCATCCGTGATTTTTTGCGCGATGTCGGGCGCAAGACAATCAATAATTTGCGGCATTGACAATAATTAAGGGGGATTGCCGCAATCGCGCGTGCTGGATGCATCCCTGCCATCCCTGCATGGTACGTAAACAAAGTTCGCTATGAAGGGCAATTCTTCGTTTTGATTGGTGGAAAATTTTGTGAATATTAACTAGCGTCAAATGACGCGCATACGCGATCCAATGGGATAAACCCGAGATGCTGGGATAAACCCGAAAATGCTGGGGTTGCTAGTAAGGAGATTTTGAACAGAGGTCGATTATAAATTAGCCGAATAAACACATTTTACGCGATTATACGTGGCTGAAACTTATTCTGTTTAATAAATAAAAGCTTTAAATTAGCCCAATAATCGGCGTATGTTGGCGTATATGGCCATTAGAGCCAACTATGGACTTCAACAACAATAACTTCCGGGTTAAATCTCTTCCGCGTTCAGCTCATTACGTATTCAAAATTGTGTTATTTGGCTATAAGTAAAGTTTTAAACGGAGATAATTGCCAAAAATGCAAACTTTATCGGTTGATGCAATTTGGAAGTGATACAGAAAAATTCGCGTTCGTAGATTACCGAATAGTGGAGAAAAGGGTTGCTACAAACTTTTTCAGAATTCGATGGATAACCAATATATTAGCCGATCTATAAATAGATCGGCTAATAATAAACGGTACACAATTCTTGGTGAAAGTTTTAACATATTGCAAAGAACGTTTAGAACAACCATAACACACAGAAGTCATCATCTGTTGTACGCTATCTTTCAATCAAAATCCGCACGTTTGCTAGGAATATGTTATAGAAAATCTTCTATAAAATGACGTCACAGATTATTTCACGTTGGAAAATCAGAAACGTTCGAACCTTAGGCCGGAAACGATGACAGAATGACGTAAGATTTTGCTTCTACTACATTGTATTTATTTCCCCAGTAACTGTAACAGGCTCTTCCATGCTGCGCAATCTGCCAAGATTGTCAACGTTTCTGAACATATATTGGCAATGCCAACTCGCAGTCAATCAATTTGATTGTCTGAGCCTGAGCTGTACCACAGATCAGGCTCCGCCAATCAAGCTGCTTGATTTCAAGAACAACATTCAAGTACATGCATTTTGAAATCAACTAAACATGGCACACATTGGCACAGAATATGAAAGTTTCTGAACATTTATTGCCAATGCCAGCTCGCAATCAAGCAATTTGATTGTCGAGACTGAGCTGTAACACAGCTCGTGCTCAACCAATCAAGCAGCTTGATTTAAAGCACAATATTCAAATAATTTCAAATTAAACATTGACACATACATGTATAGGCACAGCTTATCAACGTTTGTGAACATCTATTGCCACTGCTAACTCGCAATCAAGAAACTTGATTATCTAAGCCGTAGCACAGCTCAGACTCAGGCATTGGCAAGATTAACGCAGGCTGTAGTGTAATTTCCTAACTATTTCGCTAATCTAACCTTGTTGACATGTATGTGCACAGAGGAACAACCACACCGATAACAATATAAATACAAACGAAATGAAAGACGCTTACTGTCTGTTCCACGTGTTGCTGCCGACGAACATTTGACTATTAAACACATTAAATCTAAAAACTATTTAAAAGTAAGTACTTTTTTATCAGTAACAAAAATGTCTCCTTCCCCAAACAAAAACAATTATTTGATGAAATTCCATCAAATATTTATTTGATTGCGAAAAAACGATTTTCCTATGGGAATTTAACATGGGGGCCTAGAAATATATTTTTTTTTTAATATTTTTTTTATTTGTAGTCCGATTTTAAAAATCTAACCTTTGTTTTCTTAGTTACATCATTTTCAAGCTATCTCGCCAGGTTTCGGAGTAAATTTCCAAAAAAAATCCAAAGTTTTGGAAATTGACTCCCCATGTTAAATTCCCATAGGAAAATCGTTTAATCGCAATAAAATAAATATTTGATGGAATTTCATCAAATAATTTTGTTTCGGGAGGGTGACTTTTTTGTTATTGATAAAAAAGTATTTACTTTTACATATTTTTTAGATTGAATGTGCCAAAAGTTCGTCGGCAGGAAAACGTGGAACAGACAGTAGTTTCATACAATACATGCCCTCTAAATGCTGACTTCATATTGTTCTGAATTGTGTTGAAACCTGCTTAGATAGCAACATATTATAAATGTATCCAAACCTGTTGAATGCCACGTGCCATTATCAAGAAAGATAAAAAATGCTGATTACGGCAAAGTGTAATCTATAGTTGTACGTTTCTCCGTATTTCATTTTCTACGATCATGATGTCTACAAATGTACTACTGATTACAAATACAGTGGAACCCCTCTAAACTGGACACCAAGAAAACACATGCGATCTTATTTTTGTGTGTTTCTTGGTCACTTATCTCAGGTGATAATGTCTTTTCGTGATCGCATAGTACACACCTATGGCTCAGAATGATCAAATGCCTGATTTACAGTGAAACGTCTCAATGCGTAGACGTTGCCAAACATTGATCAACGACCAAGGTGGGCACACTACTGTGTGTTCCACGTTTTTCTGCCGACGAACTTTTGGCTATTACACACATTTAATCTAAAAAGTATTTAAAAGTAAGTACTTTTTTATCGATAACAAAAAAGTAACCCTCTCCAAAAAAAAATATCCAAAACTCAAAAAAACGAAAAGATTTGGAAATTGACTCCGAAACCTGGCAAGATATCTTGAAAATGATGTAATTAAGAAAAATAGTGAACAAACATTGGTCAAGAAATAAAAAAGAAAATATTTAAGAAAGATTTTAGGCCCCATGTTAAATTCTCATAGGAAAATATTTGTTTCGCAATAAAATCAATATTTCATGGAATTTCACCAAATAATTTTTTTTGGGGAGGGTGACTTTTTTGTTATTGATGAAAAAGTAATGAAGTACATACAGTAGGTACTGAATACGGTCAATTCATCATTGTGATCACTCTAGGCGATCCATTTTATGCTCTGGATAATCAATATTGACTATTGAAAGTTTCCAAATAGTGTTCTCTTTACTGCAGTTTATTAAATGAAGGGTGCTGTTGTCTTTTCATTGTTTACACAATCTCTTTAAACACATGCATTTAATGTTTTGGTGCCGTGGTTGCAGATTAGATTTATCATTAACAAAATTAACATCAGGTTTTTAAACATACTTGTTAACGAAATATCGAACCATTTATACATGTATGCTGTAATGTTTCTTTTGGCCTTATGTTATTTATAGAATATTGCATGAGCATGATGAGTGATGACTTAATGTGATAGGTATTAAACGAGTTTACTGATTTTACGGGTTCCATCTGATAGTTAATACACGAGTTTACTAGTAGCGAGTTTAAAGGTACATGCCCACTCAGTAGGCACATAATGTTCTTTATAGGAATTAAATAAGTGTATAAGTGTGTCACTATTCCACCAGTTCTAAAAATTACGAGTGCCCGCTATACAGGTATAATCATTTAGTAATATTTATTTTACTGATAGTGACTCGCAGTGGTATCAGGCTATTTTCATATGCAAATGAGGCATGCTATTTTTTAAATTATTCATACTAATTAAATGCGTCAGCTGAAAAAAATAATATGCATTTTAAGGAAACACGGTTATGGCCCCTGATATCAGGGTGGACATTTACGTCTGATATAAAATGTATAATAATGTCAATCAATACGTGGGGTAATGGTGAATGAATGTTTATTTTGCCAGAAAATGTCTCCGATTATGTCTCTGATATAAAGAACAGTTTGTGCATACTGAGTGGGCATGTACCTTTAATACATATGTAGTACATCAACACAAATATTAGATTATATTATTACGAACATACAGAATAATACATTGAAGCTGTAATAATCATGCCGTGTAATTCCGTAGCGGTCTCGTCTCATTTACATATTTATTATGGTTTTAAAACACTGTGTTATTACACTACGAAAGCTAGCGTTATGCAATAAAATATTTGCGTACTATAGATTTTGAGCAACCCTCGTGTACTACTTTATGCAATAAAATATATACGCAGATAATGATTTTGAGCAACCCTCGTGTACTGAGCTGAAATAAAAATAAACTATTCTAATTCCTACCTATAAATAAAAGTGTGATGATATGTGGACATGTACGGAGCCCCGCAGCGGACATGGATTTTTTTTATTAATTAGTTCCCACGAAATAACAATTCGTTCCCTCAATTTAACAATTTGTTCCCTCGAATTAACAATTCGTGCCCACGATATAATAATTTGTTCCCTCAAATTAACAATTCGTTCCCACCGAAATGACAATTCGTTCCTTCAATTTAACAATTCGTTCCATCGAATTAACAATTCGTGCCCACGATATAACAATTTGTTCCCTCCAATTAACAATTCATTCCCACGAAATGACAATTTGTTCCCTCAATTTAACAATTCGTTCCCACGATATAACAATTCGTTCCCACGAATTAACAGTTCGTTCCCGTGGGAACGAATTGTTATTTCGTGGGACGAATTGTTAAATGGAAGGAACAAATTCTTAATTCGTGGGAACGAATTGTTATTGCATGGGAACGAATTGTTAAATTGAGATAACGAATTGTTATTTCGTGGAAACGAATTAATATTAAAAAAAAATGATACGTCCCCTGTGGGGCTCCGTAGACATCTGCTATCCCACCAGGAGATGTTTTGCTGCGACACAATTTCCCCTCCCCTCCCTCTTTGGAATCTTGCAGTATAATTCACCGTGTATGGTCGTCGCATCCCACACCTCCACACCGCCCCAACCCACACCATCAGACAGAACATACATTCATTCGATATCAATAATATATTTGAGATCGGTGTAGACCCAGATCAGATTCGCAGGCTGATCAGGATTTACCCTGTTCACAAACATAACAAAGAAAATCAGTAACACTGATGGATGTACCCTTAAAGGTACATGCCCACTCAGTAGGCACAAACTTATCTTTATAGGAATTAAATAAGTGTGAAATTGTGTCACTAATCCACCAGTTCTAAAAATTACAAGTGCCCGCTAGACAGATTTAATAAATAGTTTACTGATATTGACGCACGGTGGTATCAGGCTATTTGCATATGCAAATGAGGCATGCTATGTTGTAATTATTTATACTAATTAAATGCATCACCTACAAAAAATAATATTTTCGACAGATTATAAATTATGATCATTGCACATCAAAATAAAAATACAGATAATAAATAGTAATGTCCGTTAACATTTTAAGGAAAGACGGTTACGTGGGGTAATGGTGAATGAATGTTTATTTTGCCTGAAAATGTCTCAGATGATGTCCCTGGTAAAAGGTTTGTGCCTACTGAGTGGGCATGTACCTTTAACACTTACTACGCTGAATTAAATGTTGTCGTCTGCCGGAAATGTCTTATTTACAATATTCCTCGACAAAAACTGGTTTTGACAGCGCATGAGAATCGTCTCCACTGGAGAAGATTCTCATGTGCTGTCAAAATCGTTTTCTATTTAAAAATTAAGGCAAAAATGGAAAACAGCAGACGACAATTTCCGTCTCCAGCGTGGTGAGGGTTCAATATATTAACGTAAATTGTCTAAGTCAATTGGCATTGGCGTTGAGCAAAGCGGCCGCATCGTGGGCTAACATATGGACATATGAGACGCGCCACGTGATTTTGTACCTTCGGACATCTGCGTAATTTTATTAAATACGTTTACAAAATTTACAATATTCTTTATAAATAAAGCCAAAAGTTGACAAAGTCTTCAGAGTACATGCGGAATATTATAATTCCGCATGTATTCCGCATGTACTCTGAAAATATTGTAAACTCTTGACGCCATTTACGGAAAATATTGTAAATTTCGTAAACGTAATTCAGGAAACTAAGCAGATGTCCGAAGGTACAAAATCACAATGGCGTGTCTCAATTATGACAAATAGGTACATTTATATGAAGTTTGAAACCAGAGAAAGTAGGTAGCCGACAAGAAAAATTCGGACGGACAGACAAACATACGGATAGTGTGGCGACTATGTGTACCAAACATTGTTCTGGGAAAAAAAACGCCGCCCGTTTGTGTACATAGCGATTTGTCATTATTAACCCTTTCTACCCTAAATGACTGGAATGGACTGTGATATGTTAATTTAGGAACCAATCCAATCATCACAAAATTATTTTCAGATTAGTACATTTAAAAGAACGGTGTGTTTAATTTATTTTTCTAAAACTATGAAAATTACTTGCAAAGTGCAGATCCTGATGAGACGGCTCGTTACCAGCCGGCTCATCTGTATCTACACTCACTTTATGCAAACACCACTATAGAGGTCTGTAGTGGTAAAAGGGTTAATACCATGCCAAATCACAGGTTGAAGTAACGGACCTTTGTCTATAAATACATTAAATACATGTACACATAAAAGCATCAATAACTGAAGAAAAAAAATAAGTTAAATATATTTTTTAATTCCTTTAATTTTTTTTCTCACTTAAATGCTTTTATGTATATTTAATGTATGTATGAACACTGGTCCGTTACTTCAACCTGTGTGCCAATTTATCATAAAGTCCGTATTGAAATTTCGGATCACGCACACTGTCTAAAACCCAAATTATCTTTTGTTCACGAATGGTAAATCCTGGTAGTATGACGTGTTAAAATATCCATTTATCGCCGTTTTATTGTATATCCATTCCTCCATGCAATCCAGTGCCAGCGGCTCAAATGTCTCGTAAAACTTATTGGCGAATAGCTCCTTCCGGTTGACGAGCCTTTGTAGATCACCGACGCCGAATACGCACACGCCGTGGACGAATTTTCCCGCGCATTGATCACTGCCTCCCCAGGACGCGTATACCGCCAGCCACGGTTTGTCGTCTGGCTTTCCTGCAAAGGGACATCACTCTTAGACTGAATGCGATTCGTTTTGTCAGTAACGCGTTACAGACAGGAAATTCAGGTTATCTTAGACTACGAATTAGTTACCATATCATCACTACACCAAAGAATGTCCAGGGTGTATGCAAAACTAGTATCCATCAAATTAATCCTTAGACCGCTATTTTAAATTTTTGTCGTCTGCTGTTTATTTTCTATTTTTCATTTTTATCATCAAAAACATGCTTTGACAGCACTTTAGAATAATTAACAACATGCTTTGACAGCACTTCAGAATCATTTCCATTGGAAACCATGCTGTCAAACCATGTTGTTATTGAGAAATAAGGCAAGATATAAAAGCAACAGCAGACGACAATTGTTGTGAGTAGCGATCTGAGGGTTAAAGTGCATGTTTAAAATACGAAAAAGGTCAAGGTTGAAGATACTTTTTGACGTAAAAAAAGTGTTTCTCCACAACCATATGAAGGTCAAAATGGTCAAGTTCATGTTAATGGCGCCATCAGTGTGTTCCAAATGCTTACATGTAGCAAATGTCCAAATATTGAAGCAATCCATCAAGTAATGTTAATGTTATACGATGATGTAGAAACTTGTACCAACTTTTTTACGCAACCCTTCAAGTAATTTTAAAGTTATACCATACTGAAGAAGCTTGTACAAACTTTTTAACGCAAACAAATGGCTATGTGTGTCCGCAAAAATATGAAGGCAAACAAGGTAAATGTCATGTTAATGTCGGCATGAATGTGTTCCCAATGCTCATATGTATCCAAGTGTTCAAATATTGAAGAAATCCGTAGAGTACTATTCACAGTAGTTATACCATGATGACGGAGCTTAAACGGTTAACTGATATAGCGACATGGTTGTGTAACTTCTAACACAAAAGGGATGCAACATGGAAGGCACAACCACGTACTGGCAGCACACTTAGTGTAAGTACAGGGGCCCGTTTCACTAAACTTCTTACGACTGAAAGTTTCGTAAGTGCAAATTTAGGATCGTCTGGAAATATCAATTGATGGATTCACATTTATGGAGCATAGGCTGCATATGCAGCCTATGCTCAATAAATGTAAATCCAATATATGTTTACATTGTTAGTGTGAAATTTACAGACTATCATAATTTTGCACTTACGAACATTTTAGTCGTACGAAGTTTAGTGAAACGGTCCCCAGGTGTGGAGTACAGTGACTAGCACCGCCAGTTTACACTCGTTCATAGTAGTTTCCAACAGTTCTTGGCGCCTACATAAAGACTTGCATGCGTGCATGAGAACGTACAACACGTAGCAGTTTTCGAATCCAATATGGCCACCAAAATTTATCAAGATTTGGATATCTAATGACATGATTTGTAACGCTCATACACCACCGACTGCGCTAATCTTGCCAATATTCGAATTAATCTGTATGTCAAAATGAATAGCGTGCTTGAAATCAAGCAGCTTGACTGGCTGAGCCTGAGCTGTGCTACAGCTCCGGTTCAGTCAATCAAACTGCTGGATTGCGAGTTGAGATTTCAGAAAGAGTGGACCGATTTTCAAAATGTAACTTTTGTTTTCTTAGTTAGATCATTTCCAATCTATTTTAGCCAGGTTTTGGAGTCAATTTCCAAAATCTTTCGTTGTGTGACTCCTCCCCCACCTACTCCACTTCTTTTTCCCCCATCTTAAATTCCCATAGACCAATATTTCGTAATAAAATCAACATTTGACCAAATTTCACGAATTAAAAAGAAGGCTCATTCTTAACTTTTGATCAAATTTAATTTAGGCAGGTTTCGTGAAACAGACAGTAGGTGGCTGTATGCTCTGTATGTACATATAACGGACAATTGGTCTGAGTAGTAAATCAGCCAAATTTTAGGGTATGGATCTTCATTTGTCGCAGAGGTACATTGTAATACCAAGGTACAAGAGCACGTGGTTACCACAACAACAACAGTGTCTGAAAGTGTTGAAAGAGCGCCAACTCCAAAGTAAGTATTATTTGATAGTTTTCTTAATATGCAACGGATTTTGATGAAATATGGCGCAGCAAACGCGTCTTCATGACCTGCATTTGGTGGTATCGGGACATCGGCACATACTTATGTCGTTTTTGCTAATTATCGATTTCTGTGTCAGTATTGACAGTAAACACGGAAATAGATTCTTCGTATAAACGACAGTAGTTTGGGCCAAAGGGCCGAGACCACTAAATGCAGCTTAACAAGGCGCGTTTGATGCGCCATGTGTCATTAAAATGTGTTAAATAATAAGGACAATAATACGTACTTAGAATCGGAGGCGCTTCTGGATGTTTCATTAATTGTTGTTGTTGATGTAACCACGTGAGCATGCACAATGAATGTATTTACAAACATTTTTACAGTTGACAAAAAAAAAACATTTACAGAAACTGTGATATTTTCTGTAAATGAATTTTCATGACAATTCATTTACAGAAAACATCAGTTTCTGTAAATATTTTTCATGGAAAATCGCACATCTTCTTAAGAAATATATCACATGACTTGTCTGAAGTTATCATTCATAATACGTCAGGCTCAATGACAAGCTGTCAAATATCATAATCGACGTTCTTGCTAAGGTCATAATGACATATGCCTGCCGTGAGAAAATCCATGTTATGAAGGTACATGTGCAACAGCGGCCCTATTACCACTCGCAGGTGGAAGACTCGGACCCGTGTAGAGGTGCACCTATAAAATGTTACAGGTTCACATGTAAAATATGCAGGTGGACATACAAACTTACAGATGGACCTGTACATTTACAGGCCCACTTGTCAATCATACAGGTGGACCTGTAAATGTATAGATCCACCTGTAAAATATACAGGTTCACCTGAAAAACTTTACAGGTGGACCTGTATATTTTACAGGTGGACTTATATTGTTATTCAACGTACACAAATAAGAAAGGCTTAGCCTCCATTTGAGTCTTGTACCATAGGAAAACCGTTCATTATCATGATATTGTACTCGGCAAAAGAAATACAACTCTGTTTTAGATATAGGTCAGTTATCAGTCGGTAACAGTACATTCTACAACCACTTACTTATACACGTTGTGTGATGCTCGGCTCCAGTTATCAACAACAATACCATGGTTGTAAAGATACCGTACTTATATAGAAAATGGACTAAACTTTAAACACCGACACGTGTCACATGTTTTGCTTTTAAACATCTTGGTGTTTTACTTTGGAACAAAATATGTCTGCAGTACATAACATGTTTTGTTTTGGAACACGGGGTGACAAGAACAAGACTGGGTTTAAAATCAAATATAATATGTATTCAGTATTGGAACAGACATGGCAAGATATGTACTCCAAGTCTCCAACGGATATATAAGAAATAGATTAAATTTGCATTATTTGATCTGACAAAAGCGGCATTCTTGCCATAGCTTATTATAGGGGTCAACTCAGACCAGACTGCACATCTTTGCAGTATGTCCACCGTTCTATCAATTACTGATTGATTGGGATGGAGCAAGGTCATCACGGTAGATTCCTGTTTGTTAGTTAAATGGTGTATAATGGCCTGTCAACAAACAGCACATTCGATTTTGTTTATTCACTGGTGTTTAAAGTTCATTTACATCAAGAAAAGTATATTCAGCCGGTTTTGTCAGATCGTGACCCATATTGTACTTAAAGCAACTGTGTCTCAGATGATACCGCAGATAGGCAATTTGTGGTTTTGTGCCACCTTGTTTACTGCAGTTGTTTGTTTAATGGTGTTTCATGACCTATCAAGAGCTAGAGACATTTGGGATTTAAATTCCAAAGTCAGAGCTGAATATTTAAAACAAAACGTATATATTCAGCCCTGAGATTAGATTAGTGTAAGCTGGCATGTGCCAGGTACTCCCAACACCATAGTCACTTAGCTCATATTAATAGGAATAATCCGTATACACTTAAAACGGGTATCAACTCTTTCCGTTGACATCTCAGACACAGGTCCCTTTAAACTAAATTATATACAAGTATACGTTTTAAAGTAAATTAACTAAGTATACATGAATGAGTATCACACAATAATGCACATTTAATCTTAACAGCACAATATGTAGTACATGTAAGTAACGGCGGCAGCAGGTTGTAACTTACATGTGTTGAAGAAAGTGCTGGATATAGGTAAAGTAAAACATGCTTCAAAACTTCACGACTCGACTCGTGCACATCACTCTTTTCAAAGTAAATATTAAACTAAATTTGCGCCGTAAATACCAACCAAATGAAGTGATCTGATAATACCCCCCATGAGATTGGCATCGCAAACAGCATTATTTTTGTAAAATATACCAATTAACTGCTATTAGTCTACATATGTTAATTAATAGCTATTTTATCAAACCGGTGGCAAACATATTGTTTTAAAAATCAAAACAAGAAATGACATCCTTAATCGAAGATAATACCCTCGCTGGCAGCGGTAATAAAACAATAACCAAGTCCTCAGTGACCTTGACCGGTCAGACGTGGGTGAGGTCGTATGCAAAATAAAATAGCATCCCTAGACACACAGTGTGGCCAAATATAATCAAAATCAGTGAAGCGGTTGACGAGTTATTGAAAAATGAAAAAAAACTTTAACATTTTTGCCTTAAAAACATGATGAACATACGTCCTCAGTGACCTTGGGCAGTCGGACGTGGGTCGTATGCATAACCATGTTAAATCCCCATAGACATAGTGAAGATGTCTATGGGGATTTAACATGAGGAAATTTGTCTAATTTCAGAAATCGTGGACCGATTTTCAAAATGTAACTTTTGTTTTCTTAGTTAAATCATTTCCAAGCTATCTAGTCAGGTTTCGGAAGCAATTTCCAAAATATTTCGTTTTTCGTCTCATTCTCCGGCTTCTCCACCTCTTTTTTCCCCATGTTACATTCCCATAGAGAACTCATCTTCGTAATAAAATTAATATTTGACAAAATTTCATGAAATAAAAAGAAGGCTCAATCTTAAATTTTGATAAAATTTAATAGTATCGTACAAAATATTGTTTTTGCATTGTTTACATGGCCGTAATATTTGGGCAGGTTTCGTGAAACAGACAGTAGGTCAATTGCAGTGGATGAAGCTAAATAGTTCCTTCTAAATCACTGCTAATTTCTTTATTGTATTAATATTTTGTATATTTTTGAAGCGCATATAAATTGCGAATGATGTGTGTATATAATAAAAAGGTTATTTGATTTGTATGTGGATATATGTCACTCGTTCCGCAGCGCAACGATATTGCGCTCCTAAATTCGCGCAATATTGCACGCTGCGGAACGCATGCATTTATACACATACAAATAAAATAATCTGTACATATATATCAAGGTGCATGATCACGTGGTTACAACTACAACAATGTCGCCCACTCCAAAGTAAGTATTATTTGATATTTTCCTTAATATGCAACGGATTTTGATGAAATATGGCGCAGCAAACGCGTCTTCATGAGCTGCATTTGGTGTTCCAGGGAGTTTGACACAGACTTACATCGTTTTTGCGAAGAATCGATTTCCGTGTCAGAGGCACGGAAATCGATTCTTCGCAAAAACGACAGAAGTTTGGGCGAAAATACAGAGACCACCAAATGCAGCCTAACAAGACGCGTTTGATGCGCCATATTTCATCAAAATCCGTTACGTAATAAGGACACTATAAAAGAATACGTACTTTGAATCAGATGGAATCTGGAAATTTCAGTACTTTTTGTTGTTGTTAGTACCACGTGATCATACACCTTGTATATATAAAATGAATACATTTAAACAAAAAACGATAAAAGTCTAAACAAATATTGTTTTATTTCATGTGAAAATAGGTTTCCCATATTCATTTGCATATCTGATACCCAGTGCACTTTAAGATATGCAGAGAAAGTGATGAAACAAATTAGTAAAAACATATTTTAGTAGACGAGTTCTTCATATATCTTCGTAGCTCTGAACCCAATTAGTCCTATACGTCGCTTGACAACAATTGGGCCTTTGTAAAAAATGTTAATACTGCTGAAAAATGACTAGGGTTGACAACGCTAGATTTCGTGCAATCATAGTTCACTAATTTAGTTTTATTTAAATTAATTAAACCAGCTACAATATGCTATATACATTGTATATATATATATAGTGTCTAGAATGAAAATCTCTTTCCATAGATGGCATAGTGTTATTATATAATAATTTCACAACTAAAAAATGGTATGTTTCACAAATTGTGTTTCCTGTTACAGGAATAGCCGAGATGCGTTATCAAATTATCTTCCCTGTGTATCACAGTCCAGAATAGTACATAGTAGATAAAACACGAACCATTTGGAATTTGATCAAATAAAATGGTGCATTTGGTTGATATTCGTTATTTGAGGTCAACTAAGTGAAAAACCCGCATATCGGATATCTGTAGCCCATTTCACCAACATTGCAAAGTATACTTTTCTAGCAAAGTATACTTTGAGGGAGAAATTTTCAATTTTAGAATAAATTTATTAATTTTTATTATACTGAATTTATTACATTATCACAGCCAATTTGGCTGTGATAATGTAATAAATTCAGTATAATACTTCTGCATGCTTTTAATCATGAAATATATGCATTTGTGAGTTCTATATGAAATAATGCATTTCAGTTAAAATCAATGATTACTCCCTGAAAGTATACTTTGCTAGAAAAGTATACTTTGCAATGTTGGTGAAATAGGCTACTGAAACAACAGTGCATCTACATGAGAAATAACCACCTGTAAAATAATCTATTTTAATAAGAATATGATAAATATTTGGACGAATAGTATATGTAATACGAGAAAACACATTCAATGATTGTGTACCTTATGTCTGTTCCACGTTCCACGTTTTTGCTTGTGAGTTAAGATTGCCAATGTTCAGAAACGTTGACATCTTGGCAAGATTAACGCAGGTGATTGTGTACAAACAGGTACAAAATCACTACATGCGTTTTCTTATATCGTATATAATGAACATCTTCTTACTGTCTGTTCCACGTTTTTCTGCCGACGAACTTTTGGCTATTACACACATTAAATCTAAAAAATATTTAAATCATAATAGACATCTACACTGATAGCCATTCAGTCAGTGAATTATAGTGATTTTACTGCAGCCTATGAGAATATTGCAGAGTGGTCGGGAATCTCGATCATTACTTGCAATTGTCATAAGGTTCTTTTTGTCAACCAGCTGCCAAGTGGCCATTACTTTACTCGTGTAGGATAAACGTTATAATGTGGCGTATGGGGCTTATACATGCGCTTTGCGACCAGTGTAGATCAAGATCAGCCTGTGCATCCGTACAGTCTGATCAAGATCTGCACTGATCTGCATTACATCAATGAAATACCCATCATGCTGCTATCAAGCATTATGTATATTTAAATGCTATATGGGTGTGCTATTTGATCAAGATCTACACTAGTCACAAATGCCAGAAGCCCAATTTCTCCAGTCACAGCCAAATATTTATTATCGTAATTATAAAACTGACAGCATTTATGTTGCAATATGTGTTAATTCAAAACGAAAACATATATATATTATAAATAAATGTTATTTAAATAATTGATAGGTTCCGTGAAATACGAATATTGTTTTGTGTTTATTCACACAGCATAGATCAGTTTACTGAATTCCAATTTGAGTACAATGGTGTGGCCCACAGGGGCGTACACAGTCATTAATTACCCAACTACAGTGTACACTTTTATTGTTGTTTTACTACATGCTGATTCGTTGCACATATTAAATCCGATGAGCCTGGGTTCGCACCTACTTACTAAAACCACCTACAGCGGCGGGAAGTACCGGCTTTTAGGGGTCGCCTGTGTCACAAGTGGAAGACTCGGACCTAGGACCCAATACTTGGCTCATTTGGAAAACGTTACCCCGCCCGCCCATTTTCATACACTATATATTACAGCCTTTAAAAAGCTGTACAATGATGTATAGTGTATGGAAATGGGTCGGTGGGGTAACGTTTTCCAAATGAGCCAAGTCTCGAGTCCTAGGTCCGAGTCTTCCACCTGTGGCCTGTGTGTGAATGGATTTATTCTCATAAGCTTGTCAAAGCTGGAAATCGTTGTTGATCAGGGTGCATACTTCTAACGAACGATATGTACATGTATTGCCGACAACGATCTAATTAGCAACATCCAGCTCTAAGCAGTGGAGCATTCAATAACCCAGAGACGTAATTATACCCCGCTATGATATCCTTACAGCAATTCAAAATGGTCAGCTGGTCAGTCATATTGTAAATGATGGACTCACAATCCATTGGTTGAAAACTGACCTGACAGAGCTTACAGCGATCAGTCTTATTACGAACTACACTGTTTGGTAATCAGACACTTAATAACATTTTCTACCGTTCGTAAAAACCTATATGTCTGAACTGAATTGTCATTCCTATGTTCATAGTGAGACTGCGCGAGGTGCACGCTGATCAGGATCTACGCTGGACACAAGGGCAAACAATTCATAGGTGTCAAATTACGTCACGAATGTACGGCTGTGTAAACCATATTTTTATAGGATCACTGTCTTAACAATAATTTGAACCATTTGAACCTATTCTCTGTCTTATTTAAAATTTCATGATGCAAAAATACATCACAAACCATATTATTGTTTTAAGGAATTAAGAGATCTCATATTAATATCGATCAATATCATGTTAAAACCGTGCCAACCCCACATACAACCCAACCCACCCCACACATGTACACCCGTACTCCTACCAAAAATCTACATACTCTTCTTTTCAATTAGCCACCACACATTATTATCACCAGATGTCTAAAACAATCACATGTTATCGTATTGAACATATCTCCACATCAAAATACTAGCAATACATAAACTATTAATTTCGGGAACACTGTTCAAAGCTTATGCCTTATTTTTTTCACAAAGTTATCACAAACGAAATTTTCCTCACCAGCACCCTTTAATTAACTCAATGTTCCGTACTTTACATATATATATATCAACCTAGAAAGTGTTACACCTGCATACATGTACAAGGTATAAGACTATATTATCACTACTTGATTATCATATATATGTAGTAAACCGCCCGCTCCAATGAATGGAAACTGTGCGTATTCGGTTGTCAGATCATTTCGTTTGTGAAACACAGTCACTGTTTATGTACGTATGTCATGTATTTATGCTTGCACATGTTTGTGTATATGAGTGGATATTCTGTATATGTTTGTATGCGATTGGCTTTGTCTATGGATATATGCCACTCGTTCCGCCGCGCTACATTTGTATATCCATATGCAAATCAAATGGCCTATAAATTGTTTGTTTCCACGCCGTGTCGTAACGTATTTTTATGGCTGTGATTGGGGAAATGGGGCTCATGGGTTTTGCGACTAGTGTTGACCCAGATCATCCTGTGCACCCGCACAGTCTGGTCATGATATGATATATTCGCCATTACAGCAATGAAACACCCGCACTGCTTCTAGCAAGCAATATAAATCATGAACAGGCTACTGGAGTGTGGTATTGATCAAGAGCTGTACTGGTCACAACTCCCATAAACCCCATGTATCCAGTCGCAGTCACATATTAAGACCTCGCCATTGCATACGTCATGTAGAGAGGAAACTATGTTTCTTAATTTCGTATTTACGCGACGTAGAAACGAAACTTTTTAGTGCTTTCTTCTTGATATTTTACCCATCCCTTCCTCTAATGTTTCTCTAGCATGCCCTTCAACAGCCATCACACTCAGACCACCTCTAACTAACCCCAAGGTCAAGGTAACAATTTACCTTAACAGTGGGGCAAATTCCTTTTATTTTGTGTTTCCTTTCACACAGCTTATTGATATTCGTTAAACAAAAACACCACTAGGCGCGCTTTGTTGTCTTCTGACAAACTTTTGTTACCAAATCTATTTATACGCGTTTTCCAAAGATGATGCGCCAGAGACGATGCATGTATCGAGAATGATGAAATACTAAACAAGTTATTGCGGCTTAACGGGAGTAAACTTTCCTTTTTCCTTCTCAGCATAGTTTACATATATATAGTCTTTTCGGTAACATCTGGGAATACTATTTCTAGTTTGCATATTAACACACTAAAATTACCCTGCGAGTTTTGAAACCGGTACGACGGTTCTTATGGTCATTACATCAACCACTTACATGTAGCCACCGCAGCTGCACAATCGAGGTAGCCAGACATGATAAACTGGCATCAACACGTAGTTCCGCAAAACGCGGCATGTTTATACTATCCTGTAAGAACTTGCATAAGAGTGTCACATAAATCGTGCTAACACGTAGCAGGGTTCCCAAATTGCGCGATGGCTTATCCGCGCGAGTAATTGACACAGGTCAATATGACTTAACCTGCACCTGCGATCAGAGAACATTCAAAAGTGTTATTCAGTGGCATTATGTTTATAACATAGCGACCAGCGCATTCCCTGAGCGGATCAGCGTAATATCCCTCTTTTCAGCCGGCTACCCATTTATTGAATTGAGCCATTTTCAGCAAGAATACTGTTTTATGCAGTCTTATGAAAATATGGTAAATACTATTTTTCTAAATAATTTTACTGTGATGTATCAGAATATTTCATTATTTCAATCTCCATTTGGAGTTTGTTCGCACCGTAATGACCACCATAAACATCCATCGATTTCAAAGGAAATGGCATATACATGCATGGTGTTCCGTTAATGCCATCGTAATATCATTATCGTACTACCGTTATTGTGGTATCGCCTTCTGGTTAGATCTGCGCATGTGTATTGTTGTCAACAAAAAGTGCGTTTGTTTTTTAATCAATATATGTTGGATGCTTTCGCGCTGCATCATATTGAATCGTATAGTATTACATTGCTTAAAGTTGCAATATGCTACATGGATGGTGTAAGAGCTAATATAGTTTGTGTCGTGTTTATTAATGGTTATTGTTTTTCACCGGGTCTGTTCGTATTAACGCAAACGCATCCAACATAAAACAAGTATTAAACATATACTTGTTTTAAAGATAGTAAGTTTCAAATGCAATTTTCGCTGACAACAATGCGCATACACTGTCCATAAGGAACATGTACTACGATGACGATAGTACGATACTACACGTACGATGACGATTGATACTATTATAATACTACAATATACCACAATGACGATACTACGAGTGTAGGAAGACGATATTATGATACATTGTACGACGATGTAAATGTATCTATACTTTTGATGGGGTTCATCCCGATATCCATGGTTTTGCCCTCAGATACATGTTTGGCTTTCTCGTTACTTGAGAGTTGAATCCGGTTATACCCATTACAAAGTAGTCATATCAGTGTTAATCATATTACTTTTAGATAGTGTAGCTAAGTGACTCTGTTGTGGCGAGGACCCGGTACCAGATCAACATACATGTATGATAATTTCAGGGCTAAATTTGCATTTTTACTAAACTTATTCGATTCTGATTTTGGGATTCCCCCACCCATACCCCCATCCATACAGGTGAAATAGTTGATTCGACCCAGTTGACTGGCCTAAATTGACCTTAGCTGTTGGCAGACCATTATCCACCATTAAATAAAGTAAATACACACATACTTTCTAGTTGTGCCTTGCTATTTCATGGTGCATACATTATATAATAATTAAGTAGATATATCGGTAACGTTACATAAAACAGCACTAGTAATGTAAACACATGGCTTTTAAATGTTGTAACTGCATGCATTATGATATTGAATACTGAAATACATGAAACAACAATCTGCCAGATAGCCAGAAATTGAAAGCACAAAACTCCTGCCACCTCTCTCATAGAGTGTGGGCATATACAAGCACTGTAAAGTTGTAATTTTCATGTGTTTTTTGTGGTAATTTTTATTTTCGCTCATTACGCGTGCACACATATTCGTGAAAATAACTAGAAAGTATGTTCCTAAATCATGGATATTCCCCGGTGGCATACTGGACTCTAACTGGAAAGACTCTTACAAACTTTTCGACGTAAATGTACAAGAGCAACGCAATATGCACCCTTGCTGTCCCACATGGGGCATAATATCCAGGGAATTAGTGCCCGTAAATGTGTAGCCATATCATGATGCATGTGATTTTGTTTATCAAGGTGGCTCCGTTAATAATTCGTTTTCAGTAAATAAAAGCTTGAACTAATGTTTTGAACGGACATACAGACACAGACATTGGAGCACACACTAGCGCACATATAGCTGTCATTGTGATCACCAGCAGAGCAAATAATCTGCAATGTTGTCATGCAATCGGATACTCTCGGTGCTTTAGACTGGTTCCCGGCAGTATTGCTATGCTCTATTGTACGATACTATGATGACGATAGTACCATACTACGATGACAATAGTTCGAAGCTACGATGACATAGTATTATACACGACGACGATAGTATGATGCTGCAAATACCATGGCATGATACTACGATACGACGATGACGATACTACGATATAATATCGCAGTATCGTCATCGTACTATCGTGATATCGCGTCATCGACATCGTAGTGTCGACTTACCGTAGTATCGACCCGATAGCGATATTACGATGGCCTAAACGGAACACCATGTATGCATACTAATGTTAAAACTGCCATATAACGGATTACCATAGGAGAGTCACATAGTAATCACCATTTTCCTACACTTAAACCCATATATTCTGATAATGTTCGCTAAATATTTCGGGCAGTGTTGTTTATTCCATGAATAATAATTCCCCAAGATATTTGTCTAGTATTTTCAGCCGCGGCCTTTGGTATTAGTTGAGACGCAGTATTATGAACTTTCAGCAACAAACTGTAGTAGCACCAGAGAAAACATGTTTGAAAGATGAATTGCTGAAATATTAATATATTTACGTAAATGCCAAGTCAATGCACATAACGTGTGAACTGTATGTGACAATATGAGTATCATGAGATAAATGCATGTGAACTGTAAAGAAGTTCAGTGGAAGGAACCATATTTGATAAGAAACATACAGTATTAACCCAATAATGATATTTTAATATATGTGGCATGCGTAGTACTACGTGTATGCTTGCATATTGGTTTCCGTTTAACGTGCCGGTGTATATGTTACTAGCAATACATTACAATATGCGTTTTATCAATCCGATAACCATTCGATGCCAGACAAAATCATACTTCGGCCGCCGGCTGATGAAAATGTCATTACGGCACGTGTGATCAAAGTAGGCTATTATCATTATCTGTACTTTTACTCACAAACTACTCAACATAGTTATTTCCACAGATAAGATCAAGTTTTTGATAATCTTACCTTATTTCACCATTACCTTATTTCACACATCATCCATTTGAACCTGTTGTATCATTATCCGTACATAACGGTCGCAATACATGTGTATGTAATTGCATTAACATTGGTTCGTGACCGTCACATGGGGTTATATACCATATTATTATTCGCCATGTTCGCCACGCATAACATATACACCAACACTGTACTGCAGAGGTACCAGATGGTACATATCCCGGTTCAGGCGCATTGGGTTTGTCGAGTAATTTAATATGCAGGATGTTCCCACCATACTGCTCCAGTTCTTACCAATGAAAATTAGTGAAAGCCAGCATAGTCTATATCCACAGGCAGTAATGTGCATAAATCATAAAATTGACTAGTTAAATGTTGACCATGTTTTGACCTGTCTATTCATCTGTCTTAGCTAAGATAATGTGAACAGATGAACACATTTTTTTTTTAATTTTTCAAATTCGTTTATTCACGCAGGTCATATACATATGACAACATGAGGAACATATCTATGACACAATGACTATGCATGGAACAAGTAATATGCTAAATACAAGTAAATATAATTATATCAACATGTTCAAATATGTTACTCCAGTTTGGTCAATTTTTTAGATACATATGTATAAGGACATTATTAAACTAGATAACGTGAGCAGAGGCTCACGTATACCCCCGGCCGCCGCCTTGACCGAAAAATAAAAACGTTAACGCAAATATTTATAAAAAATACTTTAACGCAAGTTTCTAAGTACATGTAATTTGATCTTGACCTTGGGTATGGTTTGGAATGAAAATATACATAATGATAAGGAAGTATATACAGTTTGATGTCAATCGGACTTACCATTGCAGAGATAATGGGTCCCCGAAATTTTTAAGGCAAATTACCGACGCAACTTTATAAGTGATTTGACCTTGACCTTTGATATAAAGGCCGCATGAGTGCGGTATGGAATGAAAATATGGATGATTATAAGGAAGTATATGGAGTTTGGGGCCAATCCGACTTACCATTATAGAGATAATTGGTACCCAAAAACGTTAACGTGGACGGACGGACGAGCAAACGGACAAATGAACGGACTGAAGGACGGACGGAATAACGAAAACGATATACCCCTCGACATACTCCGTATGCCGGGGATATGATGAGGTAAATACATGTACATCTATATTTTATGTGAAGGTCTAGCGTCAAACATTCAGTAAACCTCTATAAACCGGACATCATGTGATGGCCCCAGGATTTCGTGCTGCCGAATTATGATTTTGCCCGGCATCTAACATGTGTCTAATGTGCATCGGATTGGTAAAACGCATATTGTAATGTATTGCAAGTAGCATATCCATCTTTCGGCACGTTAAACGAAAACCAATATACAAGCATACACGTACGCATGACACACATATTAGAATATCATTTTCGGGGTATGTTTGTTATCAAATATGTTTCCTTCCACTGAACTTCTTCATATTTCACATGCATTTCTCTCATGAAACTCGTATTGTCATATACAGTTCACAATTCTGTGCATTGACTTCGCATTTACGTAAATATAGTAATATGTCAGCAAATCATCTTTCAAACAGCCCTTTCTCTTGTGGTCGTATAGTTTGTTGCTGAACTTTCACAATAATGCGTTTCTTTTAATACCAAAGGCCGCGGCTGAAAATACTATACAAATATCTTGGGGACTCATTATTCATGGAATAAACAACACTGCCCGAAATATTTAGCGAACATTATCAGAATATATGGGTTTAAATGTAGGAAAATGGTGATTACTATGTGACTCTCCTATGGTAATCCGTTATATTTCAGTTTTAACATTTGTATGAATACATGGTGTTCCGTTTAGGCCATCGTAATATCGCTATCGGGTCGATACTATTATAACCCGACACTATGATGACGATGACGCGATATCATGATAGCACGATGACGATACTACGATATATAGGACAATGGTGGTCATTACTATCCGACATTCTTATTGTAAACCGCTATATGGCAGCTTAACAGTATGAATGTACGGTGTTCCGTTTAGGCCGTCGTAATATCGATATCGGGTCGATACAACGGTAACACGATAACGATGATGCGATATCACGATAGAACGATGACGATGACGATATTACGATATCGTTATACTATTGTCATAATTATATCGTACTATGTCATCACTGATTGTACATGTACATTTTGATCAGGAACTACGTACACTGCTTGCAAATGTAACTAGCATACAACATCCGATCATACATAAGACAATATATTTCTATTTAATCGTAATTTAATCTGTGTCAAGTAGATCCAGTAAACGGGATCAAGTTAGTTTTCTACGAATTCTTATCTCCTTTCCGATAATTACCCGATTTCCAAATATCACTCGCAGGCTGGTGCACATCGACCTGTGTTAATTACTCACGCGTATTTCCATCGCACAATTCGGGCACCCTGCTATGTGTTGGCACGATTTATGTGACACTCTTATGCAAATTATTACTGAATAGTGTAAACATGCCGCATGTTGCAGAAATTACGGTGTGCCGTTAAGGTCATCGTAATATCGCTAACGGGTCGATACTACAATAGTACGATACTACGATGACGATAGTACGATAACACGATGACGATAGTACGATACCACGATGACGATAACGCGAAACCACGATAGTACGATGACGACACTACGATATTATATCGTACTATCGTCATCGTAGTATCGTACTATCGTCATCGTAGTATCGTACGATCGTCATCGTACTGTCGTGATCTCATTGTATCGACCCGATAGCGATATTACGATGGCCTTAACAGAACACGGTTTATCGTAGTATCGTACTATCTGGCGCATCATCTTTGGAAAATGCGTATCAATGGATATGGTAACAAGAGTTGTCAGAAGAAAACGAATCGCGCCTGGTGGTGCTTTAGTTTAACGAATATCAAGAAGCTGTGTGAAAGGAAGCAGAAATTAAAATAAATTTGCCCCACTGTTAAGTTCGCGAAAGCGCCAACATTTCTGCTTCATCATGTTTTATAGGCTAAGTGAATGCACCGATTTTTAATAAATTTAGCCATAGAGTACTGCACATGAGAATCGCCTCCATATGGTTATCTGGTGCACTGCATTTATTAGAATCTTCTCATGAGAATTATAACACATGTGGTACCATTGTAATTCAATTTACTAGTGATAATATAAGTGTACGCAATGTATGATTGCCAGTGCAGTATGACTGCGACATGACGATCCGTTGATTACTTGTGTAAACGTTTTTGGACCATATCCCGGTAGGGTATCGTAACATTTTGTATTAGCTGCACAGGATGCACTATATGGCTACACCACGGTCAACAATTTTATTTACGTTCCGCGCACTAAAACATAGGGAACACCTGCAGGGCGTTGACGTTCATAATTCGCTATATTGTTTTTGATAAACAATTCTACAATATAACACAAAACTATTACCATAAACTTACCTAAGAAAGTGTGTATTAGCAAGATTGTTATGTCACTTTCCACGAAGTAGAAATGAAACAAACGCAAATTTGGAAGTACTACTCCGTCATAACGCTTATGTAATGCAGTGTAATTAAATTATATTAGAGTTATGTACTCAGAACTAATATTGTATGCGTGTTATCCCATTGCATGTGTCTACATACACGTGTCTTATAGTGAAAAACAACTAAACTTATAATTAACTCTTAAAAGGCCAAAACCGGAGAGTATCGTCTGCTTCGTAATTTTTCAGATATGTTTTAACAATGCACATGTTGGACAGCACATGATAATTGTCTACACTGGAGACAATTATCAGGTGCTTAGAAACCAGGTTTCCATTGCGTACAAGAAAATGTGGCCTGTCGGCACACGAATTCCACAGAGTGGCAGATATATTTTCGAAACAACAGCGAACTTGAGAAGGATGGACACAATGATACACAGTCCAAACACGATATGCCACCGGCTCTACCGAGACCGGTGTAAAACTAAAATTAAAAGGCAGACGACAAAGAGGAATTCAGCATTGTAAGGGTTAGTCATGCATCCAGACATGATTAACCGCGCAGCATTTAATCCCGCCCCCATCGTTTTTACCGCGAATATTATGGAACATCTGATTGGCTGACTGAACGTATGAACCCATTAATTAGATAACCGACCCCGACTGGCACTATAATTTCGGCGTATATCTCGCTTTCCGTTTTGACTGCGGAACATTGGATTTTACTCAGGCATGTACACGTTATTTAATTTTGCTTAGGTGGAAGGTGGACGTCACTTGCGCGTGATGAATTTCATATGGGTTCTATATTTAAGGGGAAATTCCTTTGTTAGTTGGGACTTTGTTTCTAGGTTTCACTGTTTCCGATCATGACTTGTGACGTAATGTTTGTCATACATGTATATAGTATGGTCACCTTTTAACTAGTTTGCTTATATTTTCAGAGGATATGACACTACAGGAATACGTTAATCTATTTGATGGAACGAACGTTTCATATATGATTCCTGATGCGTAAGGAAGACAAAAGATAGTTGGTAACGACACGTGTGCATACATGTGAATTAGAACACCATGTCCGACTGTTTAAGGTCGATTTCACTGAACTGTTTTGCATGTATGTCTAGACAGTCGGCTTTATTGTGCATGCCCCACATGAAAATACAAGGTTTAGTGCTTATTCATTGTTTGCGTATGACCACTGTATTTGCGGATGAGACTGGAAAAACGGGGCGTATGGGGTATGCCACCAGCGTAGTATGCGCATCCGTGTAGTCTGATCATGGTCTACACCATTCGCTATTCCATGAATGAAACGCCCTTCATGTTTCTAAAGCAACATACATTGTATATCGTTATTAGCCAAAATAGGTGTCATATTTGATCAGGAACTACACATACATCGCATAAACCCAATGTTGCCTGTCACAGTCACATTTATGTTCCTATTTCTGCTTACAATAGCTGTTTCAATTACTAACCAACTAACCAATATTTGACAAGAATTTTTAATACACGTGCTGCAGTTATGGTATAATTCCGAGAGTCCGTTAACTTGACATATTTTTGGAACATTAACATTGTGACAATTAACCGTCAATAGGAACAATTAGTAAACCTAACTGCATTTTATGACCAAGTTCATTGTGACAAATGCTTGTTTCAGAATGATAATATTATGAACATTTTCATATTGACCTCATTACATCACATTTTCATAGCTACTAATGATTGTCAGAGAACGGAAATCTTATGCAAATTTTCATAGCGACTAATGTTTGTCTGAGAACGGGAATGTTAGGAAAATGTTCATAGCGGCTACAATATGCGGGAGCGATGGTACGTTTTATGAACATTTTCATAGCGACTAAAATTTGTCTGAAAGCAGTAATTTTAATAGTGACTTCAATATGTGAGAGTGATAGAACGGTTTATGAAAATGTTCATAGTGAGAGGTATATTACATTTTATGAAAAATTTAATAGTGAGCGTGATATTATACTTATGAAAATGTTCATAGTGAGAGGTATATTACATTTTATGAATATTTACAATAGTGAGAGTGATATTAAGATTTATGAAAATTTTCATAAGGAGAGGTATATTACGCTTTATGAACATTTTCATAGTCCGGTTTATGAAAATTTTCATAGCGAGAGTGATAGTACATTTTATGAAAAATTGTTTGTCTCAGAACGGAATGTTATGAAAATTTTCATAGTAATTTCAATTTGTGAGTCACAGCGGTGGTTGCACAGGTGATTGCTGAGAAATTCTTATGAACAATTTCACAACGCTTGAAGGCAAATGAGATCGCAGAGATAGTATGCTATAACTTATACTGAATGTCTGTTCCTAATGTCTGTTCCTAGAATGTGGTGAAATATTATGATAATTTTCATAGTCAAGTGCAGTCTGAATTTTTCATAACCCTCCTTATGCATATGGGGTCGCTATTTTGAGCAACTGGATTTGCTCAAACAAAACTGGAGCCTGTTATTTTCGATTGCGCCACAGGCGCATGTAGCGCTGTCAACTATTGATTTCCTGAATAAGTCGTAGTTCAGTGCGCTACACCCTAGCCGGATACGATTCAGGAGAATTTGGCCTTGCCGATTAGTACCTGTGTAGTAGTAGGTTGGTGGTTTACGCAAGTTAACAGTTAGTACATTCTTAAACGAGTTAAGGGTTGGGCTGTTTCTCGCATTCGAGGATAGGGAATTCCATTAGTTTATGGTAGATGGAAGAAATGAATCTTGATACAGTTTAGTATGTGTGTGTATTAATGGAATGTCTTCGTCGTTCTTAGCCTGTATCGAGTTTGTGTTTGTTCCGGGATTAAATTACTCAGATAAGTTGGTGTCATATTGTGTTTCATTTTGTAGAATAAAAGTAATGTGTGTTTTCTTCTTCGCTGTTCGAGGCTTTCCCATTGGGTGTATGTGTAAAGTTTGTCTATAGTGCATAGTTTAGTGACCCCAGTAACAATTCGTGCGGTCTCAATTTGTATGGATTCTAGTTCATTTTTTAGTTCTATTGAACAATTATCCCAAGTACAATCGCTATATTCGAGCAAGGGGCGTATGATGGAGAAGTATGCTTTTTCTAGTGACTTTCTATTTAATGTAAATTTTAAACAACGAAGCAATCCAATGCGTTGCCAGGCGCGACTAATGACCGATGAAATGTGAGACTTCCATTTACCAGTATCGGAAAATACGATACCTAGGTGTTTATGAGTTTCAACTTCTTTTATTACGGTATTGTTCATAGGAAGGGGAGGATGAAGTCGTCTATTTTGTTTTCTGGATATCAACATAGCCTCTGTTTTATTTGGGTTAAAGTCTACAAGCCAAATCGGCGACCAGTTATGTATTTTGTCAAGGTCGTCGTTTAGAATACGCGAAGCAGTGATTGGTTCCTCAACTATAAAGTAAAGACTTGTGTCGTCCGCGAATAATCGTATGTTGGAATTAATCTCATTAACTATGTCATTAATATAGGTGAGAAATAAGAGTGGCCCGAAGATTGAGCCTTGTGGCACACCAGCATTAATATTTTTCCACTCAGAATGTGGGTTATGTATTACTACTCGCTGCTGTTGTGTGGAAAGATATGAGAGAACCATTTATGAAGGGTGCCAATAATACCAATTGATGAGAGTTTCGCCAGTAATCCTCGATGCCAAACTCGGTCGAATGCCTTTGAAATGTCGCAAAAAAACAATTTCTTTACCTTCATCTAAAGCTTTGCAAATATCGTTGTATACTGGCATTAGGTGATAGAATATACGTGTAATAGTATTTGCTACATGTATATTGTTCAAGAAAAATGTTTTGGAACTGATATTAATAAGTGATGGGCATGATGTATTGAATTTCTATCTGTTTCACGAAAGCTGCCCACATTTTACAGCCATATAAACAATGCAAAAACCTTTTTTTTTTTTCGATACTATTAAATTTTATAAAAATTTAAGAATGAGCCTTCTTTTTATTTCATGAACATTGGTCAAATATTGATTTTATTACGAAAAATTGATTTGTCTATGGGAATTTAACATTGGGGAAAAGGAGATGGAGGAGCTGTGGGAGGAGTCAGAAAACGATTGTTTTTGGAAATTGACTCCGAAACCTGGCTAGATAGCTTGGATATGATCTAACGAAGAAAACAAAAGTTAAATTTGGACAATCGGTCCAGTATTTCTGAAATTCAAAAGAAATCCCCATGTTAAATCTCCATAGACATCTTCACTCTGGGGATTTAACATGGGAAATTGTTATTTCGCAAATTTGACCAAATTTCACGAAATTTCATTAAAATTTTCCTTTAATTTAATATTATCCAAAAAAATATTGTTTTTGAATTGTTTACATAGCCGTAAAATTTGGGCAGCTTTCGTGAAACAGACAGTAGTTTCAAAATTAGTTTCTCGTACAAGTATTTAACAGCTTTCCACAAAATTGACTATTCAGTCGCCTTTGTGTTTTCTATTTCTAGTTTACGTTTATCTGGTTGTTTGCGTCACATGTTCTATTTGTGGAAACATTTGTATCATAGTTAGCTCTAATGTATTAAGCATGTGTCCTTATCCTCAAGAAGACAATGACAAATAAATCGGCATTATTCCTCATACTAGATGTTACATTTATTTTCAAAACGACAGTGTTTTCGATTTGAAGGAGGGCTATGAAAATATAGTTTTATATTGATGACAATAATTAATCAGTCTATATTTATTGTAAGTGTGCTTACCAGAAATATAGACTGATTAATGTCAGCGTGCATCCGATTGAAAACATGTTTCACAAGACTTCTCAAATGTGTAGATGAATATTGAATGAAATGTTGTATTTGCCTAAAGCGTATTTATATTTGCTATGTATATATCGAAGTATCTAGGGGCGCATCAGAAGGTATTTTACCGCTATCGTTTTGTAATATGATAATACAATGTATTGCTAGACGTAATACCGCGTAGAGGCGATGGAAAAAATGACATACCATAATACTTGGACAGTAACAAACATAACACACCTATGAGTTGCAATGATGTCACTTTCCAAAGCATGATTGTGACTGTTAGATATATTCGCTTTGACAGTTACATCTTCAATAGCAACTTTATTTGATGCGCCAATGTATGTATGTATGTATGTATGGTTTAATATATGCACCGACGACAATTAGTTGCGAACGGTAACTCTTGCAATTACTCCCGTATTGTCCGTCTAGCTACGGACGGTACGGGAGTAGATTGCAAGAGTTACCTTGAAGTTCGCCACTACGACGACAATCTCCGACGGTAAACACACGGATTTCCAAGCACACATTTCGCTGTGGTTGGAATCTGCGATCTCTACGGTGGCACAGAGTGGACATGGTAATATTGTTTATTACTTTCGCGTGCGCACGCAATAGGTTTTACGTGCCCACACGATAGGATTTTGCGTGTGCATGCGATAGGTTTTGCGTGTGCACGCGATATGTTTTGCGTGCGCAAGCGATAGGTTTTGCGTGCGCACGCAAAACCCTATCGCGTGCGCACGCAAAACCTATCGCGTGCGCACGCAAATCCCTATCACGTGCGCACGCAAAACGTATCGCATGCGCACGCAAAACCTATCGCGTGCGCACACAAAACATATCGCGTGTGCACGCAAAACCTATTGCGTGCGCACGCGAAAGTAATAAATATGACCATGTCCCCTCTGTGCCACCGTAGATCTCCGTAAGCACTAAGGCTTATTACGTCTTCAAGCTATTTCAATTGCTATTATCATCCGATATTTTCATTGATGTTTCATATTATCAGCCCCTCAATTACGGTAAATTCAAATATATAAACTAGTATTGTTACATGACTGTCGTTGTTCGACACCGATCACAGCCGTGTTCAAACATAAAGCGCGTGCTGTTTGACCATGGATGTAGACAATGTTTATTCCGGGGGCAAGCCAACACCTACGTAATGCATGTGTTACTAGAACGCATCATTACGTCGAAATTGATGCGGCTGCATAAAGCTACGTGCACTGTGGCCCCGGAACATGCATGTGTAAATCAGCTGTTTGGATGGAGCAGATTTTCGAAGTACCGAAAGTACTGCATATATGCTCAATTTACACGATATTTCAGACGGAAATGTAACAATAACGTTCGACCATGTCCAGTCGTGGATACATATAACGGCATTGGGGTACAAACAGTTCCCTCGTGCTACGGCAAACGTTTACCCACGGCTGGACATGCATGGTCGAACCTTGTCTACAACAGCCACACATGGGAAGACACAAAAGTGGCTGTTGTAGGGAGGGGGGCTATGGAGACAATTTTCTATTTGGGATATAAACTATAGGCTGTTACGGAGACGGTACTGTTGTAGTTTTTCGCAATAAAATCAATAGTGGACCAACTTTCACGAAATAGAAAGTAGGCTTTTCCACATGTTAAATCCCCATAGACATGGAATTTAACATGGGGAAATTGTTCTAATTTCAGAAATTGTAGACCGATATTCAAAATGCAAATGTTGTTTTCTTAGTTAAATCATTTGCAAGCTATCTAGCTAGGTTTCAGAATCAATTTCCAAAAATTTTCGTTTTTCGACTCCTCCTCCAGGTTCTTCACCTCCTTTTCCCCATGTTAAATTCCCATAGAGAACTCATTTTTCGTAATATAATCAATATTTGACCAGATTTCACGAAATAAAAAGAAGGCTCGTTCTTACATTTTGATAAAATGTAATTTTATCGTTTATATGGCATAACAATTGGGCAGGTTTCGTAAAACAGACAGTAGTACATGCATGGCATAATAATTATTATACTTAATCAAACTTTGCCTCTTGCAGAGCTATATGTATTGCTGTCTTTTTTAATAACACGGGAAAGTTTTTGATACCATATTGTATATGTACCTGAATAAGGCATGTATAATTATGTACGGTTTGTAGGGGATGGCCCCGACCCAATAAATATGTTCCAAACCTAAAACAAAAAAAACACAAACAAAAACAAAAGCCAAAAAAAACGAAACAAATGGGATACTGTCTTGAAATGGTATTGGCAGTACATATTCCATAAAGTGACTGAATATTTTACGCACGGTGACACAATGTTCAATCAATGACATGCGGTTTGGATATAAATCAACGATTAATACACGATGACGGGCATCGTTATATCGTACATATACGTGTCAATGCGTATATGTGTATGTGTTGGGTTTGTAAAGCTGTTCAATGCATACGGGTATATTCCCGTTCTGGGAAAATTGACCCCTGTTCTGGGATTAGCACCCGTTCTGGGATTTGACCACCTTTCTGGGACTGACCCCCGATCTGAGTGTTACATACGGTAGGACCTCTCTAAACCGGACACGCAGACAGTCTGTGTATCCTTAATAATTGTATGAGCTTCATTGGTGTATGTTTATGATGAAAATGGCTGTTCAAGTTCACAAACCACAGCCACATACATTGGTAAAGTCATATGTCTGATTTACAGTGTACCATCTCTAAACCGGACACCCTGGGGACCTCCCAGGGTGTCCGGTTTAGAGAAGTTCCGCTGTACATGTTTTTTGTATGTGGTTCGTTGTTGTTGTTATTATCGTCGATTGTGTCATGCATGTACAGTATAATACAGTATAAAAAGTAGACTTACTGTGAATAAATAATGTTGTAAACATGTCATTCTAAATCATGAAATATATATGAGTATAGTACGCCTCATAGTGCAGTATTACCAAAGCATTTCTTTGGGGTGGTTATATATAAGTTTATTTATGATTGTGACAATCATGACAATAAGAAAGGTTATCAGATAAATAGATTACCAAGCCATATACATGTAGTGTATCTTGATACGACGTTTAAATTGCTCGGCTCGTAATGAATACCTCGGCCAGCATAGGCGTTCCTATACACATCTTCTAGCATTGACTGATAAACTTGATATCACAAGACTCTAGCCTGTTCTCTAAAAGATTTGAAGATGCTAGATACGACAGGGGATTTTGTACCTTCGGACATCTGCGTAATTTCATTAAATATGTTTACAAAAGTTCCAATATTTTTTATAAATTATATCAAAAGTTGACAAGATTTGCGGAGTACACGTGGAATATAATTTCGCATGTACTCTGAAAATTTTGTCAAAATTTGGATGCCATTTACGGAAAATATTGTGAATTTTGTAAACGTATTTCATGAAATTACGCAGACGTCCGAAAATTATATGGCGTGTCTCAATTATGCGGCTGTGACTAGAACCATAGGGCTTATGGGATTTGTGATCAGTGTGTATGTAGCTCCGGATCAAATAGCACACTCTTGTAGACTGATATCTATACATATTGATTGTTAGAAGCGTTACGGGCGCTTAATTGATGGCATGGCGAACAGTGTAGATCCTGATCAGACTGTGCGGATGCACAGGCTGATCTGGATCAACACTGATCGCAAAACGAATAAGCCTCATCTTTCCAGTCATATGTTAAGCACGCCGAAATTGGGGACTTAAATTCCGCGTAGTTCCCATACGCACTGCCTGGTTACATATGAACTGGGTTATCTATGACGTTCTCCGCGGATCTATCCACCTACCTGTATATGCTCCGGGGGTTCCAATGTGTGGGTTGTGGTGGAGTGTGGCCCAGTAGTACTCATCCGGGCTGTACACGTCACGGAACCAATCCAACATTTCGCGCGCAATTCTGTTCTCCTCCACGAATTCTACGAATTGTCGGCTAAACAATCCGTACGCACTCCCCTTGATAATCGTAATGTTATATGGAGGATTGCCTTTCTTTATATCTGTTTTGTGTATCTTTAGTTTGTTTTCACCAGGGACATGTTTATACTTATATCGGTATGTATAACGGGAAGCTATTTTTCGATTACCAGTTATACCTTCGATGTCATTTGAGCCGTTGTAAATTTTCAGGATTTTCACAATTTCTATATTCGTTTTCAAAGGGAATTGCTGACTTGGCAAATTTATAAAATATTTCCACGATTTGTCTTTTAACAGGTCATGCATACAGTTGAGATCTGCTTGTAATCGCGTAAACCCTGCATAGACTACGTATTCTCTTCTGGATACGATAAATACATTGTGAAAACAGCTGGCGATTTTACCGGCGCCATCGTGAACAGCCTTCGGCGCATCAGCGTCAACGTGAATGCAATAAACGTTCTGTGGTCTATAAATAGCTCGTAATAGCCTTTCGGCTTGTTTAATTTCTTTGTACAACAGAATACTGAAAGCAATTGGGAATTCTGCCTCTTCTCTGGAATTGGACTGTTCCTGTTCCAGATATCCGCGCGTACGTTTAAAATCCTCGCAGTTGGGAAACCAACTTCCTACGTCTTCGCTCGCCGTGCCGTTACCCACAATGCTTCCCATGAGCGATTTCGCATTCTGCACTTCCATTTTCTCGCCGGCGATTATAGCGCTGCAGCTTACGTTGAACACCCGTCGGCGCGGAGACAAAACAACGGTCGGATTTTCGGATTTAAACCAGGGTCGAATATCATCGTACTGAAGTTGGCGTATCGACCAATTGTGGTCGTACGCCGACGTGACGTCCTGTGAGCTGATGTACATCCGACCGCTGACGTATACCGTCAGTGCGACGCAGAGGAGGGCTAGCAGGTACCAGCGACGCCAAATGCGACGCCAAATCCGACGCCGCATGTCGACCAGAACCGATCGCAATCTGAAACACAATATACGATACATTACCGCCTGCGCTAATCTTGTTTATATTTGTAAATTTCTTTATTCCATAGGCCCAATTTCTCCAGTCACAGCCAAATTACCTTTGTTATACCTCCCCGAACGGCCACCTCTATACAACAACACCCTCTCTGTAACAGCCGCCATTTTATATCCCAAATGGATGATTTCCTCTATGTATAACCCTTAGACTGCTGAGCATGAAAATTGTCATCTGATGTTGCTTTTGCATTCTTTCTCAATAAAAACATGTTTTCACAGCACTTTAGAATCATTTCCATTGGAAATTATTCTAAAATGCTGTCAAAGCATGTATTTGGTGAGAATTATCGAAGAAAATAAATAAACATCGGACGATAAAACTTAATTCCGCATTAACCTCCCTACAACAGCCACCTCTCTACAACAGCCAGCTTTGCGTCTTCCCATGAGTGGCTGTTGTAGAGAGGTTGCACTGTACTTTAAAACCTACATTCCAACATTTGTCAATTACTTTATTTCAAATTACTTGAATCCTGTGCTTGAAATCAATCAGTTTGATTGGCTGAGCCTGAGCTGTGCTACAGCTCAGGCTCGAACAATCAAATTGCTTGATTGCGCGTTGTCATTGCTATTAGATGTTCAGAAACGTTGGTAGTCTAGGCAAGATTAACGCTGGCGGTTGTATATGTGGCTCTGAAAAACACAAACATAATTATAGGCCAGGGAATATAGCATTTGGCCCGAAAGTCTCTGCAACACAACTGCCATTATTGCCAATAATTCGATAAAAAATATGCTGATCAGCAGAAAAAAAATCGCCAAAAATCGGAGAGTATGAAAGCTGTCATTTTGGCGGAAAAGTGGTAATTTGGTGCAAAAATCGCCAAAAATAGAAAAAGAATATGGAGATAAAATGTGTGGTGATATTATCAAACGAACTTAATAAAACATTTATATATATGAGCCGCGCCGTGCGAAAACCGGGCTTAATGACAACATTTTCAGTTTTTACTTTTTCGCGTATCATCTGAATTATACATCTTTTAAAAGCCATATGCTGCAAAAATTATCTATGTATCCCAAGTATTTTTATGACGCGTGGTAAAATATTATATGACGTTTTAGATCAATGACGTCGAAATTACGACGTCTTTATCAACGGCGTATAAATGGGGTGTTGATAAAATACCTTGACAAGTCCTATAGATTTGTCAACCACATTTGGATATCTCGTAGCCTAGCCAATTGTCTCCCATTATTCCAAGACAAAGTATGAAAATAATGTTCATAGCTCGTGTTGCAGTTGCTAATGTAACGTCATGTTTTGGATTGCGGCCCAAGTAATGTAATTTGTATGAACAATTTTCAAATAAGGCAGAGTGAGAAGTGTTGGCGTTTCCCTGTTGTTTGCTGCTGTCTGAAATAATTTTGGGGAATAATAGCGATATTATTTAACATTTCGTATGCGACGACATATTTTAAAAATATGACACCATGACCGGAAATGACGTAGTTTAACGACTGCCAGCTCGGTGTAAGAGAATATGCCAGAAACAAATATCGCTAGATGGATCCCGATGATGGTGAACATGTAGCAGAAGGCCAGGCGAGTTACCAATTTCTCTCGAGTTTTAGGGTAGATGAAATGACATTTGTACATTTTTCCAATTGAGTGGTTGCAGTGGATGAATCTATTATCAAATATCGTCGATTGAGACGTTATTCAGTCCTCCATATTCGCCCAAGCTTGTCCCATGTGAGTTCATGTTTTGAAACCGTACACGAACAGCCGCTTAAAGGGAATCCACTTCGACAACGTCAGCAGTCAATAATGTTACTGTTGGTATTCCAGGTGGTATGTTTGAACACAGTTGAATTGCATTGCATGACTTAGCTGTAGGAAGTGCATGTAGTATAAAAAATATGTTATACCGTTTATTTTGGAAAATAATAACCAATTGCGCGAGCACGAATGAAAGCATGGACATGTTCTTCTTCCATTGAACAATATGGAGCATAACACTAACATAAAAACGTCATTTTGACGTCGGGCCCCATATCGCGTGATGACGTTGTGTTGGTAACGATAAAATTGTCCATGGTATATTACTGATGAGCTGTGCATATGAAATCGATGAAGCATTTATCAATCATCATGGATATGAATGTTCAGTTAACCCAAGAGATATACGGGGCGCCAAGTGGGACATGGCTCAATTTTGTCAACAAAATTCATTTTTGTGCCAAAAATTCAATTCTGTGTCACAAAATTCACTTTTGTGCCACAAAACTCAATTCTGTGTCACAAAATTCAATTCTGTGTCACAAACTTCACTTTTGTGCCACAAAACTCAATTCTGTGTCACAAAATTCACTTTTGTGCCACAAAATTCAATTCTGTGTAACAAAATTCAATTCTGTGTCACACAATTCAATTCTGTGTAACAAAATTCAATTCTGTGTAACAAAATTCAATTCTGTCAATTCTGTGTAACAAAATTCAATTCTGTGTCACAAAATTCAATTCTGCACACGCATGTAAGAAGGACTACCATTGGTCAGAAACTGCACTGGAGAAATGGGTCACGGTCGCCGATCTACACATTCAATGTCGATGATTCATTTCTCATTCTGCCGATGATTCATTTCTCATTCTGCCATTTTGCTTCAACTATCTCCAAACAGTCAAACGTTGACAAACCCATTCGTATTTAAACTCATTTGCGTTATAATTGTACACATAATTCATGTACATGTAGATCTCCCGCGAGTACTGACCTCATTTATTGTGTATGGCAAGGTACATCTGCCCCAGTTAAATCAATAATACACGCGCTGTGGCCTGTGTTCTGACTGCTGTCTGTGTTTATAAACAGAATGTGTGTATTGGGCCATTTGAGGAAACCATTTGTAGTATTTGTGTAGATACCATGGATACTAAGATGGTGTATACTGTAAATAATGCATGTAGACACATAGTTGCGAACACGTAACTTTGCAACTAGTAGACACAGATACAATACCATTTGTTTCACAAGGTTAGATCTACTGTTAGAATACGACGTCATCTAATGTCATTTTCGAGCATAAAACGTTACCTGATAAATAGAATACCAGGCTAGTGTATTTTAATATCAAGTTTATCAGGCTCGGCTCGGAAACGGTAGGAATTCCTCGGCAAGCCTCGGAATTCCTACGTGTTTCCTAGCCTTGCCTGATAAACTTGATATCAAAATACACTAGCCTGGTATTCTCTATATATGGGCATGCTCTCAGGTCTAGCTATGTCCCGGCTACTTTATGTTTGACTCTGTTTACATAATTGAGGGAAAATTCTGAATATCTTTCTTATTTCTCCTTCAAAGTATATATGCTTATATGGTGTGACCACTCATTTGTAATCATAATATAACCAAAATAACTGTACATAAAGAAGTATAATATTGATATATTGGGTTATATTTTCGCATTGAAATATTTAAACCTGCAAGTGTACTCCACCATCTAGTAAAATGGACTAAGACCGATCTCAACCAATCAACGTAGAGATAACATAGACTATCCTACGCAAACTAATGTTTGTGGACAAAACTGAATTCTGTCCCACAAAACTGAATTCTGTCCCACAAAACTCAATTCTGTCTTACAGAATTGAATCCTTTATAACAAAAATTAATTTTGTATATCAGAATTTTACATAATTGGATTTTGTGATTTTAGTGTTACAAAACTCAATTTTGTCTGGACAAAATTGGTTTTTGTATCAGAAGTTTACATAATTGGATTTTGTGATTTTTAGTGTTACAAAACTCAATTTTGTACACATAATTAACCTGTCCTGCATGGCGCCCCGTACGCATATGGATGTTGCAGCATAATAATAATGGTTATTCAACCAACACTGCAAATCGAAAACTCTTGCAAGCAACCTATCCGCGATGATTGGTGGCTGGTAATAATGTGATGTGTTGGCAGTTTCAACATTAGCCACACGAGTGACCGTACAACTTTATGTACATATTGTGTTTGCAAATCTTCTAAAATTATCCCGCGGGACTATAACCCAAACCGCGTAAATATAATACATATTTGTATGTTGCAGTTGCAGGTTATGCATATGGGATGCCCACCCCCACCCCCCCACACACCCCTCATATAAATCCGCCACAGCTGGAAGCCCAGTTTAGATATGTGTGACGAATGACTTTCATATCATAACAAAGTGGTGTTATTTTAATTACTACAGACCAACATAAATAGAAAGAAGTGATAAAAATATCACGTAAAAACTTTCAATTTCTTTTTCTTTTCATTTCAATATGAAATACATTTCAGACACACCGATTGGCATTCAGTGATGAACTATTTTCCCAAGGGGCGCTTGTCCCCGAATCCCCAATCCCCACCTTTCGTCGCCGGATCATATGATTGTGCCCACACGTAATTTTCACGATAATTGTTTTTTATTCCAATATTATATCATAAGGATGTGTACGGAATTGCTGCATGGAGTATGAAGTATTAGTTTGTAGACATTGCACGTGTACATCTGCAGTTGACCGCATTTAACGTTAACTTTGTGACAAAACACGACGTCGGGCAGATTTGGTAGTGTGATACCTTATAGTTGTCGCCGTGTGTCTTTCTTGAGGATCGCATTACCATCGCCTGATATACATTAGTATTCAGTCAAGTGATAAGCTGATGATTTGATACTACAAATTTCCAATTAATTTCAAGACTTTTCGAAAACTCCACCGACATCACTGTGTGTTTTGTGCATTATGTATTTCCTATACACAAACGAAAGCTGCATTGAAATCATTGATTCTGAATCTATTAGTCTAAGAGAGATTTTGATGCATTTGTTTTGCCAAATTCAATACAAAACCCCGGATATATATGTCATTATATAGCTGCGTGTCTACCTCGGTTTATGATAAAATGAGTGGGATTAAATGGCATATAATTCGCTAAGTACTGGCTAGAATTGTTCAAAAGTCTCAATATACCGAGATAATAGATGGTAATATCGTTGGCATACACTAGGTTCATATTTAAGATTATTTAGGAAACAAAGTGCAATGTAAGCGAAGACTTCGCTGATATGTAGCCAGTTAAATTATGCGTTCACCATTTTCAATTCATAAGGACAACCGACGAAAAAGAGTGACAATGTCAAAGAACGACAGTTAGGCGACAATGTACAGCGCCTCATGCATTTGTAAGTCATTGATGCCGCGAGGAACTCGTGCAAGTATCCTTGCTATAATTGTTTGGATGACACCATGGCCATAACGTCACACATGTATTCACGTTCAGAGACGTCACAGGTACGTGACGTCACATCATGCCGTCATAATATGTGTGCTGAGGTACAAGGCATCACGTCTCATATTAGTGAAAGTTTCAGTAAGTTATCATTTTCCGTTTTCTGTTCACACTTCATGTTAACTGACACCAATAAACGTAAATGGGAGGGCAAAACTTTTACGGCGACCTTAGACAATTTGAATCGTCGTTTTTACGACGTCATTTACCGCTTTTCATGACGTTGTCATTAAACCCGGTTTTCGTATATTATATGAGCCGCGTCGCGAGAAAACCTGTCTTCGGGAGTCTAACGACGTCACAAGAGATGACGTCATGAACTTAACGTAATTTCAGCCGATATTTCCAATTATCGACGTTTGACAGATCGCCATGTTAGGTTTGTTCCGTGGTGTTAAAGTTATCTAACGAACAGAACAACAACCACCTCGATGTTTTTATTATACTAATGCATTTTACCAATGTGAGCGTTATAAATTCGTTTAAATTGTAATCGAACCTTTGTTCAGTGTAAGATACATTCCCAAATATATCTATAATCGGGCATTAACTGTTATCGACCACCATTTACAGGTGAAAACTCTGTGTAAGCTACATTTTTTATTTACATACAGATGGTCGGCAGCTACAATACTCGAATAGTTGGATGACTTTTTTCGAGGCCTAGGTGTCGGGAAATCGCATCTGCGGCGATCTGGCATCTACAAATTTCCTGGGGGAGGACCCCCAGTCCCCCCTACTTTACGATTTCGCGCTCGCGGAGGTCAGCTATGCCGAATTTTAATTACAGACACCCCCTGCAATTATTTCTGTATCCGCGCCTGGGGCCCGGTTTCCCGCACAACTACAGTGGGGTCAGCGTGTAAGTGCACACACGAACGAACACGACAGGTTGGAACGCTGACCCCACTGTATTTCATGTATAAAAAAAAAATGTAAATATTTTTCTGCATTTTTTCTCATTTCGCATCAAAAGTGTATGTTGTTACCACTCAGTTGAACCGTCTCGGCGAGACGGTTCAACTGAGTGGTAACAACATACGCTTTGGGTGGGTAGCGAACCAACCTGTCGTGTTCGTTCGTGTGTGCACTTACACGCTGACCCCACTGTATATGTTTCAGATCTGGTTAACTCGACGCGACTTTTCAGTTTATTGCTCAATTCTTTCTTTCTAATATAATGTATAAAATTAAAATTTAGCGCAACCTTTACCGATTTTAAGAAAAGAATATATCTTGCAAAAAATACAAAGCCATGGATGTTACGACCAGTATAGCCATATATAAGTCCCATCTGTGCATATGCACCGTCTGATCAAAACATACGATGTTCGCCAGTCAGTCACTGGGGAATCCTTTCTCGATTGCCGACAGGATATGGGTCGCCGATCGTACATTTATTGCAGAGGTCCGGTTTTTCTCAGCAGGTAGTCCAAGTACACGTGTATACGCGGACGATATCGAGAACATTAGACGTTTCTATTATCTGAATATGGAAATCATAAATCAGAATGCACGCTAACATGTATGTCATGTTAAGAAATAGATACGGTGGGATGATATTCAAAGGCAAAACTATGCTGGGGACATTATTATCCTGGACCGTTAGTGACAAATGTCAAGTCGTGACAAATGCAATATAGATACAAAAAATCAAGAACTAGAAAATACATGTGGGATTATATTTCAAGGCAACATCCTGGGGACATTAGTATTCTGGAACATGAATGACAATCTGTCAGAACATACGATGTTCGGCAGTCAGTCACTCCTTTCTCGATTGCCGACAGGTTTTTTCAGGTCGTCCAAGGACAACTGTATACGCGGGACGATGTCGAGAACATTAGACGTTTCTATTATCTGAATATGAAAAGGATCAATCAGAATCCACGCTAACAATTATGTCATGTTGAGAAATAGATACGGTGGGATGATATTTCAAGCCAACATATGCTGGGGACATTAGTATTCTGGAACATGACAATAAATGTGGGATTATATTTCAAGGCAACATGTTGGGGACATTAGAGTAATGAACTGCTAATATTGTTCGGCGATTATCAAGGATCTCTTGACTTGGGGTCTTGTTATTATGTTATATCTTCCACCCTCTCATTGCTTCGTACTTTGGGACCCTCGCATTTTAAGTTAAGCCTCCAAAAGACAAACTGCTACCGTAACACTCCCAAAACAAAGACAAGTCGGTGGTACGACAAGTTGATCAAAAGCTGTGATAACAAATGTCTCAAATATGTTACCATAGCCATTTTGTCGATGTGGCGGAACTTCCACGCGCTACCCTTGAAGGTGGTCTCCCACTAGGCGAGTGAGATACTGCGATGGAGTAGAAACTACATGTAAGCGATACAGGCTTTTGCCCTCACGCTATTCGAGTGACAGTGAACTGTACATAGCGAGTAACGCATGGAAGTAAAAGTTCGTGTCATCAGACATGAACACTGCCTTTCAGAACAAACAGTTTTTTATACCCACTTTTTTTTAAAACAAAATGGGTATATTGTTTTCGTCACGGGTGCCCGTCCGTATGTCCGTCCGTCACGTTTCTTGTAAGAAGTAAAATGTTTTAACCGTAATAGGTAGGGACTTGGTGTGTGCCTTCCTTATGGTGAGTAGATGCGCAGTGAATTTCGATTTTTGATTCGACCCCTGGTCATGAATTATCTTCCCCTTTTCAACTTTGCATTTTGGAAACGTGGGTATATTGCGATGGCACGCCATCGACTGTGCTCTAGTTTTAATGTAATTAAATGTTGAACGGATTGTTCTCCCCGTATGTATGTGTATTTCCATTTGTATATGTTAAACTAAACGGTCGTATATGTTGAACTAAACGGTCAACCAATCAGTTGATCAATATACTTCCGTGGTTTTCTACAATTATAAATTGTTAAAACGCTCAGTAAACACGTCAACAAGAAATCAGCATACCTAATTCGCGTACCCGCGCACGCTCATACTTGCTGGTACATGAACTTGCCGGTTTGACTGCTTCGCTTTGCACATTCATGTGTTACCAAAAGACTCAAGCTCATTATGTCAACTTTCAAACTGTTGTTACAAATGTTGGCGTATACTCTATGTGTAACGGTAGATACTGTAACGTCATATAACGTCGCTTGACATCGCTTTTACGTGACGTCTCTTTTGATCAAACTACCTGCATAGTGGTGTTGTATAAACTATAATATCTTAATGAATATTGCAGATAGCATGATTAAATAAAAAGCGTTCAATTCATCATACAAATACCATTGTCATAGTAAGAAAATGTCATATTGACCAAAGATTTCCCGAATACAGGTTTTCGCGTGACGCGGCTCATATAGTGTTTATAGACAAAAATAATTGAGCATATTGGGTGTCATTTATGAGGTAAAACTATCAAATTAGTGCATAAATTGTAGTAATTTTGAAAAACATATTTCTGCCAAACGTTTCAAGACTTAAAACCGAACATTGGATAACATGTTGATAAATACCTATTATTCACATGAAAACAAATTCGAAGACATTTGGTAACGAGAAAGTGATATTTGAAGTTGGTAAATAAGTACCTATATGTAATTTTAAAAAAATTATGAAAACTGGAAACACAAAGTTTTATTAGATAGACACCAAACCATGTGCTTATAATTACACATATAACTACAGAAACATGTATGTAAGTCCCCACGACCGAGTCTTAAAACAGCATATAGCGTTACCGCCGCCCATACGTCCCGTACAAAGTGAGTACGTACGTCACAAAAAAATAACGCTCAGCTAAATGTCTTTTTCCACACACGGTTCTGCTTAATATTTCATACACACATTGCTCTCATAGTACTCTACATCCCAATGACACACTCACGATCGTCCCGCCCTTACTAAGCCCAGGGGCAAGGTTACATATTTGGTGAGTTCAAAACCTTGACGCTTGCGTCAATGCCTTATATGTTTTGTTTGCATGCACGAATATGCTTAATATGTCACACATGTGTCGCTCCAATGGTCCTCTACCGGCCTGCAACAATCCAAGATCGTCCAACCCCCATTAAACAAAATGTCATGGTCACATACTTGGCGCGTCCCAAACCTGAACTCTGGGGGCAAATAACTTATAAGTTTGGTTTCCTCGCACGGATCTGTTTGATATTTCATACACACATTGTCCTAATGCCGTCTACAACCCACTGACAAATTCACAATCGTCCGGCCGCCGCTAAGCCCAGGATGAAGGTCACAGACTTGGTGAGTTCGAAACCCTGACGATTGGGTCAATCATTATATGTTTTGTTTGCATGCACGAATCTGCTTAATATGTCACACACGTGTTGTTCCAATGGTTCTCTACCGCCCTGAAACAAACCACGATCGCACCGCCCGCGTTAAGCAAAAGGCCAGGGTCACATACTTGGTGCGTCCCAAACCTTAACACTCGGTTCGGTTTCCTCCCACGGATCTCCAGCATTTTGGAAAGTAGCCGAATACTGACGTTTCCGGTTGTCCGAATAATCTCTATTGTATGACGTCACGGAATTTTCAGGGTGAAACGGCGCGTAGGAATACATCTAAGTATGTAAATGTGATCACATGACATGCTATCTACTTGTAGATCGTGGATTTACTTGCAGGTAATTGATCGGTCAGTCAATCAGATTTCGACAATTTCATTAAGGTGCATTAGAATCTATGTTTTGTTTCCTTTCACCAATATACTCGATATTTCAGCAACATATTTCTTCTATCATCCTCTACTGTAGTGTAACACAGTCACGATTGTCCAGCCCCCGATAACCCAAATGGCAAGGTCAAATACGTAGTTCGTTCAAAACCTTAACGCTCAGGTATATGTCTTACAATTTCCGTTTCCCTGAACGGATATGCTTGTTGCTACAATGGTCCTCTGTCGTCCAGTGACAAGTCCAAGATTCGTTCGAATTCTTCCTATCAATTCATGAGAAAAAGTCGTTTGACGATTTTGACATGTTTATAGCGGCCATTACTGTGACAGATAAACGCATAACCGCGATCACATCCACTGGTTATGAATGAAACAATGAACAACGGCCTGTCGATAACCGTTCATGTGGAGAGAACCTCGGACGGACGGACGGACGGACGGACAGACGTGCTGGAGGACATAGAGAAATCATGATAACTCGTTTCAAATGGTTCATCGCAAGTTAGGAATATTTGATAATTTAAATCATTGATAGTCTTCATCCATTGTTGTTTATAAATTTAATTCCTGTTTTCAGGAACTTAAGTTCATTTGCTAAACACACATTTGAAAATATATTGTCATTTATATTGTTAGTATATCTTTGGTCAGTTGGTATTTAAAAAATTATTCCAGTTTTTAGCGATTTCTGTATTAAATTTGTACTTTTATCCCAAACAAATATCACCCGGGAGATCCGGATTATATTTTGTATTTGAAAAGACATAGTTGGCAATATATTATCAAAAGTTTTATGTAATATAATTCAACAGTTTTTTTGCAATATTGTTATACACTTTATTACGATTTTTGTACAAAATCACCATTTTTGGTTTTCAAAACATGACAACTTTCCTACCTTCCGATTGTTAGCGATTTCTTTTCTGCTGATCAGCATATTTTTCTCGAATTATGGGAAATAATGGTGGTTGTGTTGCAGAGACTTGCGGGTCGGCTGAATTTTTCACGTAAATGCCCCGGCCTATAAAGTATATTGGCTGAAAAGATAGATTACAATGGTAGGGCAATATTATCAAAGGTACATGCCCACTCAGTACTAAGGCATAAACTGTTCTTTATAGGAATTAAATAAGTGTATAATTGTGTCACTATTCCACCAGTTCTAAAAAGTGCGAGTGCCCGCTATAAAGATATAATCAATTCGTAATGTTTATTTCACTGAGTGTGACTCGCGGTGGTATCAGGCTATTTTCATATGCAATTGAGGCATGATATTTTTTAATTATTTATACTAAATAGATGCGTCACCTGAAAAAATAATATTTTTGGCAGATTATAAAGTATGATCATTGAACATCAACAAATAAATACAGAGAATAAATAGTAATGTCCGTTAACATTTTAATGAAACACGGTTATTTCCCTGATATCAGTGTTGAAATTTACGTCTGATATGAAATGTATAATAATGTCAATCACTACGTGGGGTAGCGGTGAATGAATGTTTATTTTGCCAGAAAATGTCTCAGACTATGTCTCTGATACAAAGAACAGTTTGTGCCTACTCAGTGGGCATGTACCTTTAAAGTAATGTTACCTGGCAATTGTCTTACCAAAAACTCGTCACAAGGGGATAGAGTTGCTGCATTGTAGAACCCACTACTGTTCACCCACTACTGTTCACCCACTACTATTCACCCACTACTGTTCACCAACTACTGTTCACCCACTACTGTTCACCCACTACTGTTCACCCACTACTGTTCACCCGCCCCTATTGTAACTGTAACCTATTTAACAAACATTTCAATTTAAGGACAAATTTATTATGTTTTATTATACTGACTTTATTACATTATCACAGCCATTTTGGCTGTGCTAATGTAATAAATTCAGTATAATAAGTCTGCATACTTTTAATCATCAAATATATGCAGTCGTTAGTTCTATATGCATAAATAATGCATTTCTGGAAAAATAAATGATTACTCCCTCAAAGTATACTTTGCTAGATAAGTATACTTTGCAATTTTGATGAAATATATGTAGGCTACTGGTGTTATTATGCTAGGGATGGATGAACAGCAGGGGTATTGGATATACAGTGCATGTAGCAGCCACGGCATTATTATTTTATTATTAAGAAACTACGGAGTTCCCTCAATTTAACTATTCGTTCTCACGAAATAACAATTCGATTATGATTTCACAGTGGGAAAGGAAAGCACCCACCTATCCATTTAAATTGTTTGAATAACGAAGCAGTAACGTAAATACATCAAAGTTGAAAGATGTCGAAGATACAATTTACCGGTTTAAAGCCCCCCCCCCCCCCTCCTCCCCATACACACCCCACCCGTCCTACTACACCCATTTATTTCATGAATATGAACAGAGCTATTTTCTGACCCTTGCCCTCCCCCCCCCCACCCCATCATACACACCCCACCCCACCTACTCCACCCCAAAAATGCTAGGCAAAGACATAAAATCACATCTGGCTCACCTTCCGTTGCCATTTGTTTTCATGAATGTGAACATAGCCATTTTTCTGAATGGTGTCGCCCCCCGCCTCCCCCCACCCCCCCCCCCCCCATACACACCCCAGCCCAAATATCCTAGGCAAAAACATAAAATCACATCTGGGCGCACCTTCCGTTGCCATTTGTTTCTATGAATATGTGAACATAGCCATTTGTGTTCTGAATGGTGTCTCCCCCTCCCCCCCCCCCCCCCGCCATACACACCCCAGCCCAAATATCCTAGGCAAAAACATAAAATCACATCTGGGCTCACCTTCCGTTGCCATTTGTTTTCATGAATGTGAACATAGCCATTTTTCTGAATGGGTGTCGCCCCCGCCTCCCCCCCCCCCCTCCCCCCCCCCCCCCATACACACCCCCAGCCCAAATATCCTAGCAAAAAACATAAATCACATCTGGGCTCACCTTCCGTTGCATTTGTTTTCATGAATGGTGAACAAATAGCCATTTTTCTGAATGGTGTCGCCCCCCCCCCCCCACCCACCATACACACCCCAGCCCAAATATCCTAGGCAAAAACATAAAATCACATCTGGGCGCACCTTCCCTCGTCATTCTTTTAATGAATGTGAACAATAGCCAGTTGCTCCCTGTAGCCTATTTCACCACCATTGCAAAGTATACTTTGAGGGAGAAATATTCAATCTAAAGATAAATTTATTAATTTTTATCATACTGAATGTATTATGAAATGGCTGTGATAATGTAATAAATTCAGCATAATATTTCTGCATACGTTTAATCATCAAATATATGCAGTCGTTAGTTCCATACGACATAATGCATTTCGGGAAAAATAAATGATTACTCCCTAAAAGTATACTTTGCTAGATAAGTATACTTTGCAATGTTGGTGAAATAGGCTACAGGTCAATTGATTTGTATGCCGCCTCTCGGACAGTGCTTTTTTCGCATATGTCCGTCACACATAATCAACCAATTGAATGTTATTATTTCCGATCCTTGTTGGTCGTTGAGCACTACTATATAGAGACTAGTAGGTTAGTGCCGTGAATGGGTAAACATATCTGGCAAGGCTCGGGAAACGGGATGAGCGATGCTCTGCTCTGTTTCCGTGCCGCGCCAGATATTTTTCGATATATTCACGGCACTAACCTACTATTCTATTTATCCCGTCAACACCTACACATGGCTGTAAAATGCAAAAATATAACCCTAGCCACCGCACATATTCATACGCAGTGATTATGTCGTATTGACAGAATATCAAAAATGTTTCACGGCACCGTGTTTCACGGCACATACGCACTGTGTTGATGGGATAAACTGTCATTCACATTCAGTGTCTATGTCTCCATATTTGCATGGAGTAGCGCTTATTTTCTGCGTCACTTACTGCGAGTATGCGCAGTCGGTGACACAGAATCAAACGCTGTTTGCAACGTATTCGGCTGGTAGTTCAGTTGTGTTCAGAGATTTTCACGCATCGCTCAAGACGTTTTCAAGTTATGTTCAATCCTAAATACAATGTTTTAGCGCTAATTCCATAATAGCAGGGCACCAATATGGAAAGCGTGAATATTCGTTATAATTCAATCCAGTGTTTATGCAGCAAGTTAGAGCCCCCCCACCCTCCAACACAAACACATATATATGGAGCCATGACAATGAATTAAAATATCGCCCCAAAAGAGTATGTCTGTCCGTAAAAAATAACCCCAAATGTTTTATAAACAGGTGTGAATAATATAGTCTATGGTGGGGCTTTGCCTGAGACAGGGGAATCACAGGCAACCAGTGCGTTGAAGCCTCGCACAAGACTTCAACGCACTGCTTGCCTGTTATTCCCCTGTCTCAGGCCAAACCCAGCCATTTATTATTGTTCTCACCCATAGCCTGAAATGCAAAATAAATCTAAAAAAAAACGCGATAAATTTTAAACTTTTCCCATACCAAATTGACGTTATTTACGCGAGAAACTAACCCGATGTTACTTTAATTGGCATTAGGACGTTGGTTACATTGCGTCATTTCCGACTGACCCGGGATGAACACGCGCTCTCATTTGTGTCTTTAAAGTGTCTTTAAAAGTGAAATTGTTCGCTTATTAGTTATGGATTCGAATGTCATCCACAATTATGTAAGCAGGCAAGGACTAAAAAAAAGGCGACCGACTATTACAAATGGTTTGCACATGACGGCCGCCGTCATAGCCGGGGATTCTCTGCCTAATGGAGACAGCGAAGCTAAAAACAAAAACAAACAATAATACGTGTTCGACCAAAGTTAGAAGCCTTGCTCAAATATATAGAGTTATACCGATGAAAGCCGAAACACGCCGAATGCCTGTGGTTCATGGCCGAACACATGTACATACATTGCATATATTTCGAAAACGCGACTGTCACACGGATCGCGGATGAAAACACCCAGGCCGTAGACCGCGGGTTCAAACAGTTCCCGAGTGCCACGGCAAAAAGTTTACCCACGACTGGACATGGTCGAACTTTATTGTTACATTTCCGTATCATGCAATTGGAGCATATATGCAGTACTTTCGGTACTTTGATAACCCGTTTCATTCAAACAGCTGTAATGCACACATACATATTCCGGGGCCACAGTACATGTCGCGTGATGCAGCCGCGCCAATTTCAAAGGTTCAGTGAGACCGTTGTGAACTGGTCTGGTGACGTAATTGTGCGTTCTAGTAACGTGATGAGTGACATGCATTACGTAGGTGTTGGCTTGGCCCCGGAATGAGCATTGTCTACAGCCATTGTCAAACAGCACGCGCTGTATGTTTTAACACGGCTGTGAGCGGTGTCGAACAACGACAGTCATGTAACAATTTATGTTAACCAGTCAACCCACCACAAAGATTACCGCCAGTTGTTAAAGGTTACAGAATGAATGATACTTATTTTGGTCGAAACGGTGACAGATCTCGGGCAAGAATGTAACTCCGGTAAGTCCGTGTCATTGAATCAGTTTTCGACCGCCAATCCGTCACCTTTTCGACCGAGATCCGTGACATCATGAACTCCAAACAATAGACATTATATTAATCTGGTTCTGCGTGAATTAATATCACAATATGTTCACTTACTCCTAAGAAAGAAAACTTTAACCTCGTCGTGTGCCCCAATATTGTTTACATTATTTTGCCACGGAAACTCTGTTTACTTCACGTGAACGGCTGTTCGTGTTTTCTTTTACATGCTACAAATATGCTGAAAATTGGTAGAATTTTGGGTAGTAATGGATCAATATTTGCACGCAAACTGTGTTTGTGACCTTAAAACATGGTGATGAATGTTTATTTTGCCAGAAAATGTATCAGATGATGTCTCTGATATAAAGAACATTTTGTGGGCATGTACCTTTAAAAATCCAATATGTGAACAATAACTTATACGTGTCCGGCACTGACTAGATACGTATATCCGGGTTACAACTACTTTATCTGACGTTCCATTGTGCGAACGTTGCCACATGACCTGGATGAATGACATAGCGTTCATGTAAGCAAGCGTCACCTGAAAAAATAATTGCACTCAACGAAAATTCCTCTCAACGAAAAAGGCATGGTATGTTTGCCCATTCTTTATCAATGTTACCTGATGCAGGGGTGGATCTAGAGGGTGGGATTCCGGGGTTTACATAGATCACAGTTTACCACTAGTTGGAGTCTGAATTTAAACTTCGTAAAACAAAGGAAAGTGCATTTCGAAGAGCTCAAAAATAGGACAACCCCCTAGTTGCTAATGAGAGTAGATTACAAGACTTACCTTCGCAACTAGACAACTCCCCCCCCCCCCCCACCCGTTCCCCAACGTTTGGATCCGCCCCTGTGATAAATGGAAGAGCCTCGGCATTCCTAATACACGTTTCCTATTGAATACATTCTGGTTTTATCTAGATTTACAGTTACTGTATTATTGATATGCTGAAACATTTTAGAGCACCTTTAATACACTAGACCAACTTTATTATTGCCACGCTTGTTTTAATACGGCATACATCAGTAGCCTGAGCCTATTTCACCAACATTGCAAAGTATACTTTTCTAGCAAAGTATACTTTGAAGGAGTAATCATTTATTTTATCCGAAATGCATTATTTCATATAGCACTAACGACTGCATATATCTGATGATTAAAAGTATGCAGAATCATTATACTGAATGTATTACTTTATCACAGCCAGAATGGCTGTGATAATGTAATAAATTCAGTATAATAACATTTAATAAATTTATCCTAAAATTGAAAATTTCTCCGTCAAAGTATACTTTGCTAGAAATGTAATCATTGCAATGTTGGTGAAATATGCTACAGATAAGGCTGTGCCATTCTTACAGAACATGTTCGAATTTCTGAATACCACTAATCCAGAAAAAGGGTATATCCATACCATACGAAAATGATCAATTATGAAGATTTCTATACATTTACTTCACACATCAATGTGCTATATGTTACCAACATGAAAGGTTCATTGCATGTGAACAAATCCACCAAAGGTATGTCAGAATCAGGCCCGTACGCAGAAATTAATTTAGGGGGGCTAAACAATTTTTTTGCACATCCACGGACAGACCTCGGCAGATTAACCATTTCATCCCTAAGAAACTGAAATGGATTTTGATATGTTAATTTTGCAACCCAATCCAATCATCACAAATGATTTTCACATGGGGTGTTTTTGTTCTCAAAATTATGAAAAATACTTGCAAAAAGTGCAGATCCAGATGAGACGGCTCGTCACGAGCCGGCTCATCTGGATCTACACTTTTTGCCAATACCACTATACAGACCGGTGGTGTTTAAATGGTTAAGGGGGGTGCGTACCCCCTCTGCGTACGGGCCTGAGAATAGACTACTAATGGCAACTGTGCAGTAAACATTAGTTTTGCACTTACGAAGTTCTTAGTCGTGAAACTGGCCCCTCGGTCGTATGTGCTTTGCGACCAGTGTAGATCCAGATCAGCACAGTCAACTCAATTATCACCTCAAGATAAAAACCGTATTCTCTATATGCACGTACATTATTACAGCACAACAAACAAACCGTAAACGGCGCTTTTGTCAGTTACATTTATATTTTTTGAATGTCATTTTTTGAATGGTCGATTTAAAGGCACATGCACACTCAATAGGCACAACATGTTCCTTATATCAGAGACATCACGTGAGACATTTTCTGGCAAAATAAACATTCATTCACCATTATGCCACGTATTGATTACATTATTATACATCATGTACATTGTATATCAAACGTAAATTTCCATATTGATATCAGGGGCGATAACCGTGTTTCCTTAAAATGTTAACGAACATTACTATTTATTCTCTGTATTTATTTGTTAATGTGCAATGATCTTACTTTATAATCTGTCGAAAATAGTATTTTTTCAGGTGACGCATTTAATTGGTAAATAATTAAAAAATATCATGCCTCATTTGCATATCAAAATAGGCTGATACCACCGCGAGTCGCTATCAGTAAAATAAATATTATTAGATGATTATATCTGTATAGCGGGCACTGGTAAATTTTAGAACTGGTGAAATAGTGACACAATTATACACTTATTTAATTCCTATAAAGGAAACTGTGTGCCTACTGAGTGGGCATGTACCTTTAAACACGGCTTCGATGAAGCGTATATTACATGATGTCAAGTCGGTAAAAACAGTACACTATTAAAGTGTCAGATTGTACCCACCTTGATCCTAGCACATAAACAGTTTCACAATAAATATCGATAAGGATGTATACTGAAGGAATAAAAAAGCGCATACAAGTTTAAATTCACAACTATTCATTACTCGTTATTTTTGAACACTTGGACTGACCCTATGAACCCGAAAGCCCGCTATAGCGGAGTTTGCAAATAGTTCAGATCCAGATGAGCCGGCTCGTGACGAGCCGTCTCATCATTATCTGCACTCTTTGCAAGTAATTTTCATACTTTCAGAACAAAAACACCCCGTTTTCATAAATGGACTAATCTGAAAATCATGTTTTCACTATTGGATTGGTCCTAAAATTAGCATATCACAGTCCATTCTAGTTACTTAGGGTTGAAAGTGTTTATATGACTTTCGGGCAGTGACGATTTTCTCGGCTAATAAAAGATGGTGTAATGTTAGGATAATGTATTTAACGCATATAATAATGATAAGCTTAAATGGTACATGTAAATGAAAATGAATAGGGTTCATTGTTGTCCCAAGTTAAACATGTATAGCTAATTTGGTTACGATCCGACACGAAGAACTTGGGTTATTGCGTGGACAAGGATAGAGTGCGAACATTATAAATGGTCGCCAATGGGGAGGTAAGTCATCGGAACGTTTTGAAAATCAACATGGTTCTTCGTTTCGTCGTGATGAATATGTATGCCGAATTTGGTTACGATCGATCAACTAAAGTCCGATTTATTAAGTGGACATGGATACATAGTGCGTACAAGGTGAATACATAATACGTCCCGTTTTTCAAATGTTATCTCCCTTGATATAGCATATTGTGTCACGCACATTTCTATGGGGGCAGCCATTGATCGACGTGCTATGCATAATTTTGCACAGTATTGTGCTCAATTTATCAATTACATTTTGAAGATACATGTACTAATAAAGACAGCTCGTGCGTATGAATACAGCAGCTGTTATATTTAGGTCTCACTGGACAGTACGTACGGAGCTAGCAGTAAAAGGGGGTGGACGATTTTCTTTTATATATATTTCAGTACCGACCCTGCAAGTTACGCCAGTGTGTTTTACGAAATTAACATACCTCACACAATGATTAGTTTTTTGTGGAGAAATGTCAGTACTTTGATTTTAAACGGGCGTATAATAATGTTTTCTTTGTTGTGCTCGTCCTACAACGGTTTTGACCAGTGTAGCTCCTGATCAAATAGCACATTCCTGTAGCCCGATAACGACCCGCAATTCGTTCCCACGAAATAACAATTCGTTCTCACGGGAACGAATTGTTAATTCGTGGGAACAAATTGTTAATTCGAGGGAACGAATTGTTATATCGTGGGAACGAATTGTTAATTCGAGGGAACGAATTGTTAATTCGATGGAACGAATTGTTAAATTCAAGGAACGAATTGTTATTTCGTGGGAACGAATTAATAAAACAAATTCCATGTCCCCTGCGGGGCTCCGTACCATCGGAGTAATGTCCGTTGAAATAAATTCATGACGTTGATGTTATATATGATTAACCGTATTTTTGTTCACCCAGTATATAATATATTGAACTACACAGAGCTAAATCAGTAAGATTTTGACCATTTAGATAAGCCGTGTAATCTGTGCAACACTAACATATTCGTTTTCTGATAGGAAGGGACAACACAACAATCCCGGGTGACCTGATATGATAACATGGTTTGCGCAACAAGAATAGGTTTAACCACACTAAATCATCATATATTCATGCGCGGTGTAGTAAGTAGTATGTCAAAAGTAAACCTACATTTTAATTCTTGAATAACCAGAGCAAGCAGAATTGGTGCAGTTTATGGGAAAATAGGTCCCACAACATCCATACGAAAACATGAAATCAGCGGATAATATCAAAATGGGTGGTGATTGGTTAGGTTATATAGTAGACAAGGTGTATGATCACGTGGTACTAACAACAACAACAACAAGTACCGATTCAAAGTACGTATTCATTTATAGTGTCCTTATTACGTAACGGATTTTGATGAAATATGGTGCATCAAACGCGTCTTGTTCAGCTGCATTTGGTGGTCTCTGTATTTTCGCCCAAACTTCTGTCGTTTTTGCGAAGAATCGATTTCCGTGTCACCGACACGGAAATCGATTCTTTGCAAAACGAAACAAGACTGTGCCAAAGTCCATAGACCACCAAATGCATATCATTTGCTGCGCCATATTTCATAAAAATCCGTTGCATATTAAGGAAAATATCAAATAATACTTACTTTGGAATGGGCGACGTTGTTGCTGTTGTAACCACGTGATCATACACCTTGGTAGAACCTCTCTGGGAGATCCCAGGGTGTCCGGTTTAGAGAGACTACACTGTACTTAAATTGAGAGAACGAATTGTTATTTCGTGAAAAGAATTAATAAAAAAAAGTCTACGTCCCTGCGGGGCTCCGTACAAAACAGGTATATGGGGTTTACGATCATGAGGAGATGTTATCAACGGTGATAGATGACAATAAACACATACAATTAAGCCGACATATATTACATGGGTATCCGGTTTAGAGAGGTTCTATTGTATAGGAAAAATCAATGGTTGTGGCCCACCTAGACCATGGACCAGTTTCACGAACGAACTAAGTAACTACTTTGGTCATAAGTCAGTAACCATCAATTGAGAAACAGGTTTATAATGCTGAAAAATAACTACTGCACACGCTAGATTTTTTCGGTATATATTGTAAATAATGTTTTGACCAATCCTCAATTTTTCCTGTGTGTAGGTTCAGAAATACGGTACAAATCTGAAATGAAACATTCAACGAAACATCCTGAAACGAAACATCCTGAAAATTCAAGGAAATATCTTGGAAATTCGTGAATGCATTTTCATTATTCAAGAAAATGATTTGAAAATTCAATAAAAGATCATCAAATTGAAGAAAAGAATTAGAAAATTCAAGAAAAGATGTAAAGAAAATTTCATGAAATTTATAATATTATCTTGAATTAATGGAAATAAAAAGAACACGTGTAGCACTCTAATAACCGTAGTTTCGCAGTGTAATACCGCAGTATACTAAAACTGTTCTACACCATGTTGTAACCCATTTCACAAAAGCATATGAACTCACGTGTCATAAGTCTTGGAGCCAATTTCATTCTCCGACTGCATCACAACAATCACTTGTTAAGCGCTAACAATATGCCAACACAGCGTTTAGACAGTATTACAAACTGTAGAAACACCAATAACGCAGTACAAATAATAATGTGTAATGATTGTGTAATCAGGCGCGTAATCAGGGGGTGCGACGGGTGCGAACGCACCATACTGGACTATTTTGCCAATATGCCTGGCTTAGCATGGCCAGTTACTCCCCTTGTTATCGAGGCAGTCTGCCTGCTTACCTGGTCAAGATTTTATATGGAAACATATATATACTCAACAAAACTAGAAACGTCCCTGTTTTATAGCCGGTGTAGCTCTGTCTATGTATGTACTACATGTTCAAAGTACATGTATTTTAAACCGTGGCGATGTTCAGAATACGATCGTGTAGAGTTTAGCCGATACACACGGTTTACATAGCGGCCAGTGACCGGAACGTTGATTTCCACTTTTTGCACGTGCACGCTATACTTGTCATCGATAAGTTGATTCAGTTCATGTCGTACCATTCATGCGATAGGGGCTATTCGGAAAATTAAAAAACTTTTTTAATTTTTCACTGTTTTCGATATGCCACGGCTTTCCGAAAACGAGCGAAATCAGGCAATTGGGATGCTTGCGGGTGGGATGGCCGCCAGGGCGGTCGCGCCTCGGTTTGGTTGCTGTCGGAAGACGATTGATCGTCTTGCAGCCCGGTACCAGCAGACTGGGGCTGTTCACGACCGGCAGCGACCTGGTAGGCCTCGTGTAACGACGGCTAGAGCCGATCGTTACATTACGTTGACGCACTTACGTCAACGTCGATTGGCAGCCACAGTCACTGCTAGGCGATACGGTGTCTCAGGGCAGACCATTCGCAACCGGTTACGTCGTAACGCCCAACCAATCCGGGCACGCCGCCCGTACACTGGTCAGATAATGACCCAACGTCACCGTGCTGCCAGAACTGTTATGGGCGCAACGTCATCTGAACTGGAGAAGGGCTGACTGGAACCGAGTTTTGTTCACCGATGAATCTCGGTTCACAGTTAGTCATGCTGACGGAAGATTACGGGTATACAGGCGTAAAAATGAAAGATTACACCGATTGTTGCATTGTTGAGAAGAACAGGTTTGGGGGAGGGAGCGTAATGTCTGGGGTGGGATCATGGGAAACCGGAAGACAGATTTGGTTGTTGTACAGGGCAACATCAATGCACAACGTTATGTTGCAGATGTGCTAAATGCACATGCCTTACCATTTATCCGTCAGCATGGTCCTGGTGTGACATTGATGCACGACAATGCCCGCCCTCACGTAGCCAGGGTCACCACTCAATACTTACAGCAAAACAACGTCGACGTCATGCCATGGCCCGCGGTCTCCCCGGATCTCAATCCCATTGAGCACATATGGGATGAGCTGGGCCGCAAAGCACGAGCTAACCATCAGATTGACAATGTTCGCGATCTTACACGGGCGTTACAACGGGAATGGAGGAATTTGCCCAACGCACTGGTATTGCGTTACGTCACGTCGATGCGGCGTAAGATCATTGCATGCATTCATGCAAATGGTGACCACACTCGGTACTAACGAGATTTACTGAATTTGCCACATTACTTATTGAAATTCCATCTCTAAACATTAAGTAACACATTTCTGAGTTTTTGTGATTTTTGATTTTGACCCCTACCGCCCTTGGCCGGTTATCTCTCGAATATTTAACAAGATATCCAAATGCAATTTATTGGCTTTGATACAGAAATGAATGAACTTGTTTTTCCATTTTGATTTTTAAAAGTAACCCTTTTGGTTTTTGATGAATCTTCCCTTAAACATGGAGGGACGTTTCTAGTTTTGCTCAGTATAGCAATATTTTGGAAAATTGTCCATAACATCATTATTTTTTAAATGTTATCCTATTATAGCATCAGGCATCAATGTATAAAGTAGTATCCTTCGTATGGTATCAATATGTATATAATAAAAAGTTGTTTTCCTATGTCCATTTAAGTTTTTATTCAAGAGATTTGCGCCTTATATGCTATATACAAAATATTGCGACAAAACAAAATCGTCTACATTTACCAAACTTTATAGCACACTTATCTATATTGTACATTCTATTATAGCACATGATAATTTATATATTGTTTCCTTCTTTAATTTGATACTTAAATCTTAATAATAAGTTTATGCCTTCATATGTCCATTTTTATTTAAGAATCGAACTTTTCAAAATTCTTGCATTTTCCTGACTGTGAAATACAATGTATACGCTAAGTCGTATACTTTATTGGACTACGGGTTTTAAATTATTTTTTCTCTCTTATGTTCGTTTTAAATTACAAGTATACGTGTGCTTAAATGTGACAGTAGCATGTTTCATATCTTGAAATCAAGATCAATGTCAATCAATAATTAATTAGTATTTGTCTCTTTTGGATAGACATATGTACGGACGAATAGAAAATCGTGGTGATTAACAAAACTTTTGCTCACATTATTTGGTTCGTCGACATACGTTTTAATAAATAAATATTGAATAAGAATGTGTCTATTTTCAAACATTTCTATCCAAATAATAGTTTCAGTTTTTAATAATCTGTACCGTGAATTAAGTATTTTAAATTTCTAATTAATCAATAAACTAATATAGGATCAGGTAGGACTACTTGACATTGGTGGTAAGTGAAACCAGTATAGAAATTTACAATCGATAACGGTGTTTGTACATCATTGAAATCTGATCAGTATCTACACTTGACGAATCGAAACTTGATGCTGTCTATCCATGATCTGTACGGATTGGCAGTGTGTTTTTTCTTTTTGGTTTGCCAACAATACAGACCGGCTATGAGTCAGATAATGAAAATAAAAATTTAATAGCATTTGCACAGATGACTTTTCATCACCATTTCAACAAGGTGGTTTATACAAAAGAGAAGAGTATGAAAATTACATTTGACATTTCCACTTATGAAATATAACTTAATGTCGAATCCTTTCTCAATATCACACGCTGGTAATCTTAATTAATGCTAGGTCTGGGATAATTGATCAATTAAACGCTATTTGATTAGGGGGAGTGGTATTGCCTTGTCGTCCGGTTATCTGATAGGCCAGCTTCGTCCAACGTGTTCTTGACGAGCTTAGTTAACTTATCACATGAATCATATTAATCACAATGGCTTCTTCGACAACTTTACGTATGCGATCTGAAGTTATTAATTACAAAACTCTTCACGAGGGTGAAACATTGCCAAGAGAATATTGTCAACGAAATCGTTCTACAAATGCACATGTTGATGTTCTGCCAGATACCTATACAGTGGAAAGGATTATCTCCAGAAAAGAAACAGAATCTGTAAGTATGGGTAATGATGAAATATATAGATACTACAGGGTGACCAAAACTGAAATGTAAATCCGCATATTCATAAAAAAAATTGTGTTGTGTTCCTCATTGGAAATTCGCATGGATACGGTTCAAATGAGTGACCGCAACATATACTTTTATGGAATAATAAGAAAGAGATAACGACATGTCCTCTAAAATATATCAAAGGCGTGAAAAAGCAAACATTTTCATTTCATTTTTTTATGATTTGTTAGCAAATGTATAAACTCAACGTGATAATAAAATTCTCAACGGTACATTTACAAATGCCTATTCATTGGATGGAACACATTTTCTATTTCACATTAAAATTCACCAACTGCATCTGTGACCAATGCAGCCCCCGAGCGTAATCTGATCAGGGTCTATATTATATCTCGAATTGCACATGTGTGATGTAATAAAACATGGGTATAACAGGCCTTTCCTTCACAATGTTATATGGAAGCAGTTAACAGTTCTTGTGACACTACACTGGAATGTTTAGTTGGTGTATGTCAGCCCAGCCAATTGAATATATTTCGGTATATTTGGGATTACACACAGCATACTAATTTGCCTATTTTTTCAACATACAGGGTCATTCTGTTTGAGGTTAAATTTGCATCGACTGTTTTATGGCAGGTCATAAAATCACATACTCGGCCTGCCGATCTATGCACATACTAATTCTCTAATTGGACACATGTGCACAGTTTCGTGATCTGACTACATTCTAGACTTCAACGATTTTAGTAGCGATAAATACAATATATCTCATACGTGCCACCGTGATTCATAGAGTCTTCGGACTTTACGTGTTTTTTTTAAATTTCTCCTTACAGTATATGTTCTGATCATACATTTTACAACAACTGTGATATTGTCGTATATTTTACAACAACTGTGATATTGTCGTAAATGACAAGAAATTGCATGGAATTGTCAAAGTCATGTAGAAGCCCTGATCTGTAATATATGTATTTGTGTATGTATTATATGCGTACCTGTAAAATCTTAATTCCTATACATTTATTGAATACCTACGGCAGCTTAAAAGGGACATGCGCAATTTGTTTTCTATGTCCTTCTCACGACATAGCATCTCGTTGCCACGACATAGCATCTCGTTCCCACGAGATTGCATCTCGTTACCACGAGTTAGCTATTTCGTTCCCACGACATAGCATCTCGAGATTCCCTCGAGATAGGATCTCGTTCCCACGAGATAGGATCTCGTTACCACGAGTTAGCTATGTCGTTCCCACGAGATAGCATCTCGTTACGTCTACATAGCATCTCGTTCCCACGAGATAGCATCTCGTTACCACGCGTTAGCTCGACATAGCATCTCGTTACCACGACATAGCATCTCGTTCCCTCGAGATAGGTAGCCAATGCAAATGAAGCATAATTACCGCCATATCAGTCCGACAGCCGGGAGCTTAACATTGTTTTGATTAACATCGTTTTTTCTTGGCGATTTTGCTTGTCCATACCATCCACATCCAGAATCCGGCTGATGACACTATGTCATCCTTGAGCGTTTTGATAACTTTACATACATTCAAAATGGCCGCCAAACAGTTATAGTATGCCGTGTGAGGTATTGAAGTAATTTAAGAGCGTAAAGTGAATTTACTTGACTTATCAGATAAGCAGTCAACATTTTTAATATTCAATTCAATTCAATGTGACATGGAATAAATCCAAAATGGCCACCAAATGTGACATATTTTACATATAACTACTCTCACACTCTATATCAAAGCAAACATGATACTGATATTGGATATATTGACACAATAAACGCTTTCAGTACGTTCGATATGTGCGTAGACAAGTTGTTGAACAGGGGAAGTCCAAGATGGCCGCCACATATAAATATAGTATCATATAACAATAATGTAAACGACTAATAATTAAGTATATAACTGCATATTAGCGCCATATCGTATTAAATTGGTATAGATGTATTGGATTTAGGAATCATGTACACTGAACGTTTTCAGTAACTTAGAAATATAATTAAATAACTGTGCCAATAGCAGAAGTCAAAAATGGCCGCCAAATATTTAAAAAAAAGAGTCACGTTGCCATGCATAATAATTACTGGGGCTATTGATTAATTTAAGCATATTAGTATACATATCTCAGGTTTCTGGACACATTGAATGTTGTATGTAACTTTCAAATGCAACTTTGGACAATTGTGTTAATAGAAGAATATTTAGATGGCCGCCAGATATAAATTACCTTGCAATGACAATCATAGTGTGTAATGATTAAAATATGAAATGTCACGTTGACCTATTTCAAAGAAAACACACATAGTTATGTCAATGTTGTGTTCTTTTGTAACCTTGTTATGTAATTAGACACCAATAGCAGAAGTCCAAGACGGCTGCCAAATATAAATTATAGCAATTTTCGTTTAATAATTAAGTCATATTATTAAGTTCAGGCCAGCTCCATAGGAGCATACTGTTATAGCAATATTTTACTTGTGAATAAAGTAACATGTTCTATAACTTCTTCATACATGTACGCTCACACATGTATCACTACATGTAGCAGACTTCCAAGTTGGTATTCCAATATAACTAGATTACCTTATAGTAACAATCAAACCGTTTCTATCATTCTTGGTTTTGCAAATAATCTTTTTCTTAAACAAATATATTAGTTATCATACCGTTGAACCTGTCAGCCAATATAACCATGCACTTTCATACGTTATATATCAATAGTGCTTTGTTTTATAAAATAAAAAGAATCGGACAAATGATGTAATGTTATCTACTAACACAGGTATTGGCAAATAAATGTTCAAATGGAGTGTTTTCACAGTGCTTGTGTTCCACCTTTCTGGCGAACACCACATACATCCACTCAATTGGTGCAATTAATTCACTTAGCCAAAATGTTATTCATTTATGTACCCGATGTATGTACGTACAACTGCGTATGAAGCGCTAAGATATGTTTAGCTATTGCGTGGTTTAATGTGTAACGTATGGATTATCATGTCACGATTGCAACATTTATACAAATGTATGTCAATGACGATCGCATAATAATGACACGATTATTAAAATAGAGAACACATTAGAAAATTGAAACCCATAAACCAAGAACCAACGCAATAAATACTTCCTAATAAACAAATGACATGCGCACATCGGTGGTCGCAAAACCTTCAACGCGGCACGAACATGCACTCCACGATCAGCGGTGTACGGTCCCAAAACGAAAGCAACAGTGCATGCACTACATAAACAGCATAACAAATGCAGAGCAAGCACAACAACAACTATTGTCCTATGAACTACTGGTAAAGTAACAGAAAAATCAAATCCTAATGAAGTACAGTACACGCAGACATGACAAGAAGGATGCCACCTTGGACAGGACAGTGCATAAAACAGACCACTTGTATGGTTGAACCTGTTTAAGAAACCTCCCGCTTTTCTCGCCATCTTACTTCAAAAGGACAGCAACGTATGTACAAGGCAATGAAAAAAGAATAATATATCATACGATAAAGACAAACTAATCACAACGAAATACACAGTATACATGACAAGAAAGTTAATATTGTAGATATGACTATAAGAAAAGAAGATATGATGACACAAAAACTCTAGCCGCAAGGGATGACAGTTATGTTGTTTCGCATTGTCATATAAGTATAGTAAATGTCATTACTGCACTCCTTATATCCATTGTATGGTACTTGAAATCTGTCATGTTGTATATAGTGTTGTGTACTATGTGTATTGCTGTCTGCAATGACTATAACAGTTATTGTTAACGTGATAGAGTATTTAATAGTGGCACAACTGGAATGAATGTCATATATATCATTAGGTTTGAGGCGGCTTTCAGCTGCGCCGAAAACCTATTGTATTTGTTGGTGTTTTTTTTTGGTTTTATATTTTATTTTTTATTCAGCCGTTCAGTCTACAGCCCAAACCGCTGGTCGGATCGACTTCAAATTTTGCATGCCGATTCGGATCAAGTGTGAGCAGAGACTCAGAGATTTTCAGAAATCTCTTAATGCTAATTTCCACGAAACCGGAAGTGACGTCATACTTTCTATAACTTCCTTATTTTTCAACCGATTTCAAACATTCTTTTTTCACTGGAAAGCGGACAAAATTCTCTATCTCGAACTCGCAGACAGTTCTCAGCTATCTGGTCAAATAAGAGAGCTATAGGCATTTGAAGTTGAAAAATGTACATACTTTTCAACGATTTTGCCGATTTTTTGCCGGATTTCGGCTGATAACGGGTGGTCTTTACAAACGTTTTCCAATTTGTACAGTAATGTCAGCAACATAATTTCTTGCCAGTGTGATAGGGGAGTGACAGGCGCATAAAAGATGTTAATTTTCAGAGCTCTATCTTGACTACTTCCGGTTCTGTTGGATGTCAAAGATGAACGTCTTTTTTTCAAGTTTTCAAAATAGAGCAAACGGATGTGACGTCAGCTTCGTTATTTATCAATAGATTTCAAAATTTCTTGCTGCGGTCGATATTTCAGTCCTTTAGCTAAAACTTTCCCGCTTTGTGCCAGGCCTATGGTGAAAAACAAACGAAAACTTCACTGGCGGAATATTGCACATATTTAATTTTTAGGTTTGAGGCGGCTTTCAGCTGCACCGAAAACCTATTGTATTCGTTGGTTTTTTTTTGTTTTTTTTTATTCAGCCGTTCAGTCTACAGCCCAAACCGCTTGTCGGATCGACTTCAAATTTTGCAAGCCGATTCGGATCAAGTGTGAGCAGAGACTCAGAGATTTTCAGAAATCTCTTAATGCCACTTTCCACGAAACCGGAAGTGACGTCATACTTTCTATAACTTCCTTATTTTTCAACCGATTTCAAACATTCTTTTTTCACTGGAAAGCGGACAAAATTCTCTATCTCGAACTCGCAGACAGTTCTCAGCTATCTGGTCAAATAAGAGAGCTATAGGCATTTGAAGTTGAAAAATGTACATACTTTTCAACGATTTTGCCGATTTTTGCCGGATTTCGGCTGATAACGGGTGGTCTTTACAAACGTTTTCCAATTTGTACAGTAATGTCAGCAACATAATTTCTTGCCAGTGTGATAGGGGAGTGACAGGCGCATAAAAGATGTTAATTTTCAGAGCTCTATCTTGACTACTTCCGGTTCTGTTGGATGTCAAAGATGAACGTCTTTTTTTCAAGTTTTCAAAATAGAGCAAACGGATGTGACGTCAGCTTCGTTATTTATCAATAGATTTCAAAATTTCTTGCTGCGGTCGATATTTCAGTCCTTTAGCTAAAACTTTCCCGCTTTGTGCCAGGCCTATGGTGAAAAACAAACGAAAACTTCACTGGCGGAATATTGCACATATTTAATTTTTAGGTTTGAGGCGGCTTTCAGCTGCACCGAAAACCTATTGTATTCGTTGGTTTTTTTTTGTTTTTTTTTATTCAGCCGTTCAGTCTACAGCCCAAACCGCTTGTCGGATCGACTTCAAATTTTGCAAGCCGATTCGGATCAAGTGTGAGCAGAGACTCAGAGATTTTCAGAAATCTATTAATGCCACTTTCCACGAAACCGGAAGTGACGTCATACTTTCTATAACTTCCTTATTTTCCAACCGATTTCAAAAATTATATTTGCATTGGAAAGCTGACAACATTCTCTATCTCGGATTCGCTGACAGTTCTCGGCTATCTGGTCAAATAAGAGAGCTATAGGGATTTGAAGTTGAAAAATGTACATACTTTTCAACGATTTTGCCGAATTTTTGCCGAATTTCGGCTGATAACGGGTGGTCTTTGCAAACGTTTTCCAATTTGTACAGTAATGTCAGCAACATAATTTCTTGCCAGTGTGATAGGGGAGATGTCAGGCGCATAAAAGATGATAATTTTCAGAGCTCTATCTTGACTACTTCCGGTTCTATTGGATGTCAAAGATGAACGTCTTTTTTTCAAGTTTTCAAAATAGAGCAAACGGATGTGACGTCAGCTTCGTTATTTATCAACAGATTTCAAAATTTCTTGCTGCGGTCGATATTTCAGTCCTTTAGCTAAAACTTTCCCGCTTTGTGCCCGGCCTATGGTGAAAAACAAACGAAAACTTCACTGGCGGAATATTGCACATATGTAATTTCCGTTTTATTAGGTGTATTTACAAATGGCGTAAACTGCAATTTAGGGGCGATAACTATCGAAAAATAATCATCCGCTGACTTACGGGCTCCCTCCATCTACACCAAACCGCTGGTCGGATCGACTTCAAATTTTAAATGCCGATTCGGATCAAGTGTGAGCAGAGACTCAGAGATTTTCAGATATTTTTTAATGCTACTTTCCACGAAAACGGAAGTGACGTCATACTTCCTATAACTTCCTTATTTTCCAACCAATTTCAAGAATTCTTTTTGCATCGGAAAGCTGACAAATTTCTCTATCTCAGATTCGCTGACAGTTTTCGGCTGTCTGCTCAAATAAAAGAGCTATATGCATTTGAAGTTGAAAAATGTACATACTTTTCAACGATTTTGCCGAATTTCGGCTGATAACGGGTGGTCTTTACAAACGTTTTCCAATTTGTACAGTACTGTCAGCAACATAATTTCTTGCCAGGGTGATAGGGGAGTATCAGCCGCATGAAAGATGATAATTTTCAGAGCTATATCTTGACTACTTACGGCTCTATTCGATGTCAAAGATGAACGTATTTTTTTCAAGTTTTCAAAATAGAGCAAACGGATGTGACGTCAGCTTCGTTATTTATCATTCGATTTCAATTGTTTTTGCTGTAGTCGATGTTTCAGTCCTTTAGCTAAAACTTTGGCTGAGGATCGAACCCGGTATCCCGCGCTCCGAGTCCATCGCTCTACCTCTAAGCTAACCGGCCCCACATCGGTGTGATGATGCGAACACAATAATGTTGGACTGTTCATTCTAAAACTTCAGAACTTCTTTTTGTAACCGATAGTTTACACCTTGGGCTAAAGCTTAGTTACACATGAAATCAATGTTTGAGGCTCAAACCGTTGATGCAGCTCAAGCTGCTCTAGTATTAGGTGTATTTACAAATGGCGTAAACTGCAATTTAAGGGCGATAACTATCGAAAAATAATCATCCGCTGACTTACGGGCTCCCTCCATCTACACCAAACCGCTGGTCGGATCGACTTCAAATTTTGCATGCCGATTCGGATCAAGTGTGAGCAGAGACTCAGATATCTTTTAATGCTACTTTCCACGAAAACGGAAGTGACGTCATACTTCCTATAACTTCCTTATTTTCCAACTGATTTCAAGAATTCTTTTTGCATTGGAAAGCTGACAAATTTCTCTATCTCAGATTCGCTGACAGCTTTCGGCTATCTGCTCAAATAAAAGAGCTATATGCATTTGAAGTTGAAAAATGTACATACTTTTCAACGATTTTGCCTAATTTCGGCTGATAACGGGTGGTCTTTAAAAACTAAAATTTTCCAATTTTGTACAGTACTGTCAGCAACATAATTTCTTGCCAGGGTGATAGGGGAGTGTCAGCCGCATGAAAGATGATAATTTTCAGAGCTATATCTTGACTACTTACGGCTCTATTCGATGTCAAAGATGAACGTATTTTTTCAAGTTTTCAAAATAGAGCAAACGGATGTGACGTCAGCTTCGTTATTTATCATTCGATTTCAATTGTTTTTGCTGTAGTCGATATTTCAGTCCTTTAGCTAAAAACTTTGGCTGAGGATCGAACCCGGTATCCCTCGCTCCGAGTCCATCGCTCTACCTCTAAGCTAACCGGCCCCACATCGGTGTGATGATGCGAACACAATAATGTTGGACTGTTCATTCTAAAACTTCAGAAATTCTTTTTGCAACCGATAGTTTACACCTTGGGCTAAAGCTTAGTTACACATGAAATCAATGTTTGAGGCTCAAACCGTTGATGCAGCTCAAGCTGCTCTAGTTGTTATGTGTATTAGTTTCGTCCACACTATACTATTTATTCTATATTATATCTTATATGATTTCTTTGTTCAGCATTTACATACTCTGACGATTTCATATCTTATTATTTTAAAATATCATATGCATGCACTCCCTATTGAGTTTTATGTAATTAAATTAACTGCACATGTATGTCAGACGTTGAATTCCGACTTATCATTGAAAAGAAGAATGGTATAGAAACATTACATTATCTCATCATACAAATATATTTTGCTCTACCTAATCAATAACAATTTTAATTTCTATCAATTACTTGCAGTTTACCAAATGATAAGTGATATCAAAAAGTTATACATCAATCACTATGTACATACCGTCCTTTTGTGGAAATTATGTACATTTCGCAGAATTTTTTTATGTCACAATGTATCCATGTTAAACTGGTTTAACGCAAGTAATGTTAGCCAGAAACTGGAATAACGCTAATGGAACGCTGGAAATATATAGATGTATCATTTGTACTAGCCATGTTAGCCATTTCGTGTGATTTCACAGTAAACATGTTGAGCAGTGAAGCTTTTGGAACCACTGGTATGAAAGAAAACTACTTGTATTTATTCTAATTAGGAAGTCATTAAAGTTTACTGTAAAGTTCCACACTACATCTACCTGCCAACGCCCCACTATATAAGTTTAGTAGCCATCTTGGATTTTGTGTCAGAATATTTTCAGCATGAATGTTGATGTGGAATGGCAAGACAAGAAGGCTTTCCAAAATAAACTGAATAATCCAAAATATATAACCAAATGTACTATTTTAAATATTATATCAGTATATGATTTGATTACTAGTAGAATGTACTATATTATTATCCGGCGCCCAATTTGGACTTCTGTTATTGAACGTTGTATAATGGTTATATTAACTTAAGAAAAAAATCATCTTGACTTAATACTTAGATGTGACATCCGAGTGTAATTATATAAGCTATTTGCTACAATAATATCAATATAGTTGGCGGCCATCTTGGACTAATGCTGTTGAAACAAAGATCTATCTGCGTACCTAAGGTACTAAAATCATTGTGTATCTAAATACAATATTCGTATGCTCATTTGCTCTAATACATGGTCTGAGTGCAATTATATATGTTTTCTTATGTAGAGATAGGGTTGCACGTATAATGTAATATATTTATAATCGGTGGCCATTTTGACATGTTTGAAGTTCTGTTACTCAGACTATTATTCAATTTCACTGCAAAGTTACAAAAACAAACACTCATTGTTTCAGTAAACTCAATATTATAAAAATCATACTCTTTGTTGTGACGAACTAGTGAAATTACGTAAAATTATCACATTTTGGTGGCCATCTTGGATTTTTTCCATATCGCAGTTAAGGAATTGAATTTTAAAGTTGCCAATTTTCATCACTATGTCAAATATACCCAATTTACGCTCTTAAATTGCTTAATTTCCTCATGTGAATGCAACTATATGGCACACTATGTGGCAGCCATCTTGAATTTATGCAAATTTCTCAAAACGCTCATGGGTGACAGTTTGTCATCAGTTGAATTTCAAAACGAGAAGGCCTGGACATGCACAATCAGTAATAAAAAACTATGTTACTCAAAACAAGGTAAAGCCCAAAATCGGCTTTTGGCTGCCGGACTATATTCAACTCCGGCTGAAAGAAATATGGTGGTCATTATGCCTCATTTTCATTGGCTACCTATGTCGTGGGAACGAGATGCAATCTCGAGGGAACGAGATGCTATGTCGTTCACACGACATAGCTAACTCGTGGTAACGAGATGCTATCTCGTGGGAACGAAATGCTGTGTCGTGGTAACGAGATGCTATCTCGTGGGAACGACATAGCTAACTCGTGGTAACGAGATCATATCTCGTGGGAACGAGATCCTATTTCGAGGGAACGAGATGCTATTTCGTGGGAACGACATAGTCAATTCGTGGTAACGAGATGCTATCTCGTGGGAACGAGATGCTATGTCGTGGTAACGAGATGCTATGGGAACGACTTAGGAAAAAATGTGCATGTCCCTTTTAAGCTGCCGTAAATTCCTGTTAATTCGTAACATATTTTGATTTCTGCATTATAATCGGTAAAGCTGAGATAATAACATTGCTCCACACTGCGGACATACTGGACTGAGTAATGGTCCCATCCATATTTCGAGCACAAATTGCCGCTAATTGTTCGCTGTAAATATTGAAGGCCTGTCGTATGTAGTCATGATAATAAAAAAAACATATTTATTCCGGTCTAGTGCATCAAATAAATTTAGTAACTACACTGTAAAAAATCGGAACGTCTAAGACGTACCGTAGGACGTTGTTCGTGTTCTAAAATAAAACACCAAATATCAGCTGCCGTGCATTTTCAAAACACAATTGTTTTCATGGTGTTTACAATTGTAGAGTCGTTTTGTTTTAGAACGGCGGCATTTTGCTTTACAACACCATACATACAATGTGGCAACGTCGAAGGCGTGATAGAATAAAACAGCAGGCGTTGTAGAGGTCGTTCCAATCCAGCACGCCTTGTGGAATTACTCAGAAAAAATCTCTAAACGAAAAAATCTGCGTACCTCAGGCTTTCCAAACAAATTTATATGCCATTACCATCTTCATATTCAGTCAAACTTTCCTGAATATTCAACGCAGGTCAAAGCCGGTTGTGCAGGTAAAATGTCATAACGTTCTGACGTCAGTAAGTGACGTAAATTGTGTGATGTATGACATCACATGCGTGTTTGCAACGTCACATTTGTTTCGGCTAATGCTGCGCATCTGGTAGTGGAAACAAGATGGCGAGCAGCATACTGGATCAGCATAGCAAAATTGGTATTAAGCTTGAAGCAGAACTATCCAGTAACATCATTGCAGGTTAGTTTCTTTGTTTAACTGTTAATTTAGTAAATATGGCAGTTATTCCATCAGCAAAGTCAGAGGATTTTACACATTTTGACTATATTCGGAATAACGTTTTTACCAAACTATCGGAATGTGATAAAATCGTGACACAGTGTAGCAATTAATCAGCTTCTTTATTTCAAAATCCACATATTGTATTATGAGGCTAGTACTAGTAAAAACCATAAATATATAAAATTGTAGTGTGTCAAATACCAAAAAATTGTGTGTATTTGTCATGCGACACACTGGTAGATAAAGCACTGATACATGTACCTGTCTTTGGAATTGTGAGCAGTAAAGTGGTGTAAATCTCAGTTTTAATGGGTTATATGAGCCGCGTCGCGAGAAAACCTGTCTTCGGGAGTCTGACGACGTCACAAGATATGACGTCGTGAACTTAGCTGAAGTAATTTCCACTGAGATTTGCATGTTGCACTCTGACTTCGAAGTTTAGTTGCTTATTTCAGAACAATAGGCTACGATACTCGCTCACTGCAAGGCGAGTTGACTCTCCAAATGACCAAATGCTACCGTAACACTCCCAAAACAAACACAAAGCTGATATTGCGGTAACACATGTCTGCAAAAATGTTAGAGCGGGGTCTGTTCTGACCGACCGTCGGCACTAACAAGCACACCCCCCCCCCCCCATCAGTAAACACTTTTTTAAACCTAAGTTGATATATTATATTGCGCATGTGTCGAAAGTTCATTTCCCCGTGCAGATAGTATTGCCAATACGAATTAAATCGTTTTCCATAGAACAACATCTGCAAACCAAGACTTGCATAAATATGATGTGTAACACATTGTTGTATACATGAATGTACGTAACACATTGCTGTATACATGTATACATGAATGTACGAAACACATTGTTGTATACATACATGAATGCAGATTTATGCAGAGTGTGTCTACATATCTGCATATTGGAATACCGATATTGTAAGTTAAGGCTTGTCACATTCAAATGTAGGTGGTTTTCTACAATTATAGGGTTAACAGTATTGTAATTTTGAAATTTGCGGCGTATATCAGAAAATGATAGGTCAGACAATATGTTTAAACATGTTTTCCGACCTATCATTTTCTGATATACGCCTCAAATTTCAAAATTACAATGCGGTTAACCTATTTCTAATGCACTCCTTTACTGTTTTGCAAACTTTATCAAGTCTCGTTGGAAAATCGTACCGGATTGCAGGCTGGTTGAGCAGTTCATACCGGACGGATCACACAAATACTATTTTCTACGAAGAAAATAGTTCCAACACAATTACAAGATATTACCGATTTTTGCATGAATGTATATACGTTTATGTTGCTGATTTCATTATTTTTCAATAATAAAAGCAATAAATTCGTTGTTAGAATTATAATTGCCTTAATTACTACTTTGCTGTTGTTGATACATATTGTGATAACTCGTCTAATCATGATATACTACTATTTGAGATGCAAGATTACACAGGATACATACTTTTTCTTTGTGTGAACGATCTATTACTGCCAAAGCATATGAAACGTGATCAACGGTGAGATATTTGTATTTTTTTTCGCCGTACATTCAACTTTTTTTCGTCGTACATGCAACTTTCGGACGAGGTCACCAGGACGTTTCGGACCAGGACGTTTCATATGCAAGCCAGCTGTGTCTTTCACAATAATACCAGAATTATACCACTTGGGACATTTTATATGAGTTACCCCATGTTTTGGTCGGTCATTATGTGGCAGAGTAAATTGACCGACCAAAAACTTAGTATTGGCGTAGGAATACATATTGAAATAATTTGCGACAGTTCATCAACAATTATATACCTGTAATGTATGACCATCAGATTGCGTGATAGTTATAGAGTGCATTAGAACAACTATCAAAACGATCAGTAAACAGGACGTCAACAAGAAGAAATCAGCATACCGAATCCGCCGTACCCGCGCACGTTTATACCTGCTGATACATGAACTTGCCGGTTTGTCTTTGGCGCTTTTCATTTTCATGTATTACTAAAGGACTCAAGCTCATCCGTCTATACATTCATTATGCAATGCCAAACATGCTTCTAGTTTGTCAACTTGCAAACTGTTGTAAATGTTGGCGTATACTGTATGTGTACCGGTAGATACGTTGTTACTGTAACGTCGTTTGACGTCGCTTTTACGTGACGTCATATTTGCTCAAACGACCTGAATAGTGGTGTTGTATAAAATGTAATATCTTAATGAATATTGCAGATATCATGATCAAATAAAAAGCATTCAATTCATAAGACAAATACCATTGTCATAGTAACAAAATGTCAATTTGACCAAACATTTCCCGAAGACATGTTTTCTCACGACGCGGCTCATATTATTAAAGGGGCATTATAGAATTTTTATAAAACAAAAAATATAAAAAATAAAAATGGATTTTCATCATGGCCCTGCGTAAAGTGGCTTAATTGAAGTTATGTGACGATACTAGGATTGCATTCGCGTTCGATAGCTGCATTTCTTGTTTATGTTATCTTGGGAGGTGTTCCATAGCAAAACACCTTGTACTGAATTGTGTTTTAAAGCAAAACATGGTACGCGTGCAGGCGTTTTAAAAGTGTAACAAGAGAGGTGTTTTGCTTTGAAACATCCTTCATGTTTTGTTTTTAAACATGTTACATGTTTCCAAAACACCAAAACACTGAAACGTCCTAGACGTTCCATATAAAACACCTGGTGTTTTCTAACCAAACTGTTGGTGTTCCAAAGCAAAACAACTGAGACGTCCGAGACGTTCGATAACAAAACACCTGGTGTTTTCTAACCAAACTGTTGGTGTTCCAAAGCAAAACACCTGAGACGTCCGAGACGTTCCATATAAAACACCTGGTGTTTTCCAACCAAACTGTTGGTGTTTCAAAGCAAAACACCTGAGACGTCCGAGACGTTCGATAACAAAACACCTGGTGTTTTCTAACCAAACTGTTGGTGTTCCAAAACAAAACACCTGAAACGTCCTAGACGTTCCATAACTAAACATCTGGTGTTTTCTGAACAGACTGTTGGTGTTGCAAAACAAAGTAAAAGAACAAAGTAAGCAGGCGTATTTATGGAAATAAATATAAAAAAAAACCGCCATGTTTAAATTTTATTTAATGTCTACTTAAATTTATTTCCCAAAAACGCCATTTAATGCGTACATATACAATGACGCTACAGTTGTAAATGTGATATCTGCTTTGTCAAAACAGCGCGAAAATTACGCCGTCTTTGTAACGTCATAACTCGTTACATCGCGTTTACCGATAAGGGATATTTTCGCTTGGCGCGTCACATATATGATATGTAGGTTTGTTATTAAGCTTGTGGTCCCATAACACACACAAATGATATAGTGTATACCAGTCCCTCTAATAGTACTTGTATGTTTTATTTGTGCACGAAAATGATTGAGAATTTACTAAAATTCTTACAAATTATATAGTATTTTGCTGCTAACTATTTCAAAGCAATGCGTATTTTGATGCTATAATAGAAATAGAAGGAAGTAAAGTGTAATGAAACACATTTGCATGTGTCACACAATGACACAATGGGGCTTATTGAGTTTTTGATCTGCTTAACTCACATTCAGATAGCACATGCCTACAGCATGATGCAGTTTACATCATTAATTAGAGCCATCATGAATGACCACCGAACTAAACAATGTAGATCCTGATGATGCTGCGAGGATGCACCAGCTGATCCGGGGATATGCATGTCGTAACGTGTCCACGTGTCCGTTACTTAGAGTGTGTCACCTACATATACTGAAACCTTGGGCATAGACGACTGGTCGACTCGTGACAAAAAGGATTTGCAGTACTGGATTTAGGATCAGTGCAGCATTAAATCGGCCTGCACATTCAGTTCAGGACTTGAAATGTTATTCATGATGCATAACACAGTGAAATAGTAAACCCATATCAAGTTGCAGGAGTCTGCAAGTTGATCAGCGTTTACACTGGTCAAAAACTAAGTAAAGCACCTTTTGTTGCGTCGCAACATTTTACGATTGATGACTGATTCCCGATTTTGTATGGGCGCCGTATAACAACATCGTTTGAGCTGGGCCCATACGGCACTGTTTCGAGTGACGTCACGCTTTCAAGGTCATTTAAAGTTCATACAAAGGTCACCGTAACCCCATCTCGCCCTGATATCATAAAAGGTTCTGCCACACACAATTGGTCACATTTAAAGTACGAAAAGTACGAAATATGTTCCTCTTATACATGTATATCGCTATAAAAATAGATTCGTTTTAACAATATTACGGGTCGCCTGTTTGGGGTTCAAGGTCATATACAAGGTCATTTTCCCACAAATAGTAAATAATTGCCTCTATCCAGCCATAATGAACATTTGTAATGATCATGGTGGCTATACTAAGGTGTTGCATAGTCCTTGATAAATTAATGAACTTTTCAGAGCGATTTAGGTTTCATTTTATACTCTAAGGGTCAATGTCATTTTGGATCCCCAAAATACGCACAAAACCTTGAGAATGCCTCATCTTCGGTACAAACGATCCGATTTCAATTAGTTTGGTAATTACCTTATTTGTTTCCATTGTTCCGTATCGATTAATGAATGTCTCGGAGTGATTGGGGTTAAATTTATAGTATGAGGGCCAAGGTCAATGTCATGCTTGACCTCCAATAATACGCATACTACATTGAAAATGCTATATTTAATGCACAAATGGTCAGGTTTTAATGAGTCTGGCGTTGTATATAATGGGTTTTCATGGTCCTGATTAAATGAATGAACTTTCCAGAAGAGAATGTGGTTCAAAATTATACTATAAAGGTCATTTCAAGGTCATTTCAAGGTCATTGAACTTCATACATGAAGTCGAAAATGTGTCAAAATTAGTGTATTGCATATAATAACACAGTTCGCCTTAATGAATATTAGGATTGCACTGTGAGAATGTCAATATTATTGATCATCAAAAAAGAAATAAAAATGAGCTTGAACCTTTATTGACAATTGTCTCCAGTTCAGTGGGTATGGTAGACAATGTATGTTTTTTAGATTTGTCATCGGAATATTTTCCTAAGCGACATGTATATTTGTATGTGTCGTTTCTATTATATTTAAAACTTATAATAAACTAGGGAATTGTACTGATCGACTATGAACTGAAACATATACTAGCGCATCTCTGACAGTCTTTCGATCTGTGTGTTGTTTCATTTATCATTTGTGTTCTCGCCGTATTTTATCCTACTTTTTGTAATCTAGTCGTAGAGTGCACTTGTGTGCGTGTTTAAGACGTCGATTACCGCTATACGTTAGCTATGCTTGGCATATTCAGGGTTCTCCCCAGGAATAAGTTTCAGCCCTAACTTTTCCAAATTGAACCAACCAAACGAGCGGCTAAGCCGCGAGACGCTAGGGGGGTCTGGGGGCATGCCCCCCCCCAGAAAAATTAAAATTTTGATTTCTAAGAAGCTGGTATTTGGCAGTTCTGAGGTGCAATTTAAACTAATGAACTGATGAATTAAAAGTGCCTTTTCCTACTTATATCAAGTAAATTGACATAATATCCATCTGCAAAGTTAGTGACACAAAAGACATATTAAAATGTTTGGATCACTTGTTAGGCGTCATTTAAAAAATATTCTTGTATTATCATTGTGTCATGACTCATGAAACCTCTATTATTAATGGATATATAATAACATTAGCAAATAGACAATAACTAGCCACTATTTATTACCAGTCACCTCTTTCCTGGGTAGAACCAGTACTGGAACAAAATTCAAAATATTTAAATAATTAATTCTTCGTTCTTTGCTTTTGCCCACTCGTCGCTGCCCCCTCCAGGATGGCTGGGAGGCTGTTGGAAACATGCTCTGGGCCCTGGATGCTAATCAGCATCAAGCATCAAGCTCTCCAACATGGCCTCCCCCAACTGGTTCCTGCCAGGCGTTTTAATCCTGTTTTCAGGGCTGAAAATCCTCTCTCGCAATCTGAAACACAATGCCCGTCACAACCAGCTATGTACGGTACCCAACAAAGATTGTTAGAGGAAGATTTTAAAATACACTAGTCTAAAACCATTGTTGTATATATGATCATAGAATGCGGGGAGTCACTAGTTCCTGGGCATATCAGTAAATGCCTACAGTTCATAGTCGGGCAATTAATAGTAAATACTATAGAATACTGGATGTTGAGGAGAGGTAAATCATTTAAAAACCAGAGCTACAGATGAGGTGCATAATTCGATAAACTTTTTATTTATTCCCCCCCCCAAGATAACCGCATAATCACCCTAACCCCCCCCTCCCCCCCCAGATAACCGCCCCACACCACACCCCCGGGACATAATCCCAGGGGAAGACCAAATCTCCCCCCCCCATCTAAAATCACAGATAGGACACAAGGATCTACCCATTTCCATGCCAGAGGCAGAGATGCTTGATTGCAGCAACCATGGGTAGCTTTTTTTCCACTCTAGATTAAACCCAGATTTCCGCTTCTTCTGGTCTTTTTTGTTGTCCTTTTCTGTGAGCTTTCTTTTTTTCTGGAGTTCCAACTTGTTTTTCCGGCTCTGGGACCTTGTGTGTTTGTATAGATGGCGATGGTAATCTCAACAGCCAAGAATCCATTTTGACGGCGGCAAAATACTACAGAGGTCATCGGGTTCGTTGTAGTAAATCTCCGTTGAAAACGAGTCAATGCCATCCAATGAAATCGTTCGCGAAATATCGCGGAAATACCCGATCTAATATTTTCCCACGGCTCCACGTCACTGGTTTCACAAGTGGCCAATCATAAACGATGTACTATTAACGTAGTAAATGGGAAAGCCAATCAAGTGAGTTTATGCATAGCGACTTCGGCAAATGAACCAAGATGGCGGTTACTCCAATATTTGCAAATTTGTTTGTAGTTTTCGTCAAAATTGCAGGAAAATGTATTATTTTGACCAGTTGACAATAATGTTACAAGCGCGTATCGGTAAGTAAAAACCGGGTATCGGTGAAATTCACGAGTATCGGGTCAAAATTACCGCGTATCGGCGCCGATACGCAAAAGCGCTCTGGGAATATTATTAATTACATTCATCGTTAGGTCCGGGCTCTTCGACTCTCCTTTGGGAGACTATTTTTCTATATCCGGGTTATATGTCACCAGTATGAAGAAATAAGTATCGTTCAGTAAGTCTAATCGTCATAACTATCTGACTCGATATCAGGTACTGTTGGATGACTGTCTGTGTGGTTCTCACATGTGTTTTCGTTTAGACTACATTTGCAAAGTTATGTACACACAAGACTAGCTATACGGCATGTACACCTTGCTGTCGAACACTGACTTATTTGACAACTACAGCGTACACGTTCTAGTACTGCTTTTGGAGCCGGCTCCATTGTAGTAACAACGGGTACATACGTGTCATTTTGCACCATCCATCAGAATTCAGTTGGTGTGGGGTAATTTGGTTTAGCATCATCAGAGTGAGCCCATACCAGTGACTGATATGCAGCACGGAGGGTGTGCTGGAGCAGCGCGCCTCTTGTGGGTGGAAGCCTATCAGATTCCGCCTGTGACATTTTAAATAATTCCCATCGGACTCAGCCAACTCTGTGGCATGAGAACCTACATGTTTATACATGGCACAGACGAATTCTTCTAGCGCGTTTACAGTGTCGTCATCTACTTTGTCCGATTTGCCAAGCACTGCAAATGCGTTTGTAATGCGAGCTGGCTGTTTCTGTAAGGTGTTCCAGCATGTGACTTTGCCTTTGCCGCCCACACGTGTCGCACCCGGTGAATGCGTGAAACCCGGGCAGAGCAGCAGCTATTATAGCTGGATCGATGGCACGGTATACAGGCAGCAGAGGAATGGTCCTTCGCTTTGCTCCCACACCGGTTACACTGGGATCTTTCCCCAACATCTGTGATCGCGAAACAGCTAATACGAACACATCCGTATCAGGAGATACTATGTCAACATCACACCCTCGTTTTACAGCGTCCAGAGCATGTAATATCAAGAGAGTATCGGCTTCTTCATGGGTCGATGATATATGCTCTACATCATTGAGTGGGCACTTTGGCTGGTTGACACAACTACTGGGGTTAAGGAGTCTTTACAACTGTCCAGAAGCTTATCCGCAAGATAAAGCGTCAAACTTTGCTTTGTCTTTGTATTCGACATGAACTTAACAAATGATGACCGTATGGGTATTACATCTTTGCACACATGGAATTGTTCTCGTTCTCCCTTGCTGCGACTATCTCTGGTATTTGTCTTCAAAGATTTGTCTACATCATAATGGTCAAATATGATGTGTGCTTCATCATACATGAACGTTCCAACTACATTTACGCTGTATTTTTTTAAACAAATATCGTTTTGTGTGTTTTCCACGCAACAAGCACAGTAATGAAAACAAGAAATCAGTAAAACTGATGGATGCACCCCGGCCGCAAATTAAAAAAACAAAACACAAAAAACAAGAAATCAGTAAAAATGATGGATGCACCCAGGCCGCAAATTAAAAAAACAAAACACAAAAAACACAAACAAACTTTAACATTAAAAGCTTTAACGCAAGTGTTTATTTTTAGAAATTTTGACCTTGGGCGGACGAAACCCATATTCAGTGGGTGTCTTCGTGTCGTCAATATCAATGCACATGTGAAGTATCGTAAGGATCGGACATACACACCTTAAGACGGACGGATGGACGGACGGACGGACGGACGGGACGGACGGACGGACGGGATCAATGGATTAGCTCCTAAAGATCAATGGAATTACGAGCTTACCGACTATAACAAAGGAATCCTTTGTTACTAACCCTTACCCTAAGCTCCTAAACCCCCGATGCTGGCCCGGACGGACGGACGGACCTGAACCGAGATCATTCAAATAGGACAATTAGTGACGGTTGTATGGCATTTTCAAGGGATTCTGCGGATTTTGGCGGTTCATAATGACCTTGACACTGAGCCCTAGCGTATAACCTTTAACTTCAATGGCTCTGAAAAGTTCACGAATCGATCCGTGGTCATAGATAACTATATGATAGACACCAATATCATTAAAATCTGTTCATTATGGCATATGATTGGCAATGTTTTACTTTATAATACCGGATATGACCTTGAACTTGACCTTTACGCACGAATATTCGCCGAGTATTATTGTTAACACATATCTATATCTATAGTGGCATACATTAAGATCATATTATGGGCTTTATATGTGATGAGTTTGGATTGTAGAGCATTATATAACACCAAGGCGAGATAGGCTCACGGTGACCTTTGAATGACCTTTAAATGACCTTGATTTAAAAAATGGCACCCGGATTTTTCGGAAAGCTGAGAACCCAAAGACTACGAATCCACCGAGAAACAAAAATTAACACGAGGTGCCGGATTGTTACCAATTGCCCCTGCACTATAACTTAAATCTGCGAATCATTGATAAAAATGTGTAACTGTATCACGTCATTCCACAGATAACCCCGTCCTAGTTAGACTGCATTGCTGCAGATACACTGTATAATATATGCTGACAGCCAATTAGAGACCATACTGGTATGTGTTAGGCTAGGATACAGGAAGTAAGGCTGCTAGCAAACGTGAATTCATGTAGTCCTGTAAATTCCAGATCAGACTGCACACATGCTGTTTTGTGAATGTGCATACTAACCTGAGTTTATGCTGTTTATAATTAGTAGATACTGCATTTTCACAGCTACTGTATCAAATTTCTAGACGACATATTTCTCTTGCTGGTCTAGTAAACCATCTGTTTGTTTCATTCACTTTGTTATGTACATACTACAATGTATTATTGTCCAAAATCAAAGTTGTGCGGCTGGCACACTGTCTGATGTTGACCATACAGGCAGTTATAGCTGTTAGCGTTATCACTAAACACGTGGGGTTGTTTACAATGTCGGGTCATGAACTCAGCTCCATGAATGAATTGCATACGTAACAGCAACGCTCAGCCCGGCAAGTTTGAATCAGTTGTCAGTTGAGTACATTTTATTATTTCAAAAGCACGCTTACATTTGTTTTCTCAAATGCAATTTTTTCTAAACCTTTCATAGTTGTATTATCTATGTCTGTGTGAAAAACTGTAATTATTTGTTCAGTGGTATTTCTAAAATATCTGAAAATGTGTCCCTGAAGTGAAGCATGCATACAATTATCAAAAAGCCTGCCCAGCGCCATCTTGGTCATTTTTGGCCATTAAACACATTAAATCACAAACATATTTAAATGCAAATACCTTTTCATGAATAAAAAAAAATCATCCCCCCCCCCCCCCCACCCCCCCCCCCCCCCCCCCCCCTCCCCACGACAAAAAAAAAATGTTTGATGAGATTCCATCAAATATTCAAATATTGATTTTATTGCGAAAAAAGGATTTTCCTATGGGAATTTTAACATGGGGGCTAAAAATTGATTTTTTTAAAATAAATTTGGAATTTGTGGACAGATGTCCAAAATCTAACTTATATCATTTTTTAAATTCCCATAGGAAAATCATTGTTTCGCAATAAAATCAATAGATTATATAGTAGAATTTATTTTTTTTATTAATTCGCTCCCACGAAATAACAATTTGTTCCCTCGATTTAACAATTCGTTCCCACGAAATAACAATTCGTTCCCACGGGAACGAATTGTTAATTCGTGGGAACGAATTGTTATATCGTGGGAACGAATTGTTAATTCGAAGGAAAGAATTGTTAAATTGAGGGAACGAATTGTTATTTCGTGGGAAGGAATTAATAAGAACAATCCATCTCCCCTGCGGGGCTCCGTAGACATCACACGTAACAACGACATATCACAGAGATTTACTTACATACAATGTTATAATCCTGGCTATTTACGTCCAGACGATGTAAAATCACAGAATCACGTTTCCTGATTTACAGCAATTCCATGTTTTGTCTCAGAAACCTCTCACATGAGCGCTAGTGGCATAGGCCGAAACTCCGATCGATAGACAATCTTGCTCGGAAAGTCAATAGGATTCGGTAGCGACCGGCAAGCCCTTACTGTAAAACAAACAGTGTCGTCTGCTGATATCAAGTATATTTGAGATCAGATATTCTGCAAAATAATAATAAGTTTCCTACCATATTTGAATGGTCGTTCTTGTTATCTGCGACGACTGTGAAATTAAGAAATTTTCACCGCAAAACGCGGAAAATAAAGTGTCGTCTGCTGAAGTCTCATGCTTTTGTTATTCTTTTAAAAAAAATAATGTTGGTAGCTCATAAGAATCGTCTCCATTGGAGACATTTCCTTGGTCTTTTAAAACATACTTTTTTCAAAACATATTGAAAATAAGAACAAAAATATCCAAACGACAAAATATAATTTAGCGTTGTGACTACAAATACCGCAGACGACAAAATCGTATCCCATATTCAGAATTGTTACTTTTGAGTAGTTATGTATAGACACTAAACCTTAGACGAACATCCTATATGTATGCGTATTATTTAACACACTATGCCATTCGGAGACGTGCCCATCTGTCATTTACATTGTCTAACGTCACCGTCCGTCAGTCATTAGCTAGCGTTACAATAACAATAATATTACGCCGGGAGCGACAGGTGATTGGAGCAGACTGTCAGATATATGTAGAGAATAGCGACTTGTGTTATTTGGTATGAAGATTTTCATGCAAGGCTAGGAAACGCGAGGAATTCCTACGCGTTTCCTGCCGATTCGGGAAAATGCATTATTTCATAAAGAACTAACGACTGCATATATTTGATGATTAAACGTATGCAGAATTATTATACTGAATGTATTACGTTATCACAGCCAAAATGGCTGTGATAATGTAATAAATTCAGTATAATATAAATTATTAAATTTCTCCTTAAATTGAAAATTTCTCCCTCAAAGTATACTTTGCTAGAAAAGTATAGTTTGCAATGTTGATGAAATAGGCTACTGATCACAAATCCCATTGCCACATTTCTCCAATCACAGCCACAAATAAGCCACCATAGAATCAAGCCGCGGGAATATGCTGGCTGTCCGGTTTACTACATAAAATGGACGTTCACAGTTTAAAGACATGTGCATTAAAATGATAATAAACTATACTATATTACTTAATAAGAATAAGTTAATTAATACCATATGAAAATTGAGCTCGCTACATAAAACCCGTTAAGAGACCAGTACATCCTCAATGCATGATGTGCTTATGGAATAAATAGAATCGAGCAATTTGTGTTGACTTCATATGATATTTACTAAACTCGTTGACTGATTCCATAAGAAACTCGGCATAGCCTCGTTTCTTATGAAATCAGTAAACTCGTTTAATAAATATCATATTAAATCAACACTCATGTAAGATCCTCTACAGACCGGTCAATAACAACATACACGCCATGTGATTTTGTACCTTCGGACATCTGCGTAATTTCAAGAAATACGTTTATAAAATTCACAATATTTTCCGTAAATGGCGTAGAAAGTTGACCAAATAATCAGAGTACAGGCGGAATAATTCCGCATGTAATCTGACAATTTTGTCAACTTTTTACTTTATTTATGAAACATATTGTAAATTTTGTAAACGTATTTCATGAAATTACGCAGATGTCTGAAGGTACAAAATCACATGGCGTGTCTCATATACGTATTGTCATGGGAGACACTGGGAAAACTGGCGAAATGAACAGCCTGCTATCCTGTCAATTATACGGAAATGCATATTTCAGAGCTGCTGCGAATGACGGTTACCATGGAAACGATACGTTGACGCCGACTTGTATTAACGGTAATCGAGCACTTGCGGATTTCGTCCCATTTGGCGGTATTTTCTATTTGGGTTCAACGAAATTGTGTCAGTAATGTAGCTATCGGTATCTTCACAGTTCGCTGGGAGGGGTAGTGGGAGTGGGGTGGGCAAACACCGTGAAGTTCACTTATATTTAGACGGCCAATTTACTGACATCTAACATCCCTACCTGCTGTCTAATACCCGCATTTGGCGAGTATAATTTACAGTGTCTGCCAGCCATATCACCCAGCCAACCCACACCACACCAGTCATTCCCTCAAGCGGATAAGATATGTTTATGAGGCCAATGTCGGAAGTTACATGTTACAATTAATTACTTTCCGTTCTTAAATTACATACACGAATTCCGCCACGGAAGTAGTCCAGCGAATATTCCCCATATATAGGTTCGACCAGTAGCCAATTTCACCAACATTGCAAAGTATACTTTTCTAGCAAAGTATACATTGAGGGAGAAATTTTCAATTTAATGATAAATTTATTAATTTTTATTATACTGAATGTATTACATTATCACAGCCATTTTGGCTGTGATAATGTAATACATTCAGTATAATAATTCTGCATACTTGTAATCATCAAATATATGCAGTCGTTATATATGTATAGTTCTATATGAAATAATGCATTTCGGGAAAGATAAATGATTACTCCCTCAAAGTATAATTTGCTAGATAAGTATGCTTTGCAATTTTGATGAAATCGGCTACTGGTTTTGGCGTTCAAAGTTTTTTTTATTACTGATATTATATCTATAGGGTATCTAGGTTCAGAAACTGCCGGGTGACATCTTGTCACCCTTGAGCAATTTTAGATATTACATGAATTATCTCCCCTCTCGAAATAATCAGTTTTTGCTTCCAAATAGATCATTTGGATGAAGAAAAATCAGTCAGGTGGTGATGCAATCACCAAATTTTAGTATAAATTTAAAAAATACAGCCCTTTTTAAAAAATCAACCATAAGTACTTGAATAATATAAAATGCCCACAAGGTTTTCAAGATGGCCGCCAACAACTTCTCGACTATACTGTTTCTGCTACACTCCCGCCTGCGATTCGCTTACCAAGAATTGCAATCCAGCGGTCCTTGAATTGCAATTCTTCCCCTCTGGAATTGCAGTCTAATTGCGGTCCAAACGCGGTCCCGTTTTTGCGGTCATTCTTTCGCGATACCGTTTGTGCGGTCATTCTTTCGCGGTCCAGTTTGTGCGGTCATTCTTTCGCGATACCGTTTGTGCGGTCATTCTTTCGCTATTTGCGGTAAAAACTTACCGTATCATCGCATAGTACAGTTTGTTTACATTATCAGTGATTATACAAACGTACTATACGAATATTATACAAACATACGATATCCGTTCGTATATACGATATATCCGTACGGATATGGTATGAATATAAAGTGGGTCATCGTGTGGTTAAAATATACCGATGCACCGGTTCATTTCGAATGTAAACATCCGGTTTTCATTTCGATCATCTGCCACAATTTTAAGTTTTTCAAAATTAATACATTTTCAGTTTTACGATACAGAAACAATATTTAAAACTGAGGATTGTGAAGTACTGTATCACAGTACATATACCTGTGTGTTCAATATACAGTGATTCATCAGTAATTTATCACTGTACTCCGCACCACCGCCGGGGACACAAAACAATGATCCCCCACGCACACCAGCCATCAACATTTGGCGTCCTAAAAGTTCCGGTCTATATCCCACAGTGGGAACAATGTGTATCACCACCAGTTTTTGTCTATGACTACACTACACCCACCCCTCCCCCCCCACCCACCCCGACCACCACTTCTGTCTGTAACGCAAGATGACGTGGCCGACTGATCAAGTGCTAAACTAGTCCTGGTGCGATGACCGACTGATCAAGTGCTATACTAGTCTTGGTGCGATGGCCGACTGATCAAGTTCTAAACTAGTCGTGGTGCGATGGCCGACTGATCAAGTTCTAAACTAGTCATGGTGCGATGGCCGACTGATCGAGTGTTATACTAGTCCAGGTGCGATGGCCGACTGAGCAAGGGCTAAACTAGTCTTGGTGCGATGGCCGACTGATTCAAGTTTCTAAACTAGTCGTGTGCGATGGCCGACGATCAAGTTCTAAACTAGTCGTGGTGCGATGGCCGACTGATCAAGTTCTAAACTAGTCCTGGTGTGATGGCCGACTGAGCAAGGGTAAAACTAGTCTTGGTGCGATGGCCGACTGATCAAGTTCTAAACTAGTCCTGGTGCGATGGCCGACTGATCAAGGTTTCTAAACTAGTCTTGGTGCGATAGGCCGACTGATCAAGTTCTAAACTAGATCGTGGTGCGATGGCCGACTGATCAAGATCAGGTCTAAACTAAGTCCTGGTGCGATGGCCGACTGATCGAGTGCTACTACTAGTCCTGTGCGATGGCCGACTAATAACAAGGGCTAAACTAGTCTCAGTGCGATGGCCGACTGATCAAGGGCTAAACTATTCCTGGTGCGATGGTCGACTGATCAAGTTATAAACTAGTCCTGGTGCGTTGGCCGACTGATCAAGTTATAAACTAGTCCTGGTGCGATGGCCGACTGATCGAGTGCTATACTAGTCCTTGTGCGATGGCCGACTGATCAAGTGCTAAAGTAGTCCTGGTGTGATGGCCGACTTATCAAGTTCTAAACTAGTCCTGGTGTGATGGCCGACTGATTGAGTGCTATACTAGTCCTGGTGCGATGGCCGACTGATCAAGTGCTAAAGTAGTCCTGGTGTGATGGCCGAATGATCAAGTGCTATACTCGGCATGGCCGACTGATCACGTGCTATACTGGGCTTGGTGAGATGGCCAACTGATCAAGTGCTATACTGGGCATGGTGCAATGGGAGACTGATCAAGCGCTATACTAGTTATGGTGCGATGGCAGACTGATCAAGTGCTCTACTAGTCCTGGTGCGATGGCCGACTGATCAAGTGCTATACTCGGCATGGCCGACTGATCACGTGCTATACTGGGCATGGTGAGATGGCCAACTAATCAAGTGCTATACGTACTGGGCATGGTGCAATGGGCGACTAATTAAGCGCTATACTACACTCCCGCCTGCGATTCACAAACCAAGAATTGAATTGCAATTCGTCCGCTCTGAAATTGCAGTCTAATTGCGGTCCAATCGCGGTCCCGTTGTTGCGGTCATTCTTTCGCGATACCGTTTGTGCGGTAGTTCTTTCGCGGTCCAGTTTGTGCGGTCATTCTTTCGCGATACCGTTTGTGCGGTCATTCTTTCGCAATTTCCGTTAAAAACTTACCGTATCATCGTATAGTACAGTTTGTTTACATTATACAAACGTACTTTACGAATATTATACAAAAACATACGATATCCGTTCGTATATACGATATATCCGTACGGATATGGTATGAATATACAATGGGTCATCGTGCGGTTAAAATATACCGATGCACCGGTTCATTTCGCATGTAAACATCCGGTTTTCATTTCAATCATCTGCCACAATTTTAAGTTTTTCAAAATGAATAAATGTTCAGTTTTACGATACAGAAACAATTTAAAACTGAGGATTGTGAAGTACGGTATCACAGTGCATATACATGTGTGTTCAATACAGTAATTCATCAGAAATTCATCATTGTACTCCGCACCACCGCCGGGGACACAAAACAATGATCACCACACACACCAGCCATCTACATTTGGCATCCTAAAAGTTCCGGTCTATATCCCACAGTGGGAACAATGTGTATCACCACCACCACCAGTTTTTGTCTATGACTACACTACACCCCCCCCCCCCCACCTCCCCCGACCACCACTTCTGTCTGTAACGCAGGATGACGTGGCCGACTAATCAAGTGCTAAACTAGTCCTGGTGCGATGGCCGACTGATAAAGTGCTATACTAATCTTGGTGCGATGGCTGACTAATCAAGTGCTAAACTAGTCCTGGTGCGATGGCCGACTGATAAAGTGCTATACTAATCTTGGTGCGATGGCCGACTGATAAAGTTCTAAACTAGTCGTGGTGCGATGGCCGACTGATCAAGTTCTAAACTAGTCATGGTGCGATGGCCGACTGATCGAGTGCTATACTAGTCCTGGTGCGATGGCCGACTGATCAAGGGCTAAACTAGTCTCGGTGCGATGGCCGACTGATCAAGGGCTAAACTATTCCTGGTGCGATGGTCGACTGATCAAGTTCTAAACTAGTCCTGGTGTGATGGCCGACTGATCAAGTGCTATACTCGGCATGGCCGACTGATCACGTGCTATACTGGGCATGGTGAGATGGCCAATTGATCAAGTGCTATGCTGGGCATGGTGCAATGGGCGACTGATCAAGCGCTATACTAGTTATGGTGCGATGGCAGACTGATCAAGTGCTCTACTAGTCCTGGTGCGATGGCCGACCGATCAAGTGCTATACTCGGCATGGCCGACTGATCACGTGCTATACTGGGCATGGTGAGATGGCCAACTGATCAAGTGCTATACTGGGCATGGTGCAATGGGCGACTAATCAAGCGCTATACTACTAATGGTGCGATGGCAGACTGATCAAGTGCTCTACTAGTCCTGGTGCGATGACCGACTGATCAAGGGCTACACTAGTCCTGGTGCGATGGCCGATTGATCAAGTTCTATACTAGTCCTGGTGAGATGACCGACTGATCAAGGGCTAAACTAGTCCTGGTGCGATGGCCGACTGATCAAGTTCTATACTAGTCCTGGTGCGATGGCCGACTGATCTAGTTATATACTAGTCATGGTGAGATTGCCGACTGATCAAGTGTTAAACTAGTCCTGGTGGCTGGTGCGATGGCCGACTGATCAAGTTGTAAACTAGTCCTGGAGCAATGGCCGACTGATCACGTTCTAAACTAGTCCTGGAGCGATGGCCGACTGATCAAGTTCTAAACTAGTCCTGGTGCGATGGCCGACTGATCGAGTGCTATACTTGTCCTGGTGTGATGGCCGACTGATCAAGGGCTAAACTAGTCCCGGTGCGATGGCCGACTGATCAAGTGCTATACTAGTCCTGGTGCGATGGCCGACTGATCAAGTGCTATACTAGTCCTGGTGAGATGGTAAATTGATCAAGTTTTAAACTAGTCCTGGTGCGATGGCCGACTGATCAAGTTCTAAACTATTCCTGGAGCGATGTCCGACTGATCAAGTGCTAAACTAGTCCTGGTGTGATGGCCGACTGATCAAGTTCTAAACTAGTCCTGGTGCGATGGCCTACTGATCAAGTACTAAACTAGTCCTGGTGCGATGGCCGACTGATCAAGTGCTAAACTAGTCATGGTGCGATGGCCGACTGATCAAATCGCATGCCATAATAACTAGATGGCCATGGCATGCATGTCGTGCCCGCCGAGGCATTTGCTAGTACAAACAATTTTTTTTTATTGCAACAAAGCTTCAGCCCGTCGACGTAAAAACGTGCCGCACCCGCCGAGGCTTTGATAGTATACCCAAAATCTTTAACTAAAAAACACTTTAACCAAAACCTTTTATCCTGAATGCACACCAATGTGCCAACTATATCGCTCTGTCTGCAAGCGGGCCCAACAAAAACTTTAAGGGAAATTTCAAAGTAATTTGACCGTGACATTGGGCACATATAAATAATAATGAAAATGTGGGTGACAAATACACCGTATGTGAAGTTTCGAGTGAATTGGTGAAGCGGTTTCAGAGATATAGTGTTCTTAAAGGTACATGCCCACTCAGTAGGCACAAAATGTTCTTTATATCAGAGACATCATCTGAGACATTTTCGGGCAAAATAAACATTAATTCACCATTAATACACATATTTATTGGCATTATTATACATTTTATATCAGACGTAAATTTCCACACTGCTATCAGAGGCGATAACCGTGTTTCCTTAAAATGTTACCAAGACATTACTATTTATTTTTTGATGTGCAATGATCATACTTTATAATCTGTCGAAAACATTATTTTTTCAGAGAAACACATTTAATTAGTACAAATGTATAAGTAATTAAAAAATATCATGCCCCATTTGCCTATGAAAATAGCCTGATATCACCGCGTGTCACTATCAGTGAAATAAACATTTCTAAATGATTATATCCATATAACGGGCACTCATAATGTTTAGAACTGGTGGAATAGTGACAAAATTATACACTTATTTAATTCCTACAAATAACTGAGAATACACATAACTTTAATTGTTGTGTCTACTGAGTGGGTATGTACCTTTAATTAGCATAAATTATTAAAAACAAGAAATGAGTTTGTCGAACGCGGATGCCACCTGCAGCATATTTGAGAAACTGTGACAAAGTGGTTAACCGGAAAGTGTGACGGACGGACAGACGGACGGACAGAAGGACGGTCCAAACACTATATGCCACCTGTTTCTTCGAAACCCGGTGGCATAAAAATATCATGCCTCATTTGAATATGAAAATAGCTTGATACCACTGCTAGTCATTATCAGTAAAATAAATATTACTAAATGAAAAGTCATGCAGAGCATGATGTTATTAGCCGATCAAATCAGGGTAAAGTGCATCGAACATATGTAGGTGTCTCTGGTAACATTGTCAATGGTAAACTATTTTCGACCACAGTTCTGTACCCAGCGTTGTCATTTTTCTCGATTTTATGCAGGTTTTGGAAACCCGTTCCCAAATCCATCCAATAGCAGCAATGCCATAGCAGCAATGTTTTGTTGTCACCATTATGTTGCGAAATATTCCAGCGTAACACCTGTATAAATGACAGACGATAATAAGTTGCTGGAGGTCAATCGATGAGTCCAAATATAGGTAGACCACGTGTATTATCATATCCTAGCCTCGTGTTCGTGCATAATAGCTACATGATAAAGTGCACATGCATGCATGTCAATATAATAATGTATCTTGGTGCGCAAACTAGACATGTAGTGTGGCTCAGTGGTAGTGAAGCGGGAGAATATCCGTTTGCAGAACTTTTATTCATGTTATTTGGTCGAGAGTTCGAACCTCACAAACTCATTACTTTTGTCGATATAATTCTGTTCTTTTTATGACTTATTGCTGGAGAAGGGAATAAGTGAAACGGCGATGTGACATGATCGGCGAGAACATACTCTTCAAGTACACAGATATGAAATGTGCATTCAGTTATTAGCTTTCTTCAAAGTGAGACCAACTTTCTACATGTGATCTCATGTTTTGTTGAATGAATGCAATTTGTAAGAAAAACACGCATACAAAATAAATATATAATAAAATATAAAGAAATCAAAATATATGTGTATATACATGTATGTATGTATGAAAAACTAAGATTCGAACTCACTACCTACGGCATTGATATCCGCCACGCTAACCCCTCGACTACATAAGACTTGATGAGAAATCTCAAAATCAATATTGAAAAGGAATACTGGCACGGGTATATTTACCTGTCTCACCTATTATGTGTTTTGTTTTTGACCGGTTTGTTTGTAAACAAGTAGCAAGTTATCGTCTGCGGACTATACTGTATGCTCTATTTATCTACAAATTACACTCCGCAATACACAAAGTTGTAGTCACTGTGTGTTTGTCCGAATTCTGTGGCAGCATGCGAGTGGGCGGAACTACCAGGGCTATATATATCTAGCGGTTACAGTGTCATCTAAAAATAGACGCAAGCGCCTGCGTATTCAGGCACATGCCCAGATTGGCCTAATGTGCCCCATCCGTGATTTTTTGCGCGATGTCGGGCGCAAGACAATCAATAATTTGCGGCATTGACAATAATTAATGGGGATTGCCCGGGGTTCAGGTCATTTTTTAATGTATAAGCTACCTATTTAATTTTCTTGCATAATTGTGGGACTTGGTGAGACCTTTACAATGAGATATAGATCATTAAAATCGGTCCAGCGGTTCAAAAGTTATCGCACTTTTTTTAACCAATTTTTTGGCAAATTTTGTAATTTTTCCTCCATGTATTTGAATGGGAGCAAATGGCACCGAAATCGGCTAAAATCATGTTTTCTTTCATATTATTAATGACCTATTTTGGAAATAAATGAAGAAATATGTGTAAAACACAAAAACCATGCATTTATTGAATAAAATATCACGTTATGCACATTTTTCTTATATTTTGTCAATTTTGCTGAAAATAATTGTTTATGGAATGTAAAATGAGTCAACAAAAACATGTTTTTTTACCCAAAAGTGTTATTATTTGCAATGTTCATTTCATTTCCAATGAATTTCATTACCAATTAACACAAATAGGTATATAATAACATTATAATGTAACTACATTCATTTACCATGTTGAAATTCCCTGCAAATGCTCCATTTTTTACAAAATCGGTTACCATGGCAACGATTTTGAAAAAGTGTTTTTAATACCTATTGTGACGTTTTAAGACGTCAGTAAATTATGATAAACTTTAATAGATACAAATGACACACAAGTATTGCTACTGTAATTTTGAAAAGCACAAATTGTTACCATAGTAACAATATTAACATTATGTCTTGATTTTCAAACATCCGGCTTATTTTAACTATTTCAAATAAACCTTTTTGAGATACAGTAGGTGATTATCAATACTGCAAATACCAAATTTATTTGACAAACCATATGTGCACTATATTATCTTTGTTCATATCCATGTAGAGCTGTTACTATGGCACAAGATATAGTTTGCCATAGCAACCATGGTAATCAATATTGGAAAACACAAAAATAGTATTTGTTGAAAAAGGGTTTACTTTTTGAAAATCAATGCAATACACCCGAGTACTCTTACCATCTAGCAATACACTTAACATGTGAACGCTTAATAATATTTGTTGTCATGGCAACCATTTTAATATTTCACACAAAAACTCATATATCAATATGTTCGTCGAATCAGTATACATGATCAATGCTGCAAAAACAATATTTATCTTGACAAACATGATTGTTCAAAGTAATTTCACCTTGACCTTGGACATGAAGGCCACATGGGTGTGGTACATGTATGGAATGAAAATATGGATGATGATAAGGAAGTATATGAAGTTTGAAGTCAATCTGACTTACGGTTGTAGAAAACTTTAAGGCAAATCGTACAGATGCACATGTCTAAGTAATTTTACATTGACCTTGGAAATGAAGGCCGCATGAGTGTGGTATGGAATGAAAATATGGTTGATGATAAGGGAGTATATGAAGTTTGAGGTCCATCCGACTTTCCGTCACAGAGACAATGGGTACCCAAACAGGGGGGGGGGGATGGGGCGGGGGCGGAGGTATATCTATAGTTTTGTATACACAGTTTAAGCTTTATATATTTTACAACAATTACCAACAAGAGCGAGCAGTCATGCATGGAACATGACAGGTGACATATGTCATCAGTCCCATTTCAAGCGAGGATACAGAAATAATTGCAGGGGGGTATGTAATTACAGGACGGCTACACCTCCACAAGCGCGAAATTGTAAAGTTGGGGGTGTGGGGGTCCTCCCCCAGGAAATGTTTAAGTGCAAACCATATGTGCATGCCCCCCCCCCCCCCCCACCCTCTCCCCCAGAATAGTTTTGAATTGAGGAAGCCATTTCTTCCTGCATTCTACTGCATTTATTTTTTTTGATATATTTGAAGATCATAACAGTCCATACAATCTATGTGTAAAACAATATTTCGTATTTTTTTTTTTAAAAATCGGGATTTCTGAAGCCCCCCCCCCCCCCCCCCACCCCCCTCCTCCCCCCCCCCCCCCCACCCCCCCCCCCCCCCCCCCCCCCCCCCCCCCCCCCCCCCCCCCGTTCCCCCCCCCCCTTCCCCCCCCCCCACCCCCCCCCCCCCCCCCCCCTGAATCCGCCTCTGCTGGTGACATGTCAGCAGTCATCAGTCCATTTTCTCCCGACACAGTCTCCTAAATTTAAAATTCATATCATTTTCCAATTCAAATAGGAATCCTCAGCGATTTGTAACCCGGAGGATATAACAAAAACGTTCTACTTTCACTTTCATTTCAGCTACACATTTAATTTTAATTTATTGAGTAAATGATGCCGAAATATTTATTTAAATTAATATCAAATTATTTACAAATACTTTGTTTAATTCATAATACAAATAATCTAGAGATAATTATTATCCTTATTCAAACTCAAGACACGTTTCTTTTGTGAAGTGTATCGTAAGGTATATTATGTGTATATGCTGTGTAGCGTCAAATCGTATGACTGTCGGTAGCGTACGCGCTAACACACACGACGTGTAATTATCAAACAATTGCTAGCACCTCTTTGGAAAGTTTGGATTTCCGCACGAATTGTTTTACTAAATTCATTATAGATTAGTTGATTTTTTAAGTAAAATGGACACTGATTAATAATATCGATGGCTCAATTTGATTAAAACAGTATGTAACTGTCAAAAAACAATGTTTATGCTTTAAATCATCATCATTTCGCTGTCCAATGTCGGATTTTATCGAGCCATCGACCTATGTAAAGTTCAGAATGTAAGCTTTAATCTGATTGGTCATTCAAGAAAAACGTCACAGGAAAATCCCGCGGAAATCGCTTAGAGTAACCCCATAGTGCTGTAACACAGCTAAAAATATGCCCGCGCATCTCGCAACGTCGGCGAAAGTGGGTCAACATCGGTGTATTCAAATTGTGTTCTAAGTACTAAAATCGGGTTATTTATCATAAACACTGCAATAAATGAACAAAATAATGATTATATTATTGAATTCAGCTGTAAAAAATGGTTTTTAATCTGATTATAATATAGAATTTGTGAATTAAAAACGTTTGATTTTCACTACGAGGCAGCCAAATTACAGGATTACGACAGCGTACTAATCGCGCGTGCTGGATGCATCCCTGCCATCCCTGCATGATACGTAAACAAATCAAAGTTGGCTATGAAGGGCAATTCTTCGTTTTGATTGGTGGACAATTTTGTGAATATTAACTAGCGTCAAATGACGCGCATACGCGATCCAATGGGATAAACCCGAGATGCTGGGATAAACCCGAAAGTGCTGGGGTTGCTAGTAAGGAGATTTTGAGCAGAGGTCGATTATAAATTAGCCGAATAAACACATTTTACGCGATTATACGTGGCTGAAACTTGTTCTGTTTAATAAATAAAAGCTTTAAATTAGCCCAATAATCGGCGTATGTTGGCGTATATGGCCATTAGACCCAACTATGGACTTCAACAACAATAACTTCCGGGTTAAATCTCTTCCAGCGTTCAGCTCATTACGTATTCAAAATTGTGTTATTTGGCTATAAGTAAAGTTTTAAACGGAGATAATTGCCAAAAATGCAAACTTTATCGGTTGATGCAATTTGGAAGTGATACAGAAAAATTCGCGTTCGTAGATTACCGAATAGCGGAGAAAAGGGTTGCTACAAACTTTTTCAGAATTCGATGGATAACCAATATATTAGCCGATCTATAAATAGATCGGCTAATAATGATTATATATGGATAGCGGGCACACATAATTTTTAGAACTGGTGGAATAGTGAGACAATTATACACTTATTTAATTGCTATAAAGAACAGTTTGTGCCTACTGAGTGGGCATGTACCTTTAAAAACTTTAACCTTAAATCAAAAAAAATTAACCGGACGCACGAAGTGACGTACATATGGATGTACGTACGTATGTAGGCCAATGTGACAACTATATCGCACTGTCCACATGCAGTCATGTCAAAAACTTTGAGGTAAATTTGACCTTGATATTGGGCACAGGGGTTGCAGGGGTTGAGCATAGAATGAAAATATGGATGATGATGAACACACATGTGAAGCTTCGAGTGAATTGGCGAAGCTGTTTCTGAGATATAGTGTTCTTAAAAACTTTAACCTACGGTAAATAAAAACCAGATGGCCATGGCCCGCATGTTGAGCCCACCGAGGCATTTGATGGTGTCGGAGTATATTTATTTGAAGTTTGAATTAACGTATGTAAAAGCTTTAACACAAATTTGAAAGTCATTTGACCTTGATCTTGTGCATGTGGGTCGCATGCGTGGGCTATAATATGAAAATATGGATGATAATAAAGAATTATCTGAAGTTTGAAGCAAATCTGGGTAAGTGTTGTGGAGATATAAGGTATGCAAAAACTTTAAAAAAAAATTCAAAGTCATTTGACCTTGACCTTGGGGCACAGGGGCCGCATGAGTGGGACACAGAATGAATATATGGATGATGACTAATAAGCATTTAATGTTTCAAGTCAATGTGACTTAGGATATGGTATTTAAAAACATACACCGATTTCGGACGGACTGACGCACGGACGTCATTGTGATCACTAAGTCTCGCTTTCCGCAAGCAGGCTCGGCAAAAAAAATACAGATGGACGTCAATGTGCAGACTATATCGCACTGTCCGCAGGCGGTCGTGACAACAATTGTCCAACCCCTTTTTAAAGGTGCAAGCCCACTCAGTAGGCTAAAAATGCTCTTTATGGGAATTAAATAAGTGTATAATTGTCACTATTCCACTAGTTATAAACATTACGAGTGCCCGCTATACAGATATAATCATTTGGTAATATTTATTTTACTGATAGTGACGCGCGGTGGTATCGGTATTTTCATGTGCAAATGGGGCATGATATTTTATAATTATTTATACTATTAAATTAAATGCATCAACTGAAAAAAGAATTGACAGATTATAAAGTATGATCATTGCACATCAAAAAATAAATACAGAGAATAAATAGTAATGTCCGTTAACATTTTAAGGAAACACGGTTATCGTCCCTGATATCAATGTGGAAATTTTCTTCTGATATAAAATGTATAATAATGCCAAACAATACGTGGGTAATGGTAAATGATTGTTTATCTGGCCAGAAAATGTCTCCGATGATGTCTCTGACATAAAGAACATTTTGTGCCTACTGAGTGGGCATGTACCTTTAACGCTAGCTCCGCCCTGTCCAGTGAGACCTATGCATGTGTTAAGTTTCATAAAAAATATTGCAAAAGGTGTTCGCGTTATGCTCCGGACAAATCAGTGCGTGAAAAAACAAAGGGAGATAACTAAACTAGAAAATGTGTTCATAGAACACGGATACCCCACATATCGCTTTGATAGTAAACAAGGCAAAATTCCAGTGTCCAAAAGGGAGAGATAATCCATGACACGGGGTTCGAATCAAAAATAGAAATAAACTTTCCGCATCTACTCATCATAAGGAAGCTACATATCAAATTTCAGTGCTGTAGCTATTACAAAAGTTTTACGAGTTACAAGGCAAAATTTTCAAATTCTAATTCATAAAAAGAGGGAGATAATCCATGACTCGGGGGTGGTCGAATGAAAATAAACTTTGCAAATCTACTCATCATAAGGACATACCAAGTTTCAGGTGTGTAGCTATTAGGGTTTAAAAGTTTTACGAGCTACAAGACAAAATTGGAAAATTCTAACTTGAAAAGGGGGAGATAATCCATGACCATGGGGTCGAATCAAACATACATGTACCAAGTTTCAGGTACATGTATGTAGCTATTACAGTTTAAAAGTTTTTCGAGTTACTAGGTTGGTGACGGACGGAAGAACGGACAAGGTCAAGGGTAACACTAAATGCCCCCTCCACTATCGTGGTGAGGCAAAATTTGTCATATACAAGCAACTTACCTTAATTCATCAGTTACACATCAGACGATGAATGAACTTTAATTCTGGTGTAGAATATTAAAGTTATTCATTATATTCAATAGTGCTGCTTTGACATGACGTGAAATTAAAACATGCATGACATGATCTGGAAGAAAAACCACAGACCAAGCACGCATATTCAGAATCACGTCTGTCGGTTCTTATCCAGCTCCGATTTCTGTCACCTGTCCACAAAATCCAGAATCCAACATTGTCGCAAATTTAATCCTCTATGTTGGTGTACGTTAGAACAAAATGTCACTTAGTATATTATCCAATCCATTGTAATCTCTTGTTTCTCTAAATAAATGCGTCCAACAATCCCTGTAGCTGCTATCGTGATAAAAAATGTTAAAGGTTCCGTCAGCGCCTCACATATTGATCTTAATATCCACCATTTTGATTCCAAGTACCAGAATAATGATGTTTACATGCGCCGTCGTAGTGTTATCTGTCAGATTCCGTTGTTTATTTGATCAAATTGATGGACAAATTTGTGTCCGCTAATGTCGCCAAGAGCATAATCTGTGACGTTGACTGTAATAATTTGGCATAACTTCTAGCTTGTGAATTTTTGGTTGAATGAAGTGATCACTATGGTGAATAAGTGTGTATTTGTGCCCGGTTTGCTCAGCAGGTAGAGCGATGGTCTGGTAAACCAGAGATCCCCGGTTCGATTCCGGGCTGGTGCACATCTTTCTCACCCTGTGACATTTAGCGCCCAACGTAGTTGCGGGAAGTAACTCTGCAGAATACTCCCGCATCGTCCGTACCGAGAGTTTATAATGGTGCTCTCCGTAGGTTTCCCCTGCAAAGTACCAAATCACATCTGATTTGCACTTCAACTGTTAATTGCGACATATTTTCTGTATTTTTCAATTGAAAGAAATGTCAGTATTATACTTATTCATTTCTGTGTAATAAGTACAGAAAAATATGTCACAATTAACAGCTAAAGCGCGAATGAGATCAGATTCGGTACTCTGCAGGAAAAACCAATGGAGCACCGGAACTCTGGGTACGGACGATAATTGAGTATTCTGTTGCCCAACAAAGGACCGCGACTGATAAATACTCCCAAATTGTACCCAAACATATGGAATTCGGAGACAAAAATTAAACATAGAATTCGAGGACGAATTTCAATTTGGCGGAGAAGAATGTCACAGTACGCAACTGACCATGGGGATGTAGTGTGTATGATCTGTGCCTTAATTGTTAGCTTGCTCGGTAGAGCCATGGGCATGGTACGGTAAACATGAGGTCCCTGGTTCGATTCCGGGCCGTTATTTATCTTTCTCACTCTGTGACACAAGTAAACCGTTTTATTTTAAAGAAATGGCTATCACCGGAATAAATATTATCTTCACAAAATTTGATTCGGGCCAATAGAAATCAACAGCCAGAACAGAACAGAACGTTTGCAGTAATATAAATCTAATTCCAAAATAAATTTTTTATATTTTTTTTATGATCAGGTTTCGAAAATTAAAATATGCTTTTCTTTTAAAATTATTATCAATATGTTCACCATGTTATTATGGTTAATATGCAATTCACAGTCTCCTTGCAGTTTGAAATTGAAAGACATTATGAAAAGTTGTGTTGATCTCAGAAATTGTCATGTCGACTATAGGATCGCGTCGAAATAATGTTAACAGAATAGGAAAACGTAATTTAATACCGATGAAAAAGTAAACAAAACGCAAAATTGATGCTTAGTTTTGCAATATTATACCGTAGAACATACATTATAATTTGATGTTATATGAAAATAAATATATTGTGAGTATGGTGGTGTCTATTAATGTGTTCTTGATATTCGGAACAGCAGTGACGACATTTGTTTTGTCCAAGAAATTGTCAAGGTCAATGTTTCACTGTTTGTCTCGCAACACAGGCGACGGGAAAAAAAATCACATGACGGTGTATATATATAGATATTAAAGGTTAACAACGAACTTTACGAAGTGAAAGACGTGCCTTTTAAAAATATGTTAATATGATAGAAATCGGTACCTTACTATTCCGTTTGATGTTTAATATTTGTGAAAATACACCAGTCCGGGTCTCGGTGCCGTTTACTGGGTGTAAGAGTACCTTGCGCCTGTGGTACAGCACTAGATTTGTAACCTAGTCCTCCCCGGAAAAAGTCGTCGTTATCGAGGGTCCCTGAATTGTTGCTCAAATTTCCCATTATCGAGTATTTTTAGACGTTCCAACACGTCGACATTTATAATTTTACATTTAAACCGACTTTGTATACGTCCACAGTTGAAGTACACATCCTGGTATGCTCGCTATGCTTCTTACTTGTGGACAAAATCGGATTTTTATCTTTCTTCATCAGAAAATTCAATCGACCTATTTTACGACGGCCATTTTTGTTGGAGAGAGATGCTACGGCCTGATTGGCTAAAAATCGCAAAAGGCAAATATTACAAATGTATGATTTAAATTATTGTTTTTAAGTTACAGTGTATACTGATATTTAAGTTTATTTTTAATATATTTTATTAATCATTTTAATACTAAATAGTATTGCGGATTGGTCTCCATGCCAGCAGTAAACATATTCTATTTTTGTAAATCAGGGCAAATCAGGGACCGTCGATAACGACGACTTTTTTTTAGGCCTGATGGGTTGACAAAACTTACCTGTATCGCAAGCACAGGGCATTTTTTAACACGGTAAACGGCTCTGTGACGCTGATTGATGTATTTTTAACAATAATCAACGTCAATTGTTACAGTAAGATGACGATTTCTATAATTTCAACGGATTTGAAAAGCCTGTTGATTTACCTGTTGTGCACCTTTAATTGTATCTATACAAGTAACAACAGACTATCAGATTAGTTGTTCCCATCACCTGTGGTCTCGCAATAACCCGCCGCTTTATATTTTCACACCAAAAAAACAGATCACCAATACCGCTGACTTTCTAGCCACTTTCAATGAAATAGATGGGATAACATTTTGGATTGGAACACGGATACGTTTGTAAACTATTTCGATTTGTATTGCCGCATTGGTCAAGCAGAGCGGTCCGCTGGTTTGACCGCAGAGCGCAGCGTAAAGCGGTCATTCTTTCGCAGTTTAAAGTAAACTGCAATTAAAAGCGGAGCGCAGCGCTAACTGCGATATAAGTATTGCAATTCCGCAACCAACTCTTTGGACCGCAGTCACATGATTGCAGTCCGATTGCGGTCCAATTGCAATTAATGGGAACGCGAATTGCAATCCTGCGCTCCAGGAATTGCAATTCGCCTGGTAAGAGAACCGCAGGCCACTCCGTATATGACATGATAGTGCGGTCACATGTCGACAGAATATGCATCACTTTTCTTATTTTAGACAGTACGAACCTTCATTTTAATTAAACAGTTAAATATTGCTGACATATCATTCAATATGGCCACCGGGAAAACACCATTATGGCAAGCGCAGAATACCCTGCAAGACATGCGTGCACTTCTGCAACCGGATCGCAGTGATGTACACGGTGGATCACTGGCGCAACCGCATTTGATCAGTGACATTATTGCCACAGGAGCCAGTGGTACATTGTCTGTGACAGTAATTGGCATTATAGATCTATTCAGTTCGTCTCGTTTCCATCCATATTCCTCGGGGTTGGTAATTGGTAGAAGATTGTTGGCTTCCAGTGCTCGCCAGAGACATGTCTGGTAATGCGCCCGTTTAATGTTTTCTCTGAATGATTCCGCTATAGGAGGAGGTGAACACAGTTTGGGAGCTGATTTATATCCTTTCCATGTTTTGTTTTAGCATTCGAGAAGCCTGTCCTCGGAAGACTACAATGCTAGCTATACCGGGGGATGACAACACCAACAGTTTTTCGCCGAATTAATTAGTAAGCTGCTTTAACAATTGTTTCAGTGCCACCACCATACTCATTGTAAGCTTTGGACAAGTCTGTCGTGCTCCAAACACGCGATTCATTTTCCTGCAAGTGGGCTATAAGACATGTAAGCCCACATTATCTGCGGTATTTTGACTTACACCGCAACATATACCTGCTCCAACTGCTCTTTGCGTCATGAAATTACACATGTAGTCCACATGGTACCGCGCATCAGCAGCGTGAAGATCACTAATTGCACCTTCAATTCGTCCCCTAACACTTAAAACCAACTTATCATTCCGTTGGCCACATAAAGCTAATAGAGTTGCTTTGAACGGTTTCTTGTTATCTACCTCGTCCGTTTCAGGAATGGAATTGAATGGTGCTTAACGGTCCATCAACATAAAATAGTATAATTTAGTGCCAAGCAATGCAGATGAAGAATAAACATAATAGTAAAATAATATGTTAGATGTGGTAGGCAATCAGATGATTAGGGTAAAACTATTAATATGATAAACATGTATAGAATTATAAAATTATAGAATGAGAAACATGTATACAATGATAAAAATCAGATCTTCCGATACAAGTTGGTTTCATGAAGAAAGGTAAGCAAACCTTCAATGTTCTCCACCTAGAATAACTCCGCAAATGAAGTAACATTGAAGTGCTTGCGTCGAATATTGGCAAAGTCGATACAGTCCTGTAGGACGTGATGCACGGTAAATGCAATGTGACATGGAATACACCATGGACGCGGCTCACTATTGAGCATAGACGAATGCGTGTATGACCAATGCGCTATCGACTAAGGACAACTTCATCACTGCGTGCATGTCTGTAGCCGGGAGTCCATTCGCCCAGAGTCGGTTTCATGAAGTTTATTATCTGTGAGAAGATCCCACCGGGTCTGCATTGTATCGGAGATGAGGTAGTTGATGGATGATTTAAAATCATGATAGCAAACAGGAAAATTAGAAGTCGGTAGCTCCAGGGCGGCTTGGCAGCACTATCTGCCCTGTCATTGCCCTTGATACCAGTATGACTGGGGAGCCAACAAAAAATAGTGTCCTTGCCAGACGAAAGTAAAATATGGTGTAGCTCCATGATTTGGTGGATGTTCAGGCTTCATGTTGTACAAAGCTTGCAGTTAAGATAATGAATCGGAAAATAAAATGTATTGCTTTTCGCAAAATCAATGGCGAGTAAAATTGCCCCCAATTCCGCAAAAAATATCGAATATTTGTCTGGGAGTCTGGATTGAAGATCTCCATCGGGGACAGCGGCAGCATTTGTACCCGGTCCCTGTCCTTTCAGACGTCAGTAAAAAGCGGAGTGTACGTATTGTATCTGTCTTTAACTTCAAGAAAAGGTGATTTAAAAATGGATGGATCAGTTGTTGCTTTCGTGTGCTGACAATATCAAAGGGCTGCTGCTGCTCCAACTACCACGGCGGAGTATCTAGGACAGCGTATTTGGCAATGTGATCCAGATCTAAGCCAGTATCGTGAAGAATGGTGGCTTGAAGCTTGGTTTCTTATCGAATACAGCATCTGTAGTTCGATGAAAGACAGTGTCATAAGCTGGATTAGATGGATTGGAATGTAGTTTAGTGGCGTATTGCAAATATATTTTGGTGCGTCTGTCGTGGAGAGAAGGCTCATTTGCTTCGGCATATCAGCTAAGTGCGTTAGACGTATGGAATGCACCCAGGCAGAGTCTTAAGCCTTGGTGATGTGTTGGATTTACTGGCAGATCCATATACAGTGCATCCGTAGTCTGGTTTTGAGCGTACATGTGCGATGTAAAGGCGGTGCAGCACCTTTCGGTCTGCATCCCAGTCATGATTTGCTACCACTCGCGTTAATTTGAGTGGTTTCAGCTGAAGACCGCGTCTTTTGCAAAAATTCATGCAGTTAATTTTCGATTTCGAAAATTTAAAGCCGTTTTCTGTGGCCCACTTGTTAATTTTATTGAGGCCCAGTTGTAATTTGCGCTCAATAGTTTGCATGTTCTTTGATTTGTAACAGATTAAAAAATCATCCACATATAAAGAACAGTCAACACCTGGTTGCAGGCATTTTACAATATGTTTCAGTTTAATGTTAAAAAGGGTAACAGACAATATACTTCCCTGCGGTACACCTAATTCCTGTTCATGAGGATCGGAAAGGGTTGTACCGACTCGGACTTGGAATTGTCTGTCTTTCAAAACATTAGAAATAAAATCAGCGAGATTACCCTTCAGACCGAGGTCATGAAGGTCCTTCATAATCCCATACTTCCACGTCGTGTCATATGCCTTTTCTAGGTAAATAAATACGGCAACTATATGCTCATTGTTAAAAAAACCGTATCGAATGAATGCTTCGAGTCTAACCAAATTATCGGCAGTGCTTCTCTGGCGACGAAATCCAGACTGATACTCAGATATATTTCCATTGGATTCCAGAAACCAGACAAGCCTGTCGTTAATCATTCGTTCCATGGTTTTACAGACGCAGCTAGTAAGTGCGATGGGACGGTAACTGGATGGGTCGGTGTGATCCTTGCCCGGTTTGGGAACAGGTATGATTGTAGCTTCCCGCCATGAAGGCGGAAAAACGCCTTGTTCCCAAATGGTATTAAATATTTCAAGGAGGTTATCTAAAGAGTGTTCAGTCTCGGGACACAAATATGCCGGTCGCCAACGAAATGGATTTTTCTTATCCTTATCTAACGTGTAGACCTCGCCACAAAACAGACAATGTGCATTGAAAGAGAACAATGTACTTATCGAACGTCTAGTTCTCTTTGGCAAACTGTTTACAGGGTCTGACTCGTTTTTTTCGTTTGCGGCATCTTTTCTGCTGTGCTGTCGATGTGTACGTAAAGACCACAAGTGCCAGAAAAAAAACAGTGATAACATCTAGTTTCTAATATAAATAATATACCTATACTAACAATGATACTGACATGCGATGTTTTTCAGTCACCTGTGGTAGAGACGCAGCTTTTGTGACACAATATTGTCAACTCACTATCTTCCTGTAGGCTTTCCCTAAGCTGAATGTGTATGCCATCTTGATACAATTGGCTACATATGTAATTACATTTTCAATTCTTTTAGAACCACAAACAATCAGCCGTTCCTGCTTCCCTTCACTGAATCTTCCATACTGCAATATTAGTCGGTGTCAAAATGTGAATCTGCTGAAATGTTTGCTATAGTCTTCGGAATTGTGTTTTTATGACATAGTATGTGACATAGTACAAAAAACAAATTGGTGCCATTTTTTTCGGTCACACGTGTGGCGGCCATCTTCAATTTTAAAATGGCCCCCATTCAAGACACATTTATTCTTTTAATCAAGACAATAAGCCCATTTTCGACCACAAGTTAGACAAATTATTTATGGAATATATATAAAAAGTGAAATAGTAACATGTCTGTTCAATAACAGATATATGTGTCATGTCATGTTAAAATTCAAAATGGCCGCCATTACAATACATGTTGTGTTATCTCAATTGAATACAAACAATTATAATGGTAAAATGGATACGTCTCTACAGAATCATGCAATAAATGCAATTTATCATTTGAACATTTATTATAGGAATGAATGGCCTTTTTGTGGAATTTATCGGGGTATAAACTTGGAAAAGTCGCGGGAATATTGGACGAAGGGATAAAAAATTACAATTTTCGAAAAAAAAAAAATGTTTTTTTTTTTTTTTTTTTCGAAAATTGTAATTTTTTAAGGCCTCGTCCAGTATTCCCTCAACTTTTCCAAGTTTATATCCCCGATAAATTCCACAAAAAGGCCATTCATTCCTTATAATCCCAGCATTTGAAATAAATTCATCAAGAAAATGTGTTTATTTTCCGTTTTCTTAAGAATTATTTTAACTGCGCCAGACGGTTGTGGAAAGTAGTTCGGCATGGAGTTTACTGGGATATAAATTTTGGACGGAGACTTGCAACGGACCAATCAAATGTTAGGGAATTGTGTAAATATTTCTGTGCTGGAATTATCACTATTTGACATAATGAAGTGGAAGTGTTGTTTATATAGATTTGTATTTAAAAATGGCCACCGTTGTAATTTTACCAGTAAGACAATAGCAACGATTTGGACTAGAAATGTGGCTGGTAATGTACGATATTGGTTGAAACAGATATATTAGCCACATGTGTATGCAATAACACGTATGCCTGTAATTTTAAAATTCAAGATGGCCGCCATATTTAGTATACTTTGACGTGTTCCTATTGGTACCTCTAATTTAAAAAAGAACTGTCATTATTTATGAAAATAGACAGAAAATAATACTAGTAGAAAGTCAGTGTTTGACTATGCAATATTAACATTGATATGATATTTAACCATGACTGCCAGAGCGTTTCCACATGACGCATTACATGACACATTATCATGATTATAGCATACATACATTCTACAAGGAAATGTGTGTTATTGTGACTACCACTCTGTTGGTCAACACTAATTCGCATTTATTTTACATGTATGACATCTACATACACTAAGTTTCATTACAAAGCATTGATTGTCGGCCTATATTGTGAACAATAAACGTTTGCTTTGCTGTCGTTTGGACATTTATAGGTTTGTTTTCCTGTAATGCACTGCCATATGTTTCCCACTAACTCATAATTGGTGGGATTTAAATTGAATATGGCATGGTTTATAAAAGGATAACTTTTTTTTGGATATTCAGATTTAATATTAGGCTGATATACCTTTTCATATCAATCCACTTTTAGTTTTGAGGGTGGTTAGTTGGGAGCATGCAAAGGGTCATATAACAATAAGGTTCATCCTTACTGGAATCCCAAAATTTTGATTTGGTCCTCAGATATATTTTGTTTGGCTTTCTGATACACGAATCTCTAATGTCAGGACTGAATATTTATTTGTATGTAACTATTCTGTTCTTCTTTTAGGATCCCCCCGCCCCCACCATCCCTACAGGTAAAATACGGGAGTTGACCCAATTAGCCATGTCTAAAAATACCATAGTTGTTGCCAGGCCAGGCCATTAAACAAATTAAATACAGTAAATACATTCAACACCATATGTAACACAGTCCACGTTCTATTGGCATGTACGTTTTCGTTGTTTAATATCCTTGATAAGTGTGTTAATATCTGCTTTTCATTTCAGTCTACTGTGTTACTCTAATACTTTGCATTGGAGTTAGTTGTAACTTCCATCATATCGTAACAATCAAATACACTTAGTGTTTAGTATCGTCACAATCAGATACACATATTGTTTAGTGGGGTGCCGTGGGAGTTGCTTACAACTTCTACTATGAAATCATTTCACTTTTTTCGTTTCGAGACTGCTAAACTTAATATAGAAGCATTATGTACACGCTTACTTATTACTTATATGCCAAACAGTAAACCCTTATGTAATCCTGTGTTATATGTACGTAATTGTATGACCCACTGTAGTGGAATGTAATACTGAGCTGTCACAATTTCAGCGAAAGCTATGAAGATGCCATAAAGTTTTGGGCATTCATCGGGATATTGCATTCATGTGTCTCCTAATATGTTAGGCATGGATATTTTGCAAGCTTCATCAATAACTTTCTCATAGTTATGGCTAAGCACTATGTGTCATCCACCTACTATATGTTATGGACGAGACAGTCCTCTTCTCGGCGTCTACCTTACTTTACAGCGATTGCTCATCAGTTTTCTGAGTCAAGCTGGTCATGCGTTCAATAAGGTGACCATGTATACTTATATATTGTCCACGTAGAAGTTGCAAATGCATCATGTGCTGGGAATAGTTTTATATGAATAATTCATTGATGATCATTAAGTCCAATCCCTGTTTGCACACAATTTATGATAGTGACAGTGAAATATTCATGTTCAGAATAGCTGACACTGTTGTTGACCTGGTCAAAAGTCCACTCTGGCAAGGGACATTGGCATATGTGTACTAACTTATCAATAAATATACTAAACACACTTGCGTATACATACCAAGGATACGTTTATATATATATTCATGCTGATATGCATGTGCGTCTACCAATGCAGGACTGCATATGTCTACATCTCTGCGAAAAATGTTTGACAATAATGTAGGACACATTGATTGGAGCTCAAAATAATTCATGCACATAACAAAGGAATATATTTCAACTTGTTTTTTTAAATGTGATATTATGACGGTTCCATCATGTAATCATGACAACATGACACCAATTTGCAAACCATACATTTTTTAAATCATACAACATCGTGTGAGTAACGATTATTGTATTATCTAAGTATTAAATGGCTATTATTATTATAGTATTATGTTCAAATATTCAACTTCAAACATTCCGGGGAGGGGTCAATGACGGGGCTGCTTCTGTCCGTAGATTAAAAGGCAATACCTTCACCTGGGTAAGTTATCTGTTCAGTTGGCATAAACATCTGACACCACATAGAAAACTGCCAAAAGTAGTCATGTCATTCCTCCGTTTTAAGCCAATCAACAAAACCCGTCTTCCAAATTCTAAAGTAGCAAAAGACGCATAACACGTATTTATAGTTCCTTATTGGCACATCATATTGAACTCCTGAAGACTGGCAAATATTTTCCAGGTTGAGCGTATCACACATGTGGCAATGACCAATAACCTTAATTAAACAGAATCAGAACGTATTTATTTACCTCATCGCACTATCACTGTTATATGCACCAAATGTGTCATGAAACAACATGTACAACACGAATTGCAACACATTTGGGTAATATCTGATCGAATACATTAAACTATTTTCATTATATGATGTCACGAAAAGTCTGAAATGTTTGAAAAGGCCGGTAGGTTTGGAACATGTGAAGGGTAAGTTAACGATGGGTTTCATCTGGAACCAACAATAATACTGGTTTCAGTGGCGCTCAGATACGATTTTGACTTCCTTGTTACTTGATGGTTGAATCCCATTATAAATGTAGTAGGATTGCTACTAAGTATATTACCTTAAGGGTTGATGGTAAAGTGACTGGTATGGGGAGGACTTGACACTATATAGGTTATTTAAATATTAAGGATGAATATATATTTTCCTGTCAATATTCAGTTCTGATTTTGGGACCCGCCTTCATCCCTAAGGGTGGAATATGGGATTCAACTACGCTAACTCAGACTAAACTAACCTTAGCTATTGACAGGCCATAAACACAATTAAATAAATAAATATTCTGCTAATACACTAAATGTTTAATATTCAACAAGCATATTAGTTGTGAAAACCTTGAATATATCACACAGACGGCCATATTAGGACATTATGTATGTTTTCTACAATTTTGATAATGATACTGTGACTGCAATAAATATCACGAGGAATTTTATAAAATGGTAAATGTTGGCGGCCATATTGGCTATACGTACTTGTTTATTGATTTAAATTGCTCAATGCGTTTTCGTATCGTATTATTAAAGATATATAAATCACGTTTCATGCATAAAATCAACACTACGACATGTGTAATGATGAGTACCACAGTCAATTGACGGAAAATATATTGTGGTAAATATTGGCAGCCATTTTAGATTTCATGTTTATGCTTATCACCAGTGGATCATATTTTTATTCATAAGTACATGTACATACAATCAAATACAATCGATGTTCCGGGTATTTAGCCGGTACCCATTTACAGCTGGGTGGACTGAAGCAGTGTGGATAAAGTGTATTGCTCAAGGACACAACGCACGCCTCCGGTTAGGCTCGAACCCACGACCGTAAGATCAGCAGTCTGACACCTCAGACCGCTCGACCACGCGCTGCACTTTATATTTCTACTATCTGTATCCATTTTTGCCGGTCTATATTATAGAACATATATGCATATTATAGAACATATATGTGTTAATGATTGATGACACATATAGATGCACTTGAAACACCATCAAAATAATATTTGGGTCATTTGAACATGATGTTACATAAACTAAAAACCTGCTAAATGTCTGCCATTTTGAATTATTTAAAGGATGCTTTAATAAATATGTTTGTTACATAGTAATATATTATATATAATAATAATAATAGCATACATAGTGTTTGTGTTGGTATTCATATACAAATACGCACCCTCGTTAAAGGAAGAAACTCTGAATTCTTTAAAAACATACCACAATTTACTTATTTTGGCAGCCATTTTGACATACTATAATGCAATATGTTAGAACTACGAATTGCTGGCTTTAATAACACACTATTTACAAATAATATCAAGTAGAATTGTGTTGACAAATTAGTTACATATCACAATAGTGAACAATGATATTGTAATATATATTTTGGATTCGGTGGCCATTTTGAAATCCAACATGGCGGCCCTCTATTGATTGGACAACATATTGAAATTTATGTTATGATAATTGTGTCCATACGCAATCTAAAAATGTATAATTTACAAATATAAAAACAATGACAACAGAAGTATGTAGCAAAATCCCACCTATGCAACATTATTGACAATAACGGTGGCCATGTTGAATTCAATATGGTGGCCAAGATAGTGATGGAAAAAAATGGTAACAATTTGTTTTTTGCCTTACACCGTCGCAGAATGACACAAAATAAACACAAAATTATAGCAAAACTTTCAGCAAATGTATATTTTTTCACTTTCTGCCACCGACTATATACGTACCTAGACAGTCACACACTACGTTATTGTATAAACTACACTACATGTAAGTTACATATGTCAAAGTGTTGTTAAAGTCTTAGTCCGGGGGCAAATTTTAATATAAGTAATGTAGTGATGCCGTTTCTTATACTTTATCATATTTACATTTCAAAATTGCCGCCAAACTGCCCTTCTTATAAATACAGGTATGCTAAAAAATAACTTAGTAGTGATGCCGCTGCACACATCCATTACTTTGCTTAAGAAAGTGAAATAAGCCAACAGGATCTGCTATTGATAATACTACCTTTCCTAGCAACGACATATTAATCACGGCAATCATGTTTACTTTCAAAATGGCCACCAAAATAAAACGATTTGTCAAATATTTAAAATTCTCAATAATGAACTTCATGTGGATGCATTAAATATCAACGATTCCAACAATACACCAGAAATATATGTGTCAAATATTCGATGAGTCTTGTCATGGTTTATATCACATTTGCTAGTCAAGTATATACACCACGCATATAGTGCTTACTTGGAAGTTTATACACATTTGTTCGAAGGAACATATGCAAATTATGTGATGTGGTTGTACAATATTTATACATGCATGCTCCTTAATTTGTGAACATGCTGCACAAGGATATGACTTATTTAGAATATTTACACAGATTTTCGAACATACGTAACTAATTGTCATTGTGGTTATAATGAGTTGCTCATTTGACTAGGTGTTTATAGAGTGCTCAGAGGTAGCCCATACCAGTCCTAATAGTTTGGTTATACGGCTCTGATTATGTGCTGTATGAATGAAATGTAGAGTTATATAGCACTTTTGAAGGTGATGATATTCATGAAACCTGCATGGACTATATTGTTCATTAATACAATGTACCGTATGCTACAACACTGTAGTATACGTAGTTGCAACGATATAATCTTTTCCATAGTGTGAAATTAATATTCTTGTTATTCAATAAGCTGAATCTGATACATTCGCTGCATTCAGAAAAGTAGAACAAACCCGAGAATGATATGTGCATATCATATGCTCTTTTTAGAAATCAGTTAGCGAGTTGAAACATATCCTGGTTATTTTAAGTAATTTAATCGTGCCAGTAATGATAAGCGTCCTCATAATGAAGGTCACCGAACTGGGTTGTTTGTCTAGTTACAAAATCATCGCATGTTTATTTATAAGTGTATAATAGAAAGCATTAAACCATATGGACTCATGGAATATAATGTCAACATGTTAATACTATAAAATGCGCATGGTAGGAGGACATAATTGTTAACGACGCACTTAACCATTATATATATATATGCTATTTGTATGAGCTTCTATTATATAAGTAAGAGAATATGTCAGAATGCTTTGATTGTGGGCTTTGCCACGTTCTTCTATGATATATGTTGAAGCGGGGAATGGAGACAATGCATGCTTACATGTCATACCATGTGATAATCATGTCCATTATCTTTCATCATGCTTGTATTTTCATATTGCTTGCCTTTTTGTTATTAAGAGCCAGCAAGATTTATGCAATAAACTAGTATTGCACATCTGATGGCACAACGGACTGCTGGTAGCCAGTATACATTAGGAAATATACATGATCTGATATCGTTATTATGAAGCTTTTTGTGGATAAGTGTTGATCTGTATGATTTGTTAGCTAGAGATCTTTGTAATGCATTGTTTCTGTCATGTCTTATGTGAAAGTTGCTAGTTTGATAAGTTGGAGATATTATATGAGCCGCGTCGTGCGAAAATGTACATTATGGCATAAATGACGTTATCGAGTAAATATAGCGTATTATCGTATGCTTGTCGGTGTTCCTTTAGAGAAACTAACGAATTGTATGTAGGTCATTGAGTATTTTACCATTTTATAAACGCGTGTTCTCTGTGTTGTTATTAAAATAATGATCAAAAACAAGTAATTTCAGTAGCCTGGGAGTATGTTGAGTCTGCAGCCCAGTCCGTGTATGGAAAAGACGTAGTAAATCAAAATAGTTTGTATAAATTTAGGACTGACCACGGTGTACATGATATACAATTTCATTAATTGTATACATGTACTTAAATAAGTGATACCAAGTGGATGAAAAGTAACTTAATGCTAGTGAAAGTTTAAATTAATGTATTAAAATGTCAATATGTGAACTATAACTATTACGTATGGTTCAGTGACTGAAGGGTGAGCAGTGTATACCATGATCAGTGGAGGTACATGCTGATCTGGGGCTATACTGAATCTGTGTATCAGCCGAGCCCTTGTACATATGGTTGTTGCTGTTGTGGTAAGTTTATTTATGGTGGCCACAAGTTTGAAAACTATACGGGCCACCATTCCAAAAATGGTTACATGTAAGGTGAAAGCATAGATAATTACAACATGTAAAAGGTAATTACAGGCAATGCATGAATATGAACATTAAAATAACAGTGTTGGAGTATGTTAAAACAAGAGTTGTCAGAGGACAACGAAGCGCGCCCGGTGGCAGCAAAGGAACCGAGGGCACATTTGAAAACACAACGTGCTGGATAATGGAAACACAATTTATGAGCGATTTACCAGAGCGTGTTAAAGTTTCGAGCGTACAAAGTATTTGACCTTGACCCTGGGCTTAGCAGAGGTAGAGGACCCTTGGAGCAATGCGTGTGTAAAATATGAAGCAAATCCAAGCAAGGAAACAGAAAATATAGGCCATTTACCCGAGTGTTAAGGTTTCGGGATTCACAAAGTATGCGACCTTGACCCTGGGCTTAGATGGGGCGGGACGGACGTGGATTTGCAACAGCGCAGTAGAGGACCCTTTGAGCAATGCGTGTGTGAAATATGAAGCAAATCCAAGAAGGAAACAGAAAATATAGGCCATTTACCCGAGCGTCCGAGCGTTAAGGTTTCGAGATGCACAAAGTATGTGACCTTGACCCTGTGCTTAGAAGGGGCGGCACGGACGTGGATTTGCCACAGCGCAGTAGAGGACCCTTGGAGCAATGCGTGTGCCAAATATGAAGCAAATCCAAGCAAGGAAACAGAACGTATAGGCCATTATATTGTTTGAAGACAGACGGACAGACAGACGGACGGACGGACGTTTGAAGACAGACGGACAGACAGACGGACGGACGCCTACGACGCCAAGGGTATGCCATAAGCACTTCTTCCTTCGGAAGGCGCGCTAACAATGGCATGCACAGTTAAAAATAGCTGAAACGATATAAATGCTTCATGTACAAACAAGACTACCACATTTGTATTGTCCAGAAAGGGAACGAGTATGTAAGACTATAATTATGACATGGTAAAACCTATCCCCCGCCCGACCCCCACCGAGGCCCCAACAAGGGAATAACAACTATCTTAATCTAGAACGTTAAAAATCGTAAAATATCCCTGTTAACATGGTGAAGGCCAGCTTCAACGTAAGTAAACCCGCTTTCCCAAATATGTTAACAGTTAGGACAACCAATCATTATAAAATTTGTTTTAAATAAACATCTAAAATTTACTTATGTTAATATAATATAAAACATATATACATGTGTGGCGTAGTTTATGTACAAGTTGCCAAATTGCTGATAATAATTGTTAGCTTGATAACATTGTTAATGATATGTCTTTATTCGAACAGATTCCTACATAATCTGGTTCGACCGCATACCAGGATCAGCGGGCAACCTGATATAATTTGGTTGGAATGTACATATGGAAAACTATTGACACATAACTATACTGGGTGTCTACAATTTGCTAACGTAATAGTTCTGCTTATAGTCGGTGACAAAACTAATAATATACAGGCAGATAGCTCGCATTTTACGTAACAAAGACCGAAGGAAGATAACCAGTAAATAATTACTGCAGTTCAAACAATTAAATAATTTTCCAAACAATATAAAAGCTCTAAATATTAAGGAAGTGACAAAGAAAACAAAACTGCTTCGTACAAAAAGAAGCCTTAATGGGAATCAAGACCAGGCTGGATCATGCGATAAAACAAAATCTGTAAACTTAACATACTCTCAATGATTTGCTGAATAAATGTTGAACTATCCAAACCCTTGTGACATCAAAATAACTTTACCAGTGTCTGATTTTCATCAAGGTCTACACTAATTTTAAATGCAATTACAATTTTCCAAGTTAATTGCCAATTATAAATTTGTGTATGGTGCATGTAATGCGTCTCTTTGAAATTACTATTGTATGCATACCACCCTACACAAACCCGTGCAAAATCACCTCGTATGTGAAGAAGTCATTATTCACCGGTGCGATGCGGTTGAGTAATGCAGTTTATGCCGGAAATGGCCGCCCGCGTTACTCTATATTAAACATCATTGACTGTGAGCTGCATCGTATAAATCAAATTTCGGACCATGACCGGCGGTATGGTGACAATTTCCTTATCAATTCCACGAAACTATACGCTATAAGATTTATCTCAGAAGGCTAAATAACTGCCAAGCCTAATACACGTCACTCGCTGCATCTCGCTATTATATGGGCAAATATCCATACCGTTGTGTATTATCTTCTATGTTTCTTTCGTCTTCAGAGTGATTTTAACCAATTGTCATCTAACAAAATAACAACAGATAAACGCATTATAATATCATTTTGTATATAACGACAAGCCGCGAAATGACCATAGCGGGCCCCAAAACATATTATATTATATCTTGCATAACCCAATCCCATATGGATCCTTCCCTGCTTGATCTTTTTTACCCTGACCAACCATCACATATCATCATAATATAGCATAACACTGTTACGGCTGAGTCTCCATATATCACATTCACTCACACTCAGCCCTTTTTCCCGGCCTGACATACCGGCATAGTGCGATAGGAGAATGAACTAGCTAGGTTAAATTAACCGGTTCATCGCCTCCTACATTTAATGCACATATTTCGACTGTATCGCAGATATTAGCAGATATTAGTAGATTCCGAAACAAACGGGTCAACGGCTTGAATGCATGTAATTATTTCACCATTATTCCAGCACAAAAATATTTACACAATTCCCTAAAATTGGATTGGCCCGTAGCAAGTCTCTGTCCAAAATTTATATCCCAGTAAACTCCCATGCCGAACTACTTTCCGTAACCGTGAGGCACAGTTAAAATAATTCTTAAGAAAACGGAAAATAAACACATTTTCTTGATGAATTTATTTCAAATGCTGGAATTATAAGGAATGAATGGCTTTTTTGTGGAATTTATCGGGGATATAAACTTGGAAAAGTCGCAGGAATACTGGACGAGTCCTTCCGGCCTTCGTCCAGTATTCCCGCGACTTTTCCAAGTTTATACCCCGATAAATTCCACAAAAAGGCCATTCATTCCTATATTATTTAATTTGGAAGTGCCTATTGACCTGTTTACCCTAAATACCATTTATACAAGGCGGCTCATCTGGATCTACAGGGTTTGTACATGTTGCCTTTAAGCTATATGAGGTTGAAATGGTTAAGCCTCGCTTAACACTTTTCAATTTGAGAATACACCAGTAGCCTATTTCACCAACATTGCAAAGTATACTTTACTAGCAAAGTATACTTTGAGGGAGTAATCATTTATTTTTCCTGAAATGCATTATTTCATATAGAACTAACAAATGCATATATTTCATGATTAAAAGTATGCAGAATTATTATACTGAATTTATTACATTATCACAGCCAAATTGGATGTGATAATGTAATAAATTCAGTATAATAAAAATTAGTAAATTTATCATAAAATTGAAAATTTCGCCCACAAAGTATACTTTGCTACTAAAGTATACTTTGCAATGTTGATGAAGTCGGCTACAGATTATTGACAATGTTGTGTTCTCTTTTTGTTTACAGTTTTGTCCATGTACATGATTTGACCACAATTAAAGGCGTATTTTCGATACGGTTTACATGAGGGTGACAACATATAATTATGTGCAGAAATAAAGCAAGAGATTATGAAAAGCATTGAAGGCCAGTTGTGTTTATGTCATACAATGTATTAATATTGTGATATATCCCGAATTATAAAGTGCCAACCTTCACCGGTAGTGTCACTTGACAATTCAGTTCAAATGAATCGCATATCTAGTCAGGTTTGGACAGTCACTTTTGAAAGCCTCGTTGCTAAATATACTTGTGAGATTCCTTACATTTAGATAGAATATATATAGCATCTAACTGTATAGACACTTGGATTGAACCCTAGTTTACATTTACAAACATACACCAGCATTATATTGTTGATTTAAATGCAATTTTTTACTCAAAAAATAATGTTTATTTTTCTCAGATATTCATGAATGTTGTCAATAAATGTTTTTCTATTTTATTACTATAAACAATAAAAGCTCAAAATATTTCACAACTACTATTTACATGCATATTGAAATGATGTAAAAAATATGTAAATTTGATGCTTTATCACTGTTTTTGAAAATTCCACAGGAAAATACCGCTTTACAAGAGTAAGCCATCGTGACTGTATATCAAGACAGTTATGAAGTCATGACTAGTCGACCCTACGACCAACAGAATGCGTCCCCACTCCCCACCCCCTCTCACCTGCCTCACAGATGACATAAAAACAACTTAAATTAGGAAAGATGACTTCGTTGTTGTGAGATAAGTAATGTGACGTCGTGAAGAATATGACGTCACGTCAAATCGCATTCGGTGTATGTGCTAAATATGAATAAATCTGCCAATTTACATCGGAATTGCATAAAATAAAGAGCATTGTGTTCAGGAAAGAGTTCTGCATCGGAAGACGTAAAAAAGTAAAAATGTCAAATTTTGCCATAAGGTACCTTTCCCACGACGCGGCTCATATAGTATTACATGAAAGAAGCTGACTATATAGATCCTCTAGTGTGGTGTCTGGTTAACAGCGAATCCATCCTCATTTGGATTTCGTACATATCCTTTTACTCGGATAAATAGACACGGTGTAGTATTATGGAGGAGATACTATCTCAATGTGGGTCCTGTATCTAAGTAACCTAGCACGGTTCCACCAATAAATAATAATGTTTATACTACATTACCACAAATCTTGAATACAATCAAACATGTTTAGATTTTCGATCTTAACCAGACTATGACTTTATAAAAGCTAGAAAAGAAGATACAGAGAGGAGACAAAACATCTATGAAAACATGTATCTAGCGCAATTCACAATGGTAGCAGCATGGCAACATTAACTATCGCCTATAGCCCTGCACGAGTCATGTTGTACTGCGTTAGAATACGCATTTATTAGAAATGAATAGGTAAACATTAATAGGTAACAATAAGTAAACATAAACGTTATGAGGCATGACATTGAAATTATCATTTCCTGTGCATTAATAGTTTCTTTTAATTAACTAAACAGTAATACTACATTATTCTTAAGTTTCCATGACCTTGAACTGGCATTCAAATTAACAAAAGTAAATATAACTAGACATTATGTTTGTAAAACATGGATATGCAAACATGCATATGCCCCTGTGGCATACTGGACTCTAACTTGATAAAACGTATCAACATCCGCAACCTACTATGATATTGACATACGATGACTGCTTTTCGATTCCACAAATAAATTTATTATCAATATCAATGAAAATATGGACAGTTTTTGTATGCCAACTGTATTAATGAATGTGTTTTAAAAGTATAAATAGCATCAAATTTGTCTTGATGTTCAATGACCTTGAAATGACATTGAACGTAATTGAAAAGAAATGGCACCGTAATTTTCTGACTGGAATGGAATGGACTTGAATGGTGCTTAACGGCCCATCAACACAAAAGAGTATCATTTAGGGCCAAGCAATGTAGTTGAAGAATAAAAATCATAGTAAAATAGTATGTTAGATGTGTCAGGCAATCAGATGATTAGGGTAAAAATAGTAATATGATGAACAATATAAATGAACAACATGTATAGAATGATAAAATTATAGTATGTGAAATATGTATACAATGATAACAATCAGATCTTCCGATACAAGCTTGTTTCGTGAAGAAAGCTAAACAAACCTTCAATGTTCTCCACCTGAAATAACTCCGCAAGTGAAGTAACATTGAAGTGTTTGCGTCGAAACTCGGCAAAATCGATACAGTCCAGTAGGATGTGTTGCACGGTAAATGCGCCGTGGCATGGACTACACAACGGACGCGGCTCACCGTTGAGCATATACGAATACGTTAGTCGTTTATGTCCAATGCACAATCGACTAAGGACAACTTCATCCCGGCGTACATGTCTGTAGCCAGGAGTCCATTTGCCCAGAGTCGGTTTCACAGCATGAAGTTTATTATCTGTGAGCAGATCCCACTGGGTCTGCATTTTATCGGAGATGAATGAGTTGATAGATGATTTAAAATCATGATAGCAAACAGGAAAATTAGAAGTCGGTAGCTCCAGGGCGGCCTTGTCAGCACTATCTGCCCTGTCATTGCCCTTGATACCAGTATGACTGGGGAGCCAACAAAAAATAATGTCCTTGTCAGACGAAAGTAAAATAAGGTGTAGCTCCATGATTTGGCGGATAAGTGGATGTTCAAGCTTCGTGTTGTACAAAGCTTGTAGTGAATCATAAAATAAAATAAATTGCTTTCGCCAAGATATTTTCGCAAAATCAAGAGTAACTAAAATTGCCCTCAATTCCGCAGAAACTAGTGATGACTTATCTGGGAGTCTGGATTGAAGATCTTCCTCGGGGACAGCGGCAACAGCTGCTACCCGGTCCCCGTCCTTTCAGCCATCAGTAAAAAGCGGAGTGTATGTATTGTATCCGTCTTTAACTTCAAGAAAAAGTGATTTAAAAATGGATGGATCAGTTGTTGCTTTCGTGTGCCGACTAAGATCGCTGATCACCTTGGGCTGCTCCAACTGCCACGGTGGAGTATCTGGGACAGCGTATTTGGCAATGTGATCCAGATCTAAGCCAGCATCGTGTATCAAAGGATCCATTCTCTTGCCGAATGGTGGCTTGAAGCTTGGTTTCTTATCGAATACAGCATATGTAGTGCGATGAAAGGCAGTGTCATAAGCTGGATTAGACGGGTTGGAATGTAGTTTAGTGGCGTATTGCAAAGATAAGTTGGTGTGTCTGTCGTGGAGAGAAGGTTCATTTGCCTCGGCATACAATCTCTGTGCATTAGACGTACGGAATGCACCCAGACAGAGTCTTAAGCCTTGGTGGTGTATTGAATCGAGCATCCGAAGATCGGATTTACTGGCAGATCCATATACAGTGCATCCGTAGTCTAGCTTTGAGTGAACATGTGCGATGTATACGCGGTGCAGTACCTTTCGGTCATGATTTGCTACCACTCGTATTAACTTGAGTGCTTTCTGGCATTTAGCTTTCAAGTATCGTAAGTGAGGTTTAAGTGTGAGTTTAGGATCAAAGATAAGACCAAGAAATTTCTGCTCCCGAACAACTGGGATGGGTTGTGTTCCCAGTTTAAGTTCGGGATCCATGTGGAGACCGCGTCTTTTGCAAAAATGCATGCAATTAGTTTTCGATTTCGAAAATTTAATGCCGTTTTCTGTGGCCCACTTGTCAATTTTATTGAGGCTTAGTTGTAATGGGCGCTCAATAGTTTGCATATTTTGATTTGTAGCATAATAAACAAGAGTGCCGAAGGTCACAATATACGCCCGTCGAGGCAAGGCCAGTCAACAAGGGTAGATAATTCATATTGACGTGATAAACATGTAAACCGAATTTGGTTATGATCGGTCAAGTAGAACTTGAGTTATTGCGCGGACAAGGATACAGAGTGCGAAAATTAAAAATGGCCGCCAAGGGGAGATAAGTCATCGGAGATTTTTGAAAATCAATAGGCTTCTTCGGCTTGCCTGATAAACATGCATACCAAATTTGGTGACAATCCGCCCGCCCGCTCGCCCAAGATGAATACATAATATGTCCCATTTTTTCAAACGGGCGTATAAAAATCACCGACATAATATATATTATAAAGAACAGTCAACACATGGTTGCAGGCATTTTACAATGTTATTTAGTTTAATGTTAAGAAGAGTAACAGACAATATGCTTCCCTGAGGCACACCCATTTCCTGTTCATGTGGATCAGAAACGGTTGTACCGACTCGGACTTGGTATTGTCTGTCTTTCAAAAAATTAGAAATAAAATCAGGGAGAATACCCTTCAGACTGAGGTCATGAAGGTCCTTCATAATCTCATACTTTCACGTCATGTCATATGCCTTCACTAGGTCGAAAAATACGGCAACTATATGCTCATTGTTAACAAAACTTCGAGTCTAACCAGATTATCGACAGTGCTTCTCTGGCGACGAAATCCAGGGGGGAAATCCCAAAATCAGAACGGAATATTTACATCGAGAAAAATTATATTCAGCCCTGAAATTGGAATAACCTGACATGGTGCCAGGTCCATACCACACCAATGTCACTTGGCCCCTTCCCCTAAAATAGGATTACGAATAATCGTAATACTCACATAAGGGGTATAACCAGATTCAACTGTCACATACAAAATGCCAAAGACGTATGTGAGGGCCAAACCAGCTCTCCATTCGGAATTCCGGTATTGATGAACCCCGATCGTTAAATTACCCATTGCATGCTCCTACCTGCCACCCACTGGGAACAGTAATGATTGTAGCTTCCCGCCATAAAGGCGGAAATACGCCTTGTTCCCAAAGTGGCGTTAAATATTTCAAGGAGGTTATCTAAAGAGTGTTCAGGTAAATGCTTTAGCAGTTGGTAGTGGATATCATCAGGGTATGCTGATGTAGCATGTGCTTTCTCTAGGGAAGCTTTTAATTCTCACATAGAGAAAGGAGCGTTGTAATGTTCTGAATTGTCTGAATTAAAATTAAGTTTAGTTTTCTCTTGCTCAGATGTCACGTTCAAGAACTCCTCAGAATAGAGACGGTATCTGCTAAAGTGTTTGCGATGTCATCTTTTGAAGAAACTTGGTGTCCTGCTTTGTTGAGATGATTGATATAAGTATATTTACCTTTACCGTTTATCTTACGAATCATGTCCCACGTTGTTTTCATTTTTGATCGAGAGTTCAACTTGGAGACAAAAGATCTCCAAGTCTTTCTCTTGCTATCTTTGATAGTGCGTCGAGATTTCGCTCTAAACATTATATGAGCATTCAAATTTTCTGGTGTTGCGTTATTATTGATTTGACGAATAGACTGCTTACGAGCAGTCATTGCCTCTTTGCATTCTTCGTCAAACCATGGTTTATTGACACGTTTGGGCTTTGCCGAGGTGTTTTATTTTATATATATATATTTATTTTATTTTCAGTTACAAACATACATGCTACATAATAGGAAATATATACATGTGTAGTCACTGGAGTGTGCATGACAGCAGGGCACGAGTCCACTTTAGTTCAATTATTTTAATACAGTGGAATCTGACTATACCAAACACTACTGGAAATAGTATCATGGTATCTGTCTATACTATCAGTAAATGCTAACACCTACTTCAACCCCTTCAACACCGAACGCTAGTTTTAATAATTATAACGAACGATATAGATATATATGGATGAAACAACTCAATAGAATCGTCACTGATCGCAATTATTTTATTACATCCAAATATTACATTAAATGTCTCATTCCGATCGCCAAGTGTGAAATGAGAATGAGTATAATATAACGTCCCAGCAACAGCCAATGTCACATAAGGATGGAATTAAAGTTTGACGCATCATTCGACAGTCCAGTTGGATGAAAATATTATTAAAATATTTACATGCCCTAGGGTAGGTTTTGAACTCACAACCTTCAGCAGTGAAGTCCTGTACTCTGTCCCTGAGTCACAGCCCATCCCAGACTGGTGTGAAAGGGTTGAGTCAATATTAGCAACAAGCAGCATGATACAAGTATTATGAGTTGTATGTATGAATGTAACGTTTTTTATAGGAACAAACAAAAATGACGAAAACGGGTGTTGTTGTTTTTCTTAGTATGCGTGCTTGGTCGTAAGCCAGGTCGGACAGAACAGTTCAAGAAATTGTGAACAATGTGGGTGGAGGGTGTGTCTACATGTTTCGTTAAATGATATCAATTGGCTGCGATTCGTGTGCATATAGATTATTTAATGGCTCCCATATCTTGTCAACATTGTTTAGGTTTGATTCCTTCAGTGCGATTGTGTTTTTCAATATCGAATAGATATCTTATATCAAATTTTAACACATTTATATTTGGGGTTATTTCTCTCATTTTACACTTTATAGATATATAGTTTAGTTCGCATAAGTATTTTATTAAAATCTATTCCATATTTCATTGTTCCAAACAAAAAACTTTCAATAGTTAGTTCCACATTGTTTATACCGTTGCAATTATCAATAATCCATGTTTTAAAAGAAGTTGTATTATTGGACAGTTCCACAATAAATGTTTCTACTTCTCCGTGACAAAACGTGCAGGAATTGTTTTGTCTAACGCCGATTTTCTGTGATTTATTCTATATTGGAAAAATCTTAACTGAGTGTCTAATGAGGATCTAAACGGTCAGCGAAATACATACGTCCAACTAAACCAACGATCTATATTAAGAACAGTGTTCCACTTATCAATAGCAGAGGGTTGAACTCGATTGTTTACGAGTACATTATGTATATATCTCTACTCCCTTTTTTACTCTTTTGTATATTTGATAGCTGAAAAGGCATACATGGTCCTATATAACTAGGCACGTCTGTTGATATTATATTTAATCTACGCATTGCAGATCTTATCGCGAGTATTATGCCATTAAAATATATAAAGTTTATGTTTAACATATTGTATTTATCAGTAAATTATTCGTATAATAAATACAATCCATCGGGTTTAAGCAAGTCCCATACCAACGATATGTTATTAGAGATAAACCGTTGGTCAGCAATCGGTTCGTCTCCGACCTGGTATTTTTTATTGTAACATATAGGTTGTGCAATGAATTCTTCGAAAGTGGTTGGTATTAGTATGTTCGAAAAATCAGCGTAAGATTTATAAACGTCTTTCCAAAAGGCATTATTTATTCTATGTATATTTCTATAAATATAATTCGGTCCATACTTCATAACATTTTTCATAAAAGGCCAAACATGTAGGTGCAGATCTAACCATTTAGTATCTTTATTTGAAATTCTTCTTATCCACGATACCTTCATTGCCGATATAAAAGATTTGTCATCGAGCATTTTTAGCCCATCAAGTTGGTACGGTTTAATAACCACATCCCGTTTGATCCTGTCTATGGGACCATTCCGTAGATAATTAAAAAATAGTTTATTTAGTTGTTTGATTACATTCTCGTCAGGTTGCCGAGGTTTTTGGTATTGTCTTTTCTGCAAAATCGTGTAAAAGGGAAACGTAAATGTTCTAGTGGATATTCCGAATCTCAAAAGCGGTCAAAATCTAGTTCAATTTTGCACATATTACGAAATGTGTCCCAATCGGCTTTATGTAATTTGCACCTCTGGACTCTGTCAGTGGATGGTGGTCCATTACTCTGTACGAAGACAGGAAAGTGGTCAATCCCATATAGGTCGTCACCAACTTTCTACGTAAAGTCTAAATACAGAGAAGGATTACACAGAGTTAAATCAAGAGAGGAATATGAGCCGGTTGCGGGATGTAAATATGTGCTAGATTTATTATTACAAATGATGAGAAATAAGTTCCCCCTTTTTGTGTATGTCTTTACAACCCCAAAGCATGCTATGTCCCTTAAAATCGACAAGGAGAATGAAAGGCGAAGGGAGTTGAGAGACAAGATTATCTAGTTCTGATAGTTGATGGGCCGTTAAGCAACATTCCATTCCATAATAGTATGGTGGTGGTACCTATTAGTGTTCATTAGACATGTTAATTGCATATATGCAGATTATCTGATGTCTGCAGTCGATGATACAATGTTAAAAACAAAGTAGTTTTCAGCATTCCCCACCCACAAATTTTAGAATGGAAATTTTACATGTAATGCAATTCATTTATGTTGTACACTGTCACTTACAAATAAATGATTTAAATGCACATGCAACTACTTAGGAACAGCTATATGTGCACACTTCAGATACAGTGTGTCTGAGTGTTCGTCCGTCTGTCTGTCCGCTTCGCATTTTACTTAGTGAAGGTAACGACTATACTACGTGTCTCAGTAGGCAATTCTCTCTCTCTCTCGGTGTCTATTAATTGTATCAATGGTAATTGTACTTACTAGTGTTTGCAATATATGCTTGATGCCAATATTTTCTGATTATATAATGTCTACAGAAGATGATGCAATGGTAAAACAAAATAGTTTTAACTATTCCCCACCCACTGAATTTACAATGACCATTTTACATGTAATACATGTTCTTACTTTATACGCTGCCATATGCTTATGAAAGGTTCATATGAACGTTTCGCTACTAACATCTGTATATTAGTTATCCACATACATTTCAGAATACAGAATGCATGTCTGTTCGTCTCTTTATATGTAATTTCATATTTATACAGCAATGACAATTACCATAATTACTATGTTGTGTTCCAATATGAACGACTCTGATATATATAATTATTACTCTCAGCTGCTGACAGGCGTTGAAACAACATTAAGTAAAACGAATAAATAAATAAATAAATATAATTATTATTGTCAATAGTATAGGTATTATTGTCAATAGTATAGGCCGTAGGTACTAATTGTTGAATGTATGACGCAGTAAATGCTAAAATACAGAACATTACGACAGCTGTTAAGAATACGAGACAGCTCAGCTGGATTATAAACTGGACTAATACGTTGTGTGTACACTTTCAATGACAGCCACGCAAGTAAATGAGTTTATTTGACATATAAATACTATTTATCGTGCATTCCAATAATATTCTCTCAAACCATCTCGAGTCATCAACAGTAACAGGAAATGTGTAGTTGGCATCATGTATATAGTAAATATGTATAACTACTGAAATACAATATTTGTCATACGAGAACGTGTGTGTTCCAATGTGTATGGCAATCATCCATTACCGGTGTAAGTGCACACGAGTGTATGCGTCATGGTCATTGCCTAATACATGCAAGTATTTTGCTCCATTAGTGTACACCCTCATTCCAGAGGCATCCATTACAATATTGTAGTTTGTTTGTGTGTTTGTGTGTTTGTTTGTTTGTTTGTTTGTTTATTAGTGTTTAACGGATAGCAACAGCTAAGGTCATGTAAGGCCGGGCAAACGGGTTCGATCCCATTTGAACCTGCTGCATTGGGGTGAAAATCCCAAAATCAGAACGGAATATTTACATCGAGAACAAATATATTCAGCCCTGAAATTAGAATACCACACCGAAGTCAATTGGCCCCTTCCCCTAAAATAGGATTACGAATATCGTGAGGGCCAAACCAGGTCTCCAGTCGGGATTCCGGTAAGGATGAACCCCGATCGTTAAATTACCCATCGCGTGCTCCCACCTGCCACCCACTGTAGTTTGTAAGTGAGACCTTATAAGTTAATATTGAAGCACGAGTTCATAATAGTGACATTTGATAACCTGTAAGGTTGATATACCATTCATAATTTTCATATAAATGAAGACATTGAAGGTGCATGATCTTTCTAAAAGTATGCATATGCTCTTGCAATATATCCACTATATTCATATAGCTTCTATGTAGGCATACATCAACTATTTTGTGAACATTCGGTGTTAGTAAGTGTAGCCCATGTCTTACTCGACACCTGTTGAGTCAAATTACTAAAATCCAAAAATGATGTACGTTTGTAAGCAACTTGTAATGGTTTGGCATATACCTGTATAGCATAATTACAGATTTTAAATATACGAGTATATCACTTCAGTGTAGAGTCTTTCCATTTCTGGGCCAAAATGAATATTTGACAAATGTGGCCTAAAGTATATATGTCTTCTGATATTTACTATATATACAAGCCAATATTGGTATGTATGTAGTCTGAAAAAGCCATTCCGGGGTATTCAAAATTCAATCTACTCCAGTTTAAACTATATTTAGTGGTATTGTTATTCCAACGATGGTCCAGATTGAAACTGATATATCAGTAGGGCAATACTATTACACAAAGGATGTGCCCATGTTTACCAAAAATCACTATCAATTTACGGCAGTCAAATTATTTGTATTACACAAGCTCATGTGTTACCACGTGTAGCCACACACATGCATATTACCATCAGTTTGCGTGTAAATCTCCATAAATGATAAAAGTGTCTTCACAACATATTATGCAATGTATCAAAATGTTCATCTAAACAACATCACATAGCCTCTATCAAGACACATTACATTTGGAGTTTACTATGCAATTGAACTCGTGTCTACATGACATTCTAACTATTTACGTAGGCGGCCAGACTGAGGTTTGTGGAAGGTATGTTGTGCTGCATTGTACCACAAGTTGTGTATTTTGTTGGCTCATTGGTTTCATCGGAATATGTCTCTATTTGACAACAGGTAATGTCATCCTAATGACCTCTGAACTCTATAATCGTGTACCATGTGTAAATTTATTACCCGAATTATATTTACCTGTTTAGCATGTACATGATATGCATAGTGTGTAGCTAATAGAAATATCTTTGCGATATACATGTACATACATATACCCCTATGTGGATTCAATCCAAGTATATGTCATGGGTTAGCACATTTTGGTGTCACCAGCAAGATGCGGTGTCTCCTCGGGATAGGGTATTATCAACTATTTTAAAACATTTAAGCTGTATTAAAAGTGTATATATAGATCCGTAAATGTCACATCATAATTGCAAAAGCGACTTTGTTGATGGTCAACTTGAAACTGACAGTCATGGTGATACTGTATATGATTAAGTGTTTATTAACTGATTACACCAATGACTACATGTATTATATATCGTTACCATGTATTGTATTTATTTTCCAATGTTTGCAACTCACGAACAAGGGTTAATTTAAATTATTGGCACATGTGAAGACATATGTGGGAGAAAGCCATGCATATTTGCAATAAGCATACCCATGCCATTCATCATGCCATACTACACACTACCTTGGCCAATGATCATCATGCTCGCTTAAGTGTGAGAAGTGTGTTCGTTACCAATCGCATTAACTAGACAGCTCAATAATATATTCCTTGTCAATAATCAAATCCATTTTGAAAATACTTTGAAGTGTCTTCAATACTCAAAATGATGGAACTTAATAAACAGAATATCACACTCTAATGTTAGTGTTGTTTAATTACTGAAAACTGCAGCTTCATCGTCAATATTATTGAACATCTGGGCCCGGTTGTTCAAAACACCAGTTAGCTTAACGGACTGTTAAATCCTTAACGGACTGTTAAATCCTTAACTGAATGGTTAAAATCTCTGTTAAACAGAGATTTTAACCATTCAGTTAAGGATTTAACAGTCCGTTAAGCTAACTGATGTTTTGAGCAACCGGGCCCTGATCATTTTGGCAGCACTATTACTATAGCATTGTATACCTCGGGTGTACAATACGTTTGGTATTATTTGATTTGTATATCGAACTGGGATGGATACATGTATATGTGCATGAAATGGTGTTTATAGCAATTCCATTGAGTAAAGAATAGAACAAAATAGAACATTTTGGCGGCCATGTTGCCTTTTCGGACAAGTGTGGAAGGATATTGCATCACCATCTCCTGTATTATCCGTTTAGTTGTGAGTCAAAGCGATGTATATGTGTTTCAACTTTATGAATGACTGTAATCGTTCGTAGCAGCACACGATTCGTAGAAATATGATGTAAAACAGCCTATTTGGCAGCCATGTTGAAATATATTGCCATTTGCTGATGTAATTAAATGTAAGATGTATTCTAAATCATTTTACATAGTGACTTAACTGTAGCAATTTATCAGGTTAATATTGATCAGACTTAAAGTTAACAGTCTTTAAAACAATATAATAATGTTCGGCGGCCATCTTGGAAAATGGCCGCCATTTGTTCATCCAGCGGCTTTTTGAGCACAGACAACGAGGTTTGATAGAAATTAGGCTACTTAATCTGAAAATCATACTCATCAAAAACCCCACATGGTGAGGGGGGGGGGTATTGTTAGCTCAATGTCTAATTGTATTATGTACATACATGTCATACAAAACACGACGCTGACGTTTATACGTCGATTTTAGTCGGGATTGGCGTCGTTTTGACGTTATCAAAAGTATCACCAACAATGTACACGACGTCATGTGCATGTAGTTCAAGCTTTGGCTACTGGGGGCCGATTCACTAAACTTCGTACGACTAAAATGTTCGTAAGTGCAAATTTAGAATAGTCTGTAAATTTCAATTGATGGATTAAGATGTATTGAGCATCGGCTGCATATTCTATACTCAATAACTGTAAATCCAATAATTGTTTACAAAACACATTGTTAATGTGAAATTTTCAGACTATCATAATTTTTCACTTACGAACATTTTAGTAGTACGAAGTTTAGTGAAATGGCCCCTGGAATGGTTGACAACGAAGTGGGTAGTGTGTCAAGGGCAGTTACTCCAGATACATCAGTTGTTCGGCTATCAATAAAAACAGCACGAATCCGAACACAATATCGTATGTAATTTGTTTCATTCATTAACGTAAAATCATATGTATCATTACTGTAAAACGTAAATATAACTAGACTATTGTATCACTAAATAGCATAAAAACTATAAAATACAGCACTATATTCCATGTTATACGGCGTCAGAATTCTCCCGTTCATATCCATCTTCCTTTGCAGTAGTGTCACTCCTCTGAAAATGACGAAGAGCGCGCAGTTTGGTGAACACGTATCGTGACATGTTCCTGTTAATTTCTCTTTGTTCTCTTGCGCGTGAATCTTCTTCCAGTCTCCCTCTGTCTATTGCTAAAACTGGCCTACTCATTGTCGAACTCAACTTTCTCATCTCCTGCAATTCCTCTTCGTTAGCTGTATCCGAAGAATCTGTCACTGTTGCTTTTGTATTGTCTATGCGCAGTGGTTCAACCGCTGGCAGTTTGTAGTGGTTGGCTCCTGTCATTTCTGGAACCACTGAATGCATTGTAATTCCCATGCGAAGAACATTGCGTGCCACTTCCGGTGGACAGTGATCAAGGTTCATCCTTTTGTCTGTAATGTTTGGTAGGCTAGTTTTCTGTTTCGCAACATTCGAAGCAGTAGTGCCCTGTTCACGAGTGTTGTTTTCAAGCGTAATGTTAACAGCTTTTGTCCATTGTTCTTCCGATGCCTGTTGCGTTCTAATTGCAATACACATTTGAGACACCGGCTGTGAGAAGCTGTTTCGCGACATTTCCGACCTACGTAGCCTCTGATCAGTCTGCTCATCTGACCAGTCTGATCAAGGCATACACTGTGCATAGTAATCACTGAAGTAGCATTGACGTCATCATGAAAACGATTATATTCTAATTCATCAGAGTATGCAAGACAACCGGAATTCACAATCGAATGGGTCAGTGGAAGAAGGGGACTAACTCCCTCAAGGAGTTAGCCCCCTTCTTCCACTGACCCCTTCCATTACTGACAACATTATAAGGTACCTTTTCGCAGCCGGCGAACCGTTTGTATTTCGAAATTGTCTAATTCCAGGGACGCCATCAAAGTTCGTATCTTCAATACACGTACACCCGTCCCTATTCGAACGCATAGAACAAATAACGTCACCATCTTCATCACAATTTATCGGATCAGGTTGAAGACTCTCCAAGCGAACCAACTGTTTTCGTAGCAGAATGTCATGTCGTTGTTTTACCCTCTCCATGCGCCGTATAAACAAGTCCCGGCGTTCATTCCTGATAATCCCCTGCTCGTGTAACGTATTGTCGATGGCTTCCAGTTTATGGCTGAATCTTGCTGAGATCTCTGACATGCTGTCCATCTTGTTTCCTGACGTTTTGTACACGCCCCACTGTTAAAATAAAAGAAAATTGTCAGAACGTATTTAGATATGTATTTCAGTCACAAAATCGGACAATGGATCGCATAAGAAAAACTTCAAGATATACTGGTCCGCACCCAAGTCCCCCACGTATCCCCGCATCACCGCTTTTGTTTGTGGCTATTGCTTTAAAGAACATATACTATTTCCCGAAAATGACGTGGAATATTGACATGACCTTAAGATCTCATACACAGGGGCGGATCTGGAAGGGGGTTCCGGGGTTGCAACCTCCCCGTTCAGCCACGGAGTTTACATAGATCACAGTTTACCACCAGTTGGAGTCTGAATTTAAATTCCGTAAAACACAGGAAAGTACATTACCGGACATCTAGATTTCAATTTTTTTCCGTGGGGGGCATGCTCACGGACCACCTAGCATACTCCACGGGGCTCGAAAATAGGACAACATCCCCCACCCCCGTTTCCCAAATGCTGGATTCGCCCCTCATACATGTATGGAATTCAAGTCTCATGCAGAGTCCTGGATTGTTTTATCAATATTTGACGTCATTTGAGGATAATATGGTTCATTTTTGCAATCCATATCGGTGAAAAACAAACGTACATGTTCATCAAAATTGCAAAGTATACTTATCTAACAAAGTGTTGTTTTTTCACCCGAAATGCATTATTTCATATAGAACTAACGACTGCATATATATTTGATGATTAAAAGTATGCAGAATTATTATACTGGATTTATTACATTATCACAGCCAAAATGGCTGTGATAATGTAATAAATTCAGTATAATAAAAATTAATAAATGTATCCTTAAATTTAAAATTTCTTTCTCAAAGTGTACATAGGGAGATAAGTATACTTTGTAATTTTGGTGAAATATGCTACTGGTATCTCGTTACACATTGACACAGGTATCAGGCACAACAGTGATGTATCACCGTCAATCCTAATGTGAAAACGACTTTCACTTGCGTTTTATTTGTGGTTTTGACTGAAGAAATGGGGCTTCTCGGATTTGTGACCAATGTAGCTCCTGAGCAAATAGCACACACATTTAACCTGATGATGACCTATATACTTGTTAGAAGCATGACTGGTGTTTCACTGATAGACTAGCGAACAGTGCAGATCCTGAAAAGACTGTGCGGATGCACTGGCCGATCTGGATCTACACTGGTCATAAAAGCCATAAGCCCATTTCCCAGTCACAGCCACATTTGATGAACCACGTGACGTAATCATAATCACGGCAATGAAGTAAATCCACGGTATAATTTTCAGATAATCCAATATTAAACATGTGATTTTCGTAATATAAAACGTTGCCTGAGAAACATACGAGTGTAAAATATCGTTTGATGTCGCGTTTCTATGGATCGGCTCGGAAACGGTATAAATTCCTCGGTGAACCTCGGAATTTCTACGCGTTTTCTAGCCTTGTCTGATAAACTTCACATCAATAGACAATACTAAAAAAAAATTCTACCTTCAGCCATATGTCGTAAAAACTCTCGTATAAGTCACCATACGTTAGCGATATCTGTGAAAATGAACGGATGCAATGAATATCAACCAACACAGATCGACATTAGATACGATTGAAAATAAGAACAATGTTAGATAATGGTACCGTTACGCGAGATGCGGCCTCCAACAGATCGAATGTGATACACTCCCAGTCTACAGCATCACCCGAGGCATTGGCAGCGTTACTTGTGTCTGTATCGGTGTCAGGAAAACGGTGTAAATGAGTTGCAATGGCATCGACTGAAACAAAGACTTTGTGGCATGGCCATGACAAGAAGAGCACCATTGCCAAGGTTCATGATCACATGGTTACAACAACAACAACGTCGCCCAGTCCAAAGTAAGTATTATTTGATATTTTCCTTAATATGTAACGGATTTTGATGAAATATGGCGCAGAACACGCGTCTTCATGAGCTGCATTTGGTGGCCCAGGGTGTTCGGCACAGACTTATGTCGTTTTTGCGAAGAATCGATTTCCGTGTCGGTAGACACGGAAATCGATTCTTCGCAAAAATGACATACGTTTGGGCGAAAATACAAAGACCACCGAATGCAGCTTAACAAGACGCGTTTGATGAGCCATATTTCATCAAAATCCAGTGGTCTTAGTTTCGATGACTTTCTTGGTCATTTATTACATGAGATAATGGCTGTTCGTGATCGCATATCACACAACTATGGCTCAGAATGATCAAAAGGCCTGATGACAGTTAAATCTCTCTAAGCCGGACACGCTGGGGACTTCCCAGGGTGTCCGGTTTAGAGAGGTTTCACTGTACTTGAAAATTGTGCTTGAAATCAAGCAGATTGATTGTCTGAGCCTGAGCTGTGCTACAGCTCAGGCTCAGACAATCCGTGTGCTTGATTGTGAGTTGACATTGCCAGTAGATGTTCAGAAAGGTTGATAATCTGGGCAAGATTAACGCAGGCGGTTGTGTAGTACATATTGGTTTCCACATATTGTACGGCAATGGATAAACTAACAATATTGATGGAATGGCGAGAAGAGTACAATACAAACAAACTCGTGAAATGTAAATGTAAAATGAAGCGGTGTTTTAATTAACCGGTATGCGACCCAACAGAGAGCTCAGAAACACAAAATGTTACTTGTTCTGTTTCAGACCAGACTGAGTGTGTTTCCTGAGCAGCGAACACATAATTGTACAGTGGAAGCTCTCTAAACCGGACACCCTGGGGACCTACCAGATGTCCGGTTTAGAGAGGTTCCACGGTAATTAAGCACAGTTTGTGTCATTGTCAATCATGAACAGACACGCCAATGAAAGAAATGTCAATGAAACCCATCTAAATTTAACACAGTGGGTCGTCATTGTGTCCGGTTTACATGAAAAGTATTTATTTTTTACGACTTGCATTAATAATGTTTTTTAAGCGCAGTGGGTCAGTATAGCCCCTCTTCAGACTACTCTTCAGACTACGCAGATGCGCGAGCTGTTCTGGAATAAAACTAACCAGAATATCAGTTAGCTCATTTCTATTATGGCGACTCGTATGTGGGAAAATGGGGCTCATGGGATTGTCAAAATATTGCAGCTTGATAAGATTAACCCTTAGACCGCTACACACAACAATGTGTTGTCTGCTGTTGCTTTTATATCTTGCCTTATTTCTCAATACTAACATGTATTCACAGCACTGTCAAAGCATGTTGTAAATTATTCTAAAGTGCATGTTTTCCATGATGAAAATGGAAACTAGAAAATAAACAGCAGACGACAATAAAATAAGATAGAGCGGTGTAAGGGTTAACAATATATATGCCTTGTCAGAAGCATGGCGGGTGTTTCAGTGATGTAATAGCGAACAGTGCAGATCCTGATCAGACTGCGCGGATGCGCAGGCTCATCTGGATTTACACTTGTCGAAAATCCCATAAGCCCCATTTCTCCAGTCACGGCCACAATTATGATGAGACACGATGTGACAAAAACAGCATATTGTGTCGTTTACTCCGAATTGTTCAATAACCTTTCGCTAACAAGACCATAAATCGGACACAAAAACACACTAGTACCTGCTTCAAATAATTGCGAAAAACACGTAGATCCAGATCAGACAGTAAAAGTGTCCATCATGAATGCTGCTCCGAGTATATGTTGGTCACGAAGGTGACACTCCATGTTATGTTTCACGCATTGTGTTTCTATATTCCCATTATGTAAACACGGATGTTTGGTCGCTTATATCGAGAACGGCCCAGGAAACGCGCCATCACGGACCATTAATTGGAACCATGGCTTTAGAATACGAAACGGGTCGCCAGTAGACAAAAGTGGCACTACGGCGTTAGGGAACGTTCCATTAAACAATTATTGGATTTACATTTATCAGTAGGGTTGGTAGCGTTACGGTCCCTATGGGGGCACTCGGGTAACATGGTCAGTATAGGGGCACTAAAATGGTCCAAATAGGGGCACTTATAAACATGTAGTTTAAAGGCTTACATCGATATATATATAACACTGATAAGTATATACAGGAACCATTGTGAGAAAAGTATCTTACGACATTTGTCACCATTGTAGTCCCAGATCAGCCTGCCTCAAAGTACTAGTGCGACATGTCACATAAAGGCTCGCATCGAGTGGTATAACACTAAGTAGTATATAAGGGAACCATTGTATGTGTACCAACAATTATGAAGGAAGGACCTGACGGCATTTGTCACCAGCGTAGTCCCAGATCAGCCTGCGTAACAGCCCAGTCCAAGACAACTGTATCATATTTATACTGTGTTATATGTGACGCATACTGGCACCTGTTTGTATGATATTTAGATACTTTATAAGATGCGACTGGTGGTAACGTTACTGGGCCATATTGGGGCACTCGGATAACATGGTCCGTATACAGGGGGCACTAAAATGGTCCAAATAGGGGCACTTCCATATATATTCTATACCATACTTGCTGCGACTGGTGGTAACGTTACTAGGCCATATAGGGGCACTCGGGTAACATGGTCCGTATAGGGGCACTGAAATTGTCCAAATAGGGGCACTTCTGTACATCTTCTATATCATACAAGATGCGACTGGTGGTAACGTTACTGGGCCATATAGGGGTACTCGGGTAACATGGTCCGTATAGGGACACTGAAATGGTCCAAATAGGGGCACTTCTGTACATCTTCTATATCATACAAGATGCGACTGGTGATAACGTTACTGGGCCATATAGGGGTACTCGGGTAACATGGTCCGTATAGGGGAACTAAAATGGTCCAAATAGGGGCACTTCTGTACATCTTCTATATCATACAAGATGCGACTAGTGGTAACGTTACTGTGCCATTTAGGGGCACTCGGGTAACATGGTCCGTATAGGGCACTGAAATTGTCCAAATAGGGGCACTTCTGTACATCTTCTATATCATACAAGATGCGACTGGTGGTAACGTTACTGGGCCATAGAGGGGTACTCGGGTAACATGGTCCGTATAGGGGCACTGAAATGGTCCAAATAGGGGCACTTCTGTACATCTTCTATATCATACAAGATTGCGACTGGTTGTAACGTTACTGGTCCCTATGATGCACTCGGGTAACATGGTCCGTATAGGGGCCAACTATGGTCCAAATAGTGACACTTCCATACATATTCTATACGAGACATGATGCAACTGGTGGTAAAGTTACTGGGCCGATATGCAACTAAACTATATTTCTTTGCAGTTCTGTCATAGTTTTTTTAAATATTGTTCCGTTTATTGACAGAGTCCGATAGACCGTCGGTGACATAAAAATACCGAGCTACGTCATTTATGTCATTCCCTATGTATATACTTTTATTTCTCGTTTCTACCTGCTCCTATAGACAGGGTCACCATTCAATGAGTATATCATCTGACATTACGCATTTGTACAAGGGAACAGCCCTCTATACATACAAGTCATTAAATAATTAGACACGTTTGTTCCGACATGACGCATACATACAGGGGAACAGCTATCTATTCAAAGTATGTGGACACATCATTACATCAATACACATGTTTGCTATGACATGGCTCATGCGTACAGGGGAACAGCCATCTATTGCAAGTATATGGATAATTCATTAAATTGTTACACACGTTTTCTCCGACATGTCGCATGCATGCAGAGAAACAGCCCTTGAATCCTAGAATGTGGACAATTCCTTCAATAATTACAAACATAGCTCTGACATGAAACATTCATACAGGGGAACAACTATTCATTCAAAGTAGTATGTGAACAAGTCATTAAATCACATAAATTTGCTCGGAAATCACGCATGCAGACAGGGGAACAAGTATTAATTTTAATTATATGGACAAGTTATTGCATATTTACGCAAGTTCGCTCTGACATAACGCATGCATACGGGGAAACAGTTATCCATACAAAGTATGTAGACAAGTCATTAAATCACTACACAAGTTTGTTCCGACATGACGCATGCATACAGGGGAACAGCCATCTTTTCAAAGTATGTGGACAAGTCATTAAATCAGTACCTATGTTTGCTCTGACATAGCTCATTCGAACAGCGGAACAACCATCCATCCCAAGTATGTGGATTATTCATTAAATAGATACCTACGTTTTCTCTGACATGCTACATGCATGCGGAGAGACAGCCCTTGATTCCAAGTATGTGGAAAATTCTCTAAATAAGTACAAGCATTTGCTCGGACATGAAACATGCATACAGGGGAAGACATATCCATTCAAAGTATGTGGACATGCCATAATGATTACATTACAAAAACTTGTTCTGACATCATATTTTCAAAGTATGTGGACAAGTCATTACATCAGTACACACGTTTGCTCCGACATAACGCATGCATAAATATGATACAGTTGTCTTGGACTGGGCTGTTACGCAGGCTGATCTGGGACTACGCTGATGACAAATGCCGTCAGGTCCTTCCTTCATAATTGTCGGTACACATACAATGGTTCCCTTATATACTCCTTAGTGTTATACCACTCGATGAGAGCCTTTACATGACATGTCGCACTAGTACTTTGAGGCAGGCTGATCTGGGACTACAATGGTGACAAATGTCGTAAGATACTTTTCTCACCTGTTGTAGCACATACAATGGTTCCTGTATATACTTATCAGTGTTATATATATCGATGTAAGCCTTTAAACTACATGTTTATAAGTGCCCCTATTTGGACCATTTTAGTGCCCCTATACTGACCATGTTACCCGAGTGCCCCCATAGGGACCGTAACACTACCAACCCCTCTCACATTTATTGAGCATATGCAGCCATTGTTCAATAAATGTAAATCCATCATGTACTTCGAAAGTTTTGTCAACTTTTGACTTTATTTATGAAAAATATTGTAAATATTGTAAACGTATTTAATGAAATTACGCAGATGTTCGAAGGTAAAAAATAATATGGCCTGTCTCATCATATATAGAACATTGTATATCCTGGGTCTACGCTAGTAGTATACGTGGAAAGGTAAATGAATTCAGGCATGTCTGATTGGAGATTTCCGGCTTACATAGCAGCAAAGTACAATGTTGCGCTTTGGGAATAGCACATTAAGCGAACACTTGGGCTAGAAAACACTAAACACCTTAAAGTTTACTATATAACTCCTTTTATGATGGGTAAAACCAGATTAAACTCTCAATCTAGATCGTTAACAGGCTACATGTACATACTACGAGCTACAATCCCATGATGATCCTCCAAATGATCAATAAATAACATGGACAATTATCATCGCACAGGCCGTTCGCAAACTCAAGGGAAGCAACTCATACACAACGATAGGTATTGTTCAACAACAGTTATGCTTATACTTATCTAGCAAAGCATACTTTGAGGGAGACATTTTCAATTTAAGGATAAATTTATTAATGTTTATAATACTGAATTTATTACATTATCGCAGCCATTTTGGCTGTGATAATGTAATAAATTCAGTATGATAATTCTGCATACTTTTAATCATCATATATATGCAGTCGTTAGTTCTATATGAAATAATGCATTTCGGGAAAAATAAATGATTACTCCCTGAAAGTATACTTTTCTAGATAATTATACTTTTCAATGTTGATGAAATAGGCTACTGGTGTCGGCGCCTCGCCACACCAGAGCTACTTAACCCTAATATGATTAGTACAAATATTAAACATTACGTTTGCTTGTTGCAATTGTATCCATGCCGCTCACATTTGCAATAAAATATGATTAAACTAAACTATTAAACTAGAAATGTGGCCTGTCGGCACACGAATGCCCCCGCTGGCAGCCAAAGAAAACGAGGCATATTTGACTATAAGCCATGTACTCGAGCGTTACGGTTTCGAACGCACCAAGTCTGTGACCTTGACCCTGGGCTTAGCGGGGGCGGGACGAATGTGGATTTGTCACAGGACGGTAGAGGACCATTGGAGCAATGCGTGTGTGAAATGTGAAGCAGATTGGAGCAAGGAAAACAGAAATTATAAGCCATTTACCCAAGCGTTAAGGTTTCGAACGCACAAAGTATGTGACCTTGATCCTGGGCTTAGCGGGGGCGGGACGAATGTGGATTTGACACAGGGCGGTAGGTGACCATTGGAGCAATGCGTGTGTGAAATGTGAAGCAGATCGGAGCAAGGAAAACAGAAATTATAAGCCATTTACCCGAGCGTTAAGGTTTCGAACGCACAAAGTCTGTGACCTTGACCCTGGGCTTAGCGGGGGCTGGACGAATGTGGATTTGTCACAGGGCAGTAGAGGAGCATTGGAGCAATGCGTGTGTGAAATGTGAAGCAGATCCGAGCAAGGAAACAGAAATTATAAGCCATTTACCCGAGCATTAAGGTTTCGGGACGTACAGACGCCGGTAACACTATATGCCCCCCTGGCGAGGGCATAAACAGTGACACCTCTCTAAGTGGGACACCCTGGGTGTCCGGTTTACAAGTTTGTCGGTATACTATCAAAGCCTCTGCTGGCACGATATGCGGGCACGCGGCTATCTTGTTATGTACCATGAAATAATATTTTGGTTGCATGTAGTCGCCACCCTGTCTGTTTGTTTGTCTGTCTCTCCGAGATATGGTCGCCACCCTGTCTGTCTGTTTGTCTGTCTCTCCGAGATATGGTCGCCACCCTGTAATAAATTCAGTATAATAATTCTGCATACTTTTAATCATCAAATATATGCAGTGGTTAGTTCTATATGAAATAATGCATTTTGGGAAAATAAATTATTACTCCCTCAAAGTATACTTTGCTAGATAAGCATACTTTGCAATTTTGATGAAATCGGCTACAGGGATATCGGGATTCCGGTATGCATGAGCACCATCGTTAATTTAGCCGTCGCATAATCCCGACCAGCCACCTTCTTCACTTTCAAAATTTCCACCCTGCCGCCCGCGACTTGGAAAGTAATACTGCAACAAATAATCAATTATATAATACAAAAGAGCAAATCTACAACAATTCAAGGGACTTGTCCCCCCCCCCCCCCCCCCACCCCCCCCCCCCCCCCTCCTTCTTTCACTGACCCCCGCGCCCTCATCCACCTTCAATTAACATTTGTACGTTTCAAAGAATCATGATACCGTAATATTCGGACACCATTTATTTGGGAAAATACATAAAAATATATGGCTTCCCCACAACAGTGAACGTGTCAATGTTAGAGGGTTAGTACGTCGGAGGTCTAATCACAAGGTATTTGGATATAATTTGTTTTGGGAAACCCACCCTAGGGGTTTCCCAAAGCAAATCATATCCGAATATTTAGGGTCAATACGGTAATATCAATATTTGCGAATACCGTTTTTGTAAAATTTGTCTACTGGCATTTGCTCAGGAAGTAAGGCTATGAAGCGTGAACTGTCAAAAAAGACATGCTTCGCTCTAACGCTACTGCTTATTTGTTTCGTTACTCAACGTATGGTCCACAGAAGGTAGCAAGGGTTATATGTGCAGTGGTCAAGCAGGTGATGTCCAGTGGCAGGTATGGCCCATCGTCATCTAAAACACAAACATACGGAGGGAAATGTACGCTATACCACCAGAAATCAGAAACACGAGATACATACGAGACACGCCATGTGAATTTGTGTACCTTCGGACATCTGCGTAAATTCATTAAATACGTACACAAAATTGACACTATTTTTCATAAATAATGTCAAAAGTGTACTCTGAAATTTTTGTCAACTTTTAACGCCATTTACGGAAAATATAGTAAAGTTTGTAAACACATTTAATGAAATTACGTAGATGCCCGATGATACAAAATCACATGGCGCAGGGCTCCAGATAAGGAATTAGTAATGATTGAGTATTGTCACTCCATCATTTCTGAAGCAATTGGGTATTTTAAAATTTTAATTGTGTAAAATAGAATCACACTACTGTTTACACATCAGCAGACTGCACTTATTGAATAGTTTGCTTCTAAATGAAAACACATCTTGGTATTTCATTGAAATTGTCTCCTTGGAGACAATTCTAATGAAATACCAAGATGTGTTTTCATGGAAAAATATGAAAATATGCTATATGTATGGTCTGTTTATTGTTTTCTGTAGCATGATAAAGATACCACAAATTTTTCATTGCTTTTTGATACTCACTACTTCTGATTTCAATTGGGTTTTTGGCAATTTTGATTGGGTATTTACGCAAATACGCACCTTATCTGGAGCTATGGGCGTGTCTGATGTATGCTTGGTAACACTGATGGAAGTGCTCACCAACAACGCTAATGTAAATGTCTTATTTATTTGACCTTGGCCTTAAGTACAGGGGCCGCGTAGGTGCAAAATAAAATGATAATATGGACAAACAAATATATGAAATTTCAAGCCAATGCGACATTCGGTAACATAGGTACTTGTAGTAGGTAGCCGAACTCTTGAACGCAAATCTCGGATGGACAGACAGTCGAACAGACGGACCTTCCAGTGGGTCCAATTTCGCCCGGTTCAACTGTAACAGAGAGTACAACAAGATATGGCAGCGTTGAACGAAGCTTATCACCTCGCTGGCAACCTTGATAATAATAAAATAAATAAATAAAAAAAACAAGTCCTCAGTGACCTTGATATTGGGCGGTCGAACGTGGGTCGTACTGTCAGCATTGATAATAAGCAAACAATAACAATTTTGCCTTACAAATTTGCTTTACAAACATTTGACCTTGGGAGGTCGGACATAGGTCGTATGTAAAACAAAGCACTATCTCTAGCCACACATTGTGGCCAAATAGTATATATCATACGTACATGTACATGCCCTCTTGTCTATTCGCGAGGGGATAATGATAAGTTCTACTCCGGAATTACCTCCCTTATCGCATCGGCGTGCTTCGGCAATATTTCTTTCGAGAAACTGCAATATTTTCTGTAAATTATGCCAAAATATGACTAAAATTGCATCGCTCATTCGGGTGAAATTCGGCATGAGCTCTGTCTGAACTGTTCGTCTATTTTCGACGTAATTTATTGACTGATTTTCGAAAGCAATCATATCCAACTTTCGCGGCCACCTTACCTGTAGAAAGTCTGCATCAGTAGCAGCGAGTTTTATATGTAATTATATAGGAGACTATTACCATTTCTTACGTAACTTTTAAACTACACAACTTTTATTAAAATTGAGTCCATATCTGGATTTACATTTACCTTCACCTTCATTATCACTGTGATAATGAAGGTAAATGTAAATCCAGATATGGACTCAATTTTAATAAAGTGAAACCTTTCTAAACCATAGGCACTTTGTGATATGAATGACAACCCACCGTGATATCCAAATTAACTGATATAATATTAAGCTTTTCAACCAATGGAAGTGGTCATTTACCTTGGGCCCGGCTCGCTAATTGTAAGTTACCAATGCCTGAAGGCATGGAACCCTGTTGGTTGTGCATGGTTCTCGGCCTTCACGCGGATTAGTAACTTACAATTATCGAGCCGGGCCCAAGGTAAATCACGTCACTTCCGTTGGTTGAAAAGATAGCTGCCGTGACAACTTACCTTAATATTACATCAGAGTTAATTTGAATATCACTGTGGGTTGTTATTCATACCACAAAGTGCCGATGTTCTAAACCGGACACACTGGAGGTCCCCAGGATGTCCGGTTTAGAGAGATTCCACTATAAAACATGCATATACTACTTCAAGCCTTGACACGCGTGAGTGGTTTGGTGATCATGAACATACATTAACATCGGATATAAAGGGTAAAGAAACATATCAAAATTGAGCACCTTTCTCTATGTCCGGTTTAGACAGGTTTCACTGTAGTTGTGATAAAGAGAAATATGCTTCCTTGTATGTCTAGCACCTCGTGATTGGAATGAAACACGTGATCCATGATGATGTCCATACATGTCCCGTTTTTGTAGCAGTTGCCCGAGCAATGTGCGCACTTGGTCAACCGTGTCGCCAGGACAGCGTCGACACTATGGAGGCTCGTTAGGGACATTTCGTCTCTTCTACCCTGCGAAAAGACAAAATTAAAGTACATTAACCCTTTCAACACCACAGGCCTGTACAGTGATGTTGGCAAAAAGTGTAGATCCATATGAGTCGGCTCGTGACGAGCCGTCTCATTAGGATCTGCACTTTTTGCAAGTAATTTTCATATTTTTAAGAACGAAAAATACCCCGTTTTCATAAATGGATGATTCTGTAAATCATTTTGTGACAATTGACTTGGTTGCAAAATCAACATATCAAAATCCATTCCAGTTGGTTTAAACATATTTTATTTGTATATTATTTACAAGTAAGGCATCAATCGTAGTACATGAATATACAGAAGTATACAAAGCTTACATAAATCCTCTCCCTAACATGTGGCTTGGTGTCACAGGCTGCAGAAACCAGGGGGCCGTTTCACTAAACTTCGTGCCACTAAGAAGTTCGTAAGTGTAAATTTCGGATTGTCTGGAAATTTCAATTGATGGATTTACATTTATTGAGCATAGGCTGCATATGTAGCCTATGCTCAATAAATGTAAATCCAATAATTGTTTACAAGAAAACATGTTAATTTGAAATTTACAGCATATCATATGTTTGTACTTACGAACATTTTAGTCGCACGAAGTTTAGTGAAACGGCCCCCAGGACATAACAAACATAATTAGTATTGCCATTAGCATAAAATGGGATTTTATTCTTGCTTTATGCTCCTAGTTTCTGCTTCCTGCGATACCCGGTAGATGTATTATATATAGGACTATATGTAAATATACATGCATTAACCAATTTTTAACAAAGAAAGGAAAGACAACTATTTTAGTTCGTTATTATCAAACAAAAATATATCCACTGCAGCAGATCGAGAAGAAAAATATGTTCTCACACCAAGCCACCCACGCCCACATTAAGTCTTGGTTAAGTCCAGTTACTTGTTAAGGTGCATGATCACGTGGTTACAACAACAACAACGTCGCGCACTCCAAGTAAGTATTATTTTATATTTTCCTTAATATGCAACGGATTTTGATGAAATATGGCGCAGCAAACGCGTCTTCATGAGCTGCATGTGGTGGTCTAGGGAGTTTGGCACAGACTTACATTGTATGTCGTGTTTGCGAAGAATCGATTTCCGTGTCAGAGACACGGAAATCGATTATTCGCAAAAACGACAGAAGTTTGGGCGAAAGTACAGAGACCACCAAATGCAGCTTAACAAGACGCGTTTGATGCGCCATATTTCATCTAAATCCGTTACGTAATAAGAACACTATAAAATAATACATACTTTGAATCGATACTTGTTGTTGTTGGTGTTAGTACCACGTGATCATACACATTGTATACGCAGTGAGCGTAGAGACGGAAATTAAAAATCTTAATGTCGTCCCGTCGTTTCTTCATCGCGTAGAGACAACAACTAAAACTTTTAAATTTGGTTACGTCGTTTCTAAGGCGTGTCCAGACAAAAATTATTAACCTTTCCTGAAATATGGCGTAGAACTTATTGCACTAAATTGTATTAGTTTATCTGTCAAATTCTGAGCTTTCTGTGCCAAACCCTACACGAGTGAAACTGGCCGATAGTTTGTCCATGCTAAGATGGCTCACATGGCAACTGAATGCACAATTATTTTTTTTCCAGAAATGTAATAAATAGGATATTCCATCGTACATGTTGGAATAGCGTGAAATAATACACTCGTGTACGTCGCCTTCCGCGTAAACAACTCGTTCGCTTCGCTTACTCGTTGTTTACGCGGAAGCCGACGTACATGTACACTCGTGTATTATTTCACGCTATTCCAACATGTACGATGGAATATCCTATATATACTTAGAAAAACAGGGTCAGATATACCAGGGATTCCGCCGGCGATCGCCACTTTCGCAATTGGCGATAAAAATAAACAATTGGCGATAAAAACATTTTTTCCAAAATTGTAATTTTGTATCGCCAATTGTTTATTTTTATCCTATTGGTTATTCCTTTTTTCTTTTTTTTTGAAGTGGCGATGTTTTTATTTTCCCCAGCGGAATCCCTGTATGCTGTATACAACTATTCAATCACATTTACGAAACTATTATCTTCGGAACAAATGATGATGTTCTACAAAGTCAGTCTTTAGGGATAATTTTGAAATGGTATTTTGTTCCCAGAAGTTTTGGAAAATCCGATAAAGATACATCTTGGTGTAATATAATTTATAGGAGTTTATTATCCTGACTTTTCTGATGTATGATTAGCTACATTATAAGTATCATATGTTCTACTTCGCAGTTTCATTTTTTTATCCAACGCCTGTAACCTATTTCACCAACATTGCAAATAATACATTTCGGGATAAATAAATGATTACTCCCTCAAAGTACACTTTGCTAGATAAGTATGCTTTGCAATTTTGGTGAAATAGGCTACAAAAAATGTCAAACTGACTGATGGCTGGAATACTGGACTGGACTGGACTTTTCCATATGCTGTATAGGGTACAGTAACGAGGCAGTGTTCTATGGCAGCTTACAAAGCTTATTAACCCTTTCCCTGTTTTGCGATATTTCTACTCTTCCAAATCGAAAACATCTGAATAAAAGAATCAAATGCTGGGTTAAATGATGGTTAAATTATCTGATAGAGTAGAAAACATTGTGGGAAAAGGAGAAATTGATTGTTACAAGCAATTTCTCCTTTTCCCACAATGTTTTCTAAAGACATCTTCGCAGAGGCGTGAACAGTCGTCTCAATCAGGGAAAGGGTTAAAAGGGACATGCGCATTTTCGTTCACACGACATAGCATCTCGTTACCACGGCATAGCATCTCGATCCCACGAGATAGCATCTCGTTACCACGAGTTATTTATGTCGTTCCTACGACATAGCATCTCGTTCCCACGATAGGATAGCAGATAGGATAGCAGATATTACTCCACCATCTTGAATGGCAATGGTACCACCTTTTGATTGGCTGACTATGTCGTGGGAACACGATAGCTAACTCGTGGTAACGATATCCTATCTGGAGGGAACTATATCCTATCTGGAGGGAACGATATGCTATGTCGTGGAAACGAGATGCTATGTCGTGGGAACGAGATGCTATGTCATGGGAACGAGATAAAAAAGAATGCTGCTGCATTGGGAGGGAAATCCCAAAATCACGACAGAATATTTACATCGAGAAAAAATATATTCAGCCCTGAAATGAGAATAACCGGACCTGGTGCCAGGTCCATACCACACCAAGTCACTTGGCCCCGTCCCCTAAAATAGGATTACTAATAATCGTAATACTCACATAAGGGGTATAACCAGATTAGTAGCATCAGTAGTAATCTTTCTACTTTTATAATGGGCAATAACCCAATTCAACTCCCAGCTAACAAAAGAGCCGAAGATAAAAACGTACCTGAGGGCCAGACCAGGCAAATCGTGATTCCTTTTAGGAGGAACCCCTACAATTAATTTACGCCGTCGCGTTCGCCCGACCAACCACACACTCGTTGGTCATGAAGTTGTGCGAGTATGGTGGTATAGTAACAGAAATGGACCTAAACACGAACGTTTAACATTGAAAATGGCTAAGTCTATTACGCGAAAAAAATAGGTCAATGTCAAAAAGGCCACATGTTGGATAGTGGTATTTGATGGGCACCGGTTCGTTATGAAGTTGTGCAAGTATGGTCCGCCGCCCGCTGCTCATCCGCCCGTCCATCCGCCCGCCCGGCTTTCGGCAATCCAATAACCGGGCTTTTTAAAAGCACAAAAACCGGCTAAAAAGGTAAACTACCATACTCTCCAATTTGGCATATGGGCAAGAAGTGGTTAAATGTCTGTCTGTCAATTCTGAAATTTTTACAAGAAACGATTGCTTGTCCACCACCAAGCCATGGATTATCGCCCCCTTTAGGACACATTTCGCAATGTTGCCGTGTACGTCATAAAACTCTTTTAACCCTTAGACCGCTATCTTATTTTTTTTTGTCGTCTGCTGTTTATTTTCTATTTTCCATTTTTATCATCAAAAACATGCTTTGACAGCACTTTAGAATAATTTACAACATGCTTTGACAGCACTTCAGAATCATTTCCATTGGAAACGATTCTGAAGTGCTGTTAACCCATGTTTTTATTGAGAAATAAGGCAAGATATAAAAGTAACAACAGACGACAATTGTTGTGAGTATCGGTCTAAGGGTTAAAACATAATATCTGAGGACTTCACATTTGGTATGTGGCTTCGTCATGGTGTGCAGATGCAAGCTAAAGTCGTGTAAGGCCGGGCAAACCAAAGTCAATTGGCCCTTTCCCCTAAAATAGGATTACGAATATCGTAATACTCACATAAGGGGTATAACCAGATTCAAACGTCACATACAAAATGCCAAAGACGTATGTGAGGGCCAAACCCTCCGGTCGGGATTCCGGTAAGGATGAACGTTACATTACCCATCGCATGCTCCCACCTACCACCCACCTGTTACGGGTTGTAACAAATCATCCGGATCTACACTGTTTGCAAACAGTATCATTCTGCAGGTATGTAGTGTTGCACAGCCATGGGATTGATTGATTGATTATTGGTGTTTAACGGCCTATCAACAGCTAATCTCATTTAAGGCCGGGCCAACGGTTTGGACTATCCCGTATTTATCCATAATGAGGGAAATTCCCAAAATCAGAACTCAATATTTACATAAAAAATATATAGTCAACCCTGAAATTAGAATAATCTGACCTGGTGCCATGTCCATTCCTCACCAGGGTCACTTAGCTCCCAACCCCAAAAGTAATATGATGAGCACTAATATAATATTATTACTTTTAATAGGGCATAACAGGATTTAGCTCCCAAGTATGAGAAGGCCAAAAATGTACATGAATGCCAAACCATGCAAGTCGGCATTTCGGAAAGGCAGAACTCCGATTGTTGAATTACACGTCGCGTGCTCCCGACCAACCACCCACTGCACAGCCATGGGAATCGTCTCCAATTTGTTGTTGATAGGAAATAGACGGATTGCAAAACATCACATACAATCTTAGATTCCCGCCCATATGTCCCGCATTGCATGTATACATGATGGAAAGACAAAATACAACAAACATAGAAACAATTAATATTTATAAATTTTATTATTTTTTCTCATTTTGTTATGTTCTATGATATGTAGTATATCTGGCATATGTATAGAGCTCTATTCTAAACAAAGAGAATCGAGTCCAAATGTAAGTTGGAATGATAACAAGTGGTTAGCTAGGAATGGGGCACGTTTGGACGAAACTTGTCCGCCAAAGTCGCAAAGGCAACAAGGCCTAGCTATGAAACCAGCCCCAAATAACTACCCTACAGCATAGTCGGCTTTGTGACTGGATGGGAGAACACTAGTACAGTGAAAGCTCTCTAAACCGGACACTGTGGGAGGTCCCCAGGGTGTCCGGCTTAGAGAGGTTGCACTGTAAATCAGGCATTTGATCATTCTGAGCCATAATTGTGTGCTATGCGATCACGAACAGAGATTATCATTTAGAGAGCTTCCACTGTGTGTAATGTTAGACATTTACACAGTAAAAACAAAACACATAATTCTGTTGTCACAAATAGAGTTTATATCTTACACAACTGTTTGCGTTAATCTTGCCCAGGTATCAACGTTTCTAACCGTCTATTGTCAATCTCAACTTGCAATCAAGCAGTTTGATTGGCTGAGCCTGAGCTGTAACACAGCTCAGGCTCAGACAATCAAGCTACTTGATTTCAAGCACAACATTCAAGTATTTTTAAATAAATTCAGAGAAAAAAACAACAACATCTATTGGCAATCTCAACTCGCAATCAAGCACTTTGATTGACTGAGCCTGAGTGATAGTACAGCTCATGCTCAGTCAATCAAGCTACTTGATTTCAAGCACAATATTAAAGTACATGTAATTTGAAATAAATTAAAATATTGGCAGGATTAGCGCAGACAGTGGTTTAACTCAATTTGCGAGAACTTTTTTGTTTGTTTCTATGTTGTAACTGTCCAAAACAGAGTATTATACCATCCTATCACCAAAGTCGACCCCCATGTGTGCTACATCAGTAGCTTATTTCACGAACACTATAGGAATGAATGGCCTTTTTGTGGAATTTATTGGGGTATAAACTTGGAAAAGTCTGGCCTTCGTCCAGTATTCCCGCGACTTTTCCAAGTTTATATCCCCGATAAATTCAACAAAAATGCCATTCATTCCTTATAATTCCAGCATTTGAAATAAATGTATCAAGAAAATGTGTTTATTTTCGTTTTCTTAAGAATTATTTTAACTGCGCCTCACGGTTACGGAAAGTAGTTCGGCGTGGGAGTTTACTGGGATATAAATTTTGGACAGAGACTTGCTACGGGCCAATAAAATGTTAGGGAATTGTGTAAATATTTTTGTGCTGGAATTATTGCAAAGTATACTTATCTAGCAAAGTATACTTTGAGGGCGAAATTTTCAATGTAAGGATAAATTTATTAATTTTTATTATACTGAATTTATTACATGATCACAGCCATTTTGGCTGTGATAATGTAATAAATTCAGTATAATAATTCTGCATACTTTTAATCATCAAATACATGCTAATTAGCATACATTTCGCGAAAAATGAATGATTACTCCCTCAAAGTATACTTTGCTAGATAAGTATACTTTGCAATGTTCGTGAAATAGGCTACTGGTCAATACCGAATATCTGTATTGGCTGCCTAACACAAAATAGAGAAATATCAAGAATAAATTATTCTATATTTTCTAAATATTAACAAATATTTTACAACAGTATTTTGACTTTATTATTCACAAAATATCTCCATATTGTACAATACATTCTTCTATTTGAATGGCTGCACGAAATGGAGATGACAATTTTATGTTCCAAATACAAACTTTTTTATTATTATTTGTTGCTCACACTCTGGAACATGTCTAAATTGTGTTTATCGTATTTGACTTGTTTCTCGTAAATTAATAATCTCTTCAACTTACATAATACAGAGAAAATGGTTGGTCCCCAAAAAATACTTGTTCATTGATAACTGAATATGAATTTGACGACGATGAAATATGTGTACCTTATTTCTAGAAAAATTTCAGATAAAGTGGAGAATTTAACTCAACAAAAGAAAATTTGTTTTATCTAATGGAATCTCTCGACATAAAAACCTCAATTGTTTTCAATTACTGGGGTCCCCAGGGTGTCCGATTTAGAGAGGCTCCTCTGTAATTCAGGCAGAAAAAAAACACTGAAAAACGTTCTCGATTGCTTTGCAATCATGAACAGTCATCATCCTCAGAGTTGTTTCTACTGCACTCTATAAATCACGCAATCTGATTGGCTGATGGTCATACATTACAGGCATATCATTGTTGATGAACGGTCGCAAAATATTTCAATATATATTCCTACACCAGTAGTAAAGGAGTGCATTAGAAATTGGTTAACTGCATTGTAATTTTGATATTTGCGGCATATATCAGAAAATGATAGGTCGGAAAACATGTTTAATGTTAAACAGATTTTCCGACCTATCATTTTCTGATATACGCCGCAAATTTGAAAATTACAATACAGTTAACAGTATATTGACAGTGAAACCCATGAAAAACAAACACACTGATGGTCCTTGGTGTTTGGTTTAGAGAGGTTCCACTGAGTCTGGCTCGTTCCTCCATTCCCTGAATCATCCTTCCAACATTGTGTAATATGGTCATAGAGGAAACATATTTACACACCACTATTCCACTCCCAAAATATAGTATGGCTTAGCTCAGCAGTTTTATTCAAGAATGGCATTGCCCCAGTAACACTGTAATGTGGTTGCCATAGTAATTATTATTTCAGAGTATCAACTACACTAGTACCTAGTTATGCTGTGATATTAGCATTGTGTAACAATTTTGGAAGAGTAGCTACATTTGGTTATCCCAGTCATGCTAGTATCTGGTTTCCCAGTAAAAGTATGTTTGGTTACCATGTAACTAGTGAACAGTTGCCCCAGTTACTATAATAGCTGATTTCCGTTGTAACACTAAAGTTGTGTTACCAAGGCCACTAGTGCATAGTTCCCTCAGTTACTATAATATCTGGTTGCCATTGTAACACTAGTGCCTGGTTACCATGGTAACTAGTGTATGGTTGACCCAGTTACTATAATATCTGGTTGCCATTGTAACACTAGTGTTTGGTTACCATGGTAACTAGTGTATGGTTGGCCCAGTTACTATAATATCTGGTTTCTGTTGCAACACTAGTGTTTGTTTACCATGGTAACTATTGTATGGTTGCCCACGTTACTAATATACCTGGTTTGCATTGTAACAGTAAGGTTGGGTTACCATGGTAACTAGTATATAGTTGCCCAATTACTGTAATATCTAATGTTTGGTTACCATGGTAACCAGTGTATGGTTGCCCACATTACTATAATATCTGGTTGCGGTTGTAGCACCGGTGTTTGGTAATGGTTACCACAGTACCTAGAGTATGGTTGACCCAGTTACAATGATATTTTGGTTGCCATTGTAACGCTATTGTTTGGTTACCATAGTAACTAGTGTATGGTTGCTCCAGTTACTATAATATCTGGTTGCCATTGTAACACTAGTGTTTGGTTACCAAGGTAACTAGTGTATGGTTGGCCCAGTTACTATAATATCTGGTTGCCATTGTAACACTATTGTTTGGTTACCAAGGTAACTATTGTATGGTTGCCCCTATTATTATAATAGCTGGGTGCCACAGTAACGCTAGTATTGGCTTACCACAGTAACAGGTGATTGACTGACCCAGCCTGACTGGGAATTTACTCTAGACAATTACATACTTATCTTGTGAGTTGTTGCATTCCCAAACTTCGCCAGAAAATAGATACATTCATGACATTGGAATTACGCAAGTTTTTCATCGGAATGTAGATTAAACAAATATTACATTTAAAGGTATATATTTACAATTTGTCATATATGTTGAACATAAAATAACATTTATCATAAGATAAAAATTTCTAAATGGTCATAAACTGTGTTCAAAAATAGTATAAAGAATATAATGTTACTGCGTACATGAATTACTGTGACGACGCTTGAAATTATTTTGTAAAGAATATAATGTTACTGCATACCTGAATTACTGTGACGACACTTAAAATTATTTTGTACTACATGTAATAGTTTTCGCAGGAAATAGCAAATTCTAAGTTACAAAAAAGATTTTCAGGCCATGGTTATATTGAAAATATACAAGTGCCTCGGATACATGTATGTTATCAGCCAAACCGACGACAAATTATGTCATAAAAACCATAATGTAGAATGAATGAGTATTTTCAGATACAAACTCGATTTCAATATTTCACCATTATTGCATATTATCATTGACTATGTCTTTTCATAAGCCTGCTTCACAAGATTTAATATTACATTGTTTTGTAAACAATTTATATAAATTATATATTTCAATGTTGAATTTGACATAAATTGTAAATATAAACCTTTAAACCATCAGCAGTATATGTAAGCATACAAAAATAATAATATATGTGGCTGTGGCTGGAAAAATTGGGCTTATGGGATGTGTGACAAGTGTAGTTCCTGATCAAATAGCACACTCCAGTATCCTGATAATTATCTATATCGTTTGCTAGAGGCATGATGGGTGTTTCATTGATCAAATGGCGAACAGTGCAGATCCTGATCAGACTGTGCAGATGCACAGGATGATCTGGATCTACACTGGTCGAAAAACCCATAAGCCCCATTTCTCCAGTCACAGCTACATATGAATTGATTCCTTATCGTAAAATAACAACCTAAAACAGCGATCAGTTCAATATTGCAGTAATTATAAAATATATTGTGTGTATTACAGAGACACTCATGTTAAACTTCGCATGTCTGAAAAAAGTTACCTTATAACATATGCGACCAGCGTAGCCCCAGATCAGCCTGCACATCCGTGCAGTCTGATCAGGGGCTACGCTTGTCGCCATTCCGCCAATAAAACATTGTCTGCACTGTTGAACAACAGTTTTCATCGATCATGATTGTACGAGCACACATGATGATCAGGATCAACACTTGCCACAAATGTCATAAAGTACGTTTTCTCACCCAGCATCTCATGTTTTGTATAGTTCGAAATATACACAGATGGGAACAATTTGCATGACCGTGCATGAATATCTGGGCATACACTGATTGCTGCACATGTGTTACAAATGCTGCAGAAAGCATAGGAACTAATAATGTGAACAAATAATTTTGCAATAAATTTCTACAAAATTTTAAATAAAATATTGTAGAAAAATTGTATAATTCTAAAATACTAAAACTAAATGACTTTTTTTTTTAAATATAGCGATCATAAAAAAAATGTTGTATGTATGTATTTATGTGAAGCAACTTCACTTAATTTTTTAAAAGAAGTGCCTATATTCCAATAAAATGTCTATAATAAATTCTCATAAAAAAACATTTATTCACCGTCTACTGCATGGTGGATACTCCATTTACTGACAAAAAAATCTAAACATTTTCCTTAATTCTCATCAAAAGTATATGTTGTTACCACTCATTTGAACCGTCTCATCGAGACGGTTCAAATGAGTGGTCACAGCATATACTTTTGTTGCGAAATAAGAAAAATAAAATGTTCAGCATTCATACGTCTAATCGAGTATTCTGGATCTAATGTGTTAATTATGAAACTTGAAACGAGTCTTCTAGATTGGTCAACATTCCTCCTAAGCAGTTGCCTACCTGAAACGGAAAATATAGATACCGTACCCCTGAACAACATGTGCCGTTACACATACCCCATGATGTGAAACGATAATGATGACACAAACACCGTCTTCCCCCTGTAATGTATTTTATGTACAAAATGTTATTTCCCCTAAAATGCAGAGATCACTTAAATGCAGATACATGTACACAATGTATTGCTTCAATAATACTTAAAAATGCAATTTGTTAAATGCATGGATGTATGTTGTACAAACGAAATTCTGTATTAATGGTTTTATGAACAATATGAACATTGGGAATGATTTTAATAATATATTATCCTATACACCAAATGACATAATTATTTCATTTAAATCTGCCAAAAACAGAACTGAAATTGGGATAACATCTTCAAAACTTAAATGTTTCATCTATGATATTGTTTCACATATACCCTTCTGATTTCTCACAAATAAATTACGTTTCTCAGATAATTTAACTACATTTTTCCTGGATCATTTATCATTCTTGGAGCTGTGGTGTCAATTGACCTTCAGGTCGCAGGTTCGAAGCCCAGGACACACCGTGAAAAGTACAAAAATATCAGTTTTCTAATTCCTTTTTCTAACATACATGCTTATACAACCAAGCCATTTTGTGTGTGTGGAGGAATATAGTTCCCTTAAACAATGATGATTTTGACATTTGAGACAATAGTTACACGCCACCAAAATTATGTGCATTGAGTGATTGACTAGTCCGTTCATTAAAAGCAGTAAAACGTATATAAAGTCTCAATATAAAATGGAGAGTATATAATTTGAAGGGGTCAGGAGAATAATGGAGCTAACTCCCTCATGTTCATTGTTTTAACCCTTTCACCCCTAAGTAACTGGAATAGATCTTGACATGTTAATTTTCCGACCAATCATATTGTCACAAAATGACTTTCAAACTAGTCCATTTATGAAAAGATGGTGTTTTTGTTCTCAAAAATATGAATGAATTACTTGCAAAAAATTCAGATCCTGATGAGACGGCTCGTAACGAGCCGGCTCATCTGGATCTGCACTACATGTATTTGCAAAAACCGCTATAGCGGGCTTTCGGGTTCAAAGGGTTAAGGAAACAAACCCATGTTTTAGTCAAACATTGTACATAGACAGTATCACATAATTATATACACGACATATACATGGATTTAACATCAAGAAAAAATCTTGAACACACTACTGTATGGATGATCATCGGGGAAAATATTTGTATATACAATTTATATATAAAATATAGACAGACGCATGCACGTAAATTTACATAAATATTGATCAACAAAACTGGATGATAATCTAATAAATTTGAACATTTTCTTCTTCTAATTTCTCAATAGCAATACATTGTGAAATCTTATTTGAACTACTTAAAACAAGACATTGTTCAAACAATGTCACAAGTTTTTATTATCCATCTTTGGTAATGTTTTTATTATGAATCTAAAAAGTAAATATTTCCCAGTTTTGCTATCGGCTATTGCTATTGGCTATTGGGGTAAACCTACTCATATAGAAAGTACATTTTTCACAGTAGTTCTGTCCGCTGACCACGCCCTTCTTATGACACAAAATGCACGCGGCATCGCCAAATATTTCCACTGGTGAATCCGTACTCGAGCTATCGTCATCGTTTGCCGCGATGTTTTTGCTCGCCCGGATACGACCTTCCTCATCACTCTGGTACCCGGCCTCTGTCCCATGCTCATCACTGGGCACCAGACCCCATTGATTGGCTGCTTCGACCAAACAAACATTGGCGGAAAACGTCACAGACTTCCTCGGCTTTCTTGTACTATTACCCTTTTTTGATTTCTTTGCTAACACAGACTTTGGTTTGGTAGGTTTCGTGTCGAGAAATTCTGACTCGGACTTGCTACGCTGTCTTTGAATAGCGACACGCCTGGCGGTATTCAAACCATTGTCAATTGGGGCACTAGATACCGGACTCAACACACTGTGGCTGTTTACACTCGAGTCACACGTCTGTGGATCAGTTTTTGAAATACCGGTCGACGTCTCGAATCGAGACGCCAGGTCTTTCACACTAACTACCGGACTTTCCGCGTCTGTCGAGTCATCGGGGTTTGGTACCACGGGTGTGATAGGGCGTATCGGGTTGTTCATCGATTCTACCACGTGGATGTTTCTTAGTTCTGGCTGGCTCTGTAAATGACAAACAAAAATATTAAATACTAAATTACATGAATATGAAAGGAATTAGTCATGATGTGAGAAACACCATGTGATTTTGTACCTAAGAACACGTGCGATTTTTCATGAAATATATTTACAGTAACTGTGATATTTTCTATAAAGTTGACAAAATTTACATGGCAAATGCGGAATATTCCCGCATTTGCCATGCACATTTTGTCAACTTTCGACATCATTTACGGTAAATTTTGTAAATATTTTTCATAAGATATGTTCTTAGGTACAAAATCACATTGCATGTCTCATGTCAAAACTGGGTTTAGTTCATTTCCGACTAGTGTAGATCCTGATCACATCTGCACACTCACACGGCCTGTAATTCAACCGTGTGCTAGTGGCACAATGAATAATTCACTCGCAAACTGGCAAACAGTGCAGACCCTGATCAGACTGCACGGATGTACAGGCTGATCTGGAGCTTCACTGGTCACAAAGGCAAGCCAGTTTTTGTCAAAATTTTTTTTTTTTTTTTTTAATTTCTTTTTGAAATAGTTAAAAATATATTAACAATGTAAAAGAAATACACTAAACTTAAAAATATGCAAATGCACATAAAAAAAATAATTATGCAGTCGTCTTATATTCAGATATTAAACATCTTAGGAAACTTGAAAATAAATAAACTTTTTAGTGACGGTAATAAATTTTAATAAAAATAATTAAATAAACTAAGGAAAGTGTTACTGAGAAAGCAGAGAATGTGTACAACAAAGTAAATAAAGGAAAATGAAGGAAAACCACAGGTTACCCGGGATTGTGCATGGTAAAGCTAAGCTTCCTGAAAAACAAAATACCCCCTCAATACATACAACACGTGTTCAGACTGCCTGATGTGACGTATGCATTGACGGGGTGGGTAAGGGATGTATACTACAGTGCTAGCTAGCCCTTTCAACACTACACACTTCTATTATCACGTTTGCAAACAGTGTAGATCCAGATGAGACGGCTCGTAACGAGCCGTCTCATCTGGATCTGCACCATTTGCGGATAATCCCGATATTTTCTTATTTCTGAAAACAATACCCCTTTCTGAGAAATGGAATATTCGGAAAAATAACATGGGAGTGTCGATTCCATTTACATAGGGGTGAAAGGGTTAACACTTTCAAGGTGGAAATTTATGTATGTCGTCTGAATTTTTGATCGTGACTATGATTTCGCAATCAGTGTAGACCCAGATCAGCCTACGCAGTCTGATCAGGTTCTACACTGTTTGCCAGTCAGTCAGACAGGAATGTTCAAAACATATTCTTGTTTGATCTAACTCAGTCGTCTGAGTTCTAAACATATACCATGCTCCTATGTTGGAATAATCTCGGTGCCAACATTTTTGGTTGAAAAAAAATATGAAAGCCATGCAGGCAAGAAAATATTTTTCCACTTTGAAAGTTGATCATGTACCACGAAGCAAAGTAAACGACTATTAACAAGAACAAGACAACTGTGTAGTGTAGCATTATTCCACCTTCACATATCAATCTATAGATTATCTCCCTTTGACCAAGAAACTGCGTTATCCATTCACGGCAGTCAGAGTGTTGGAATATACAGGTTCCCTACACGCAACAGAAATGTATACACACACACATGGAAACAAGCGTAGTAACAGCATGTGCAAAAGATTTAACAGATTTGCTGTCATTTTTTGTTGCATTTTCAGGCAGTCAACTGACTTGCAATTGCAAAATGTAATTATATTTGTAATTTGTAAATTTTGATAATACTTCTATTATCACGTTTTCAAACAGTGTAGATCCAGATGACGGCTCGTAACGAGCCGTCTCATCTGGATCTGCACCATTTGCGGATAATCCCGATATTTTCTTATTTCTAAAGGTGGAAATTTATTATGTACGTCATCTGCATTTTTGATCGTCGTCAGTCAGACAGGATGTTCAAAACATGTTCTTGTTTGATCTAACTTAGTCAGAGATCTAAATTTTGCAATGTCCACGGCAATTGTTTCCACGATGTTTCACATACAAAGCACACAGAGAATTAAGTACACGGGACTCCATATCAATAATCATGATTTTTTTTGCATTGTAATTTTTTCATTTCTCCATAAAACAATTGTGCAATTAACTATTTTTATGATAACACGATTACAATTAAAATTCATACAAGCACGTTTTGTTGCAGAAAGAAACATGCGCAGACAAAAACATAGTCTGTTAACATGGAGTCTCGCAACAGAACAGAAAGAAAACAATAATGTGATGAAGGAAATGGTGGTGCTGTACCATTAGTGTTCTAATGGTGTAGATGGGCAAACAAATTATAGGTAATTATCTCACTGGGAGGATGTATGATGAAGTGAGTGCTGATTTCAGTAGATGCAAAAAGTACAACTTATGCGAAACAGTGTACACCCAGATCAGACTGCACAAATGTGCAGACTGATCTGGGATTACACTGTTTGTCATATACCAGTACTAAGCCTGAAACTTACAAATATCTGAAATTGACAAGAAGCAGATTTTCCCGCTTATTAAAAATCCAAATATTACGCAATAAACTTGATTTGCAAGCTGATCCATGTCTACATTGGCTTGAAATAGAAAATTGTGCTTTTTGCAGCTACCCACAATTATTATGGAACAATCGTATCGAACAGAAACCAAAATATCTTCCTTCTAAACTACGCGAATGTGTTGTGACCTGCAAAGAAACCAAACAGCCAATAGAAATACAAATAAGGACCCAGCTGACCAATCACTGACTACCACCACGATCACATGACTACAATGAGTACTTACAGCACCATGCCTTGCAGATGAGACAAGGTCACCTTTAGTTGGGAGTCGGTCTGCCTCGTTAGCTAAATACAGAATATAGCTGGTTGGTTAATACATCAGATTAACATTATTTTGAAATTCATTGAAGTATTTAAATTACTTATACATGTATTTATTTTTGCTTTATTTTTCATTAATATTAATCTTTTCTGAATGTTCTTATTGCTAAATCCCGCATGAATGTTGACTAAATTTTACAATTTAAGGTTGAAATATTGTATTGTCTTATTTTATTGATTTTTTTAAATACCGATACATACTAAAAATGGTTTCATCAGACTTAGAGATTCATACAATACTGTTGTATGACCATAACAATTGTAATTTAATGTATGCTTATACTCCGATATTCACTGCTCTATGTATATACAGCTGAAATTTAGAAGCACCTATTCACTATAACAGCGGGTAATAGATTTAATAGGAAACTTAAGCAGAGTAGAGTGTCTCGACATGAATAAGCAGTTTGGATTTCATTGTCAGTTTTTACCCTCCACTAGATTTGTTATTTAATAACGGCTATTGATGATCCACGAAGGCCTCATTAAATTCAATAGACATTGCAGTAATAGTAAACAGCCAGAAAATAAGAAATAAAAAAGAAATTGAGGAGCCTCATTTGATGCAGGGCTCCAGATAAGGAATTAGTAATTGAGTATTTTCACTCCATCATTTCTGAAGCTATTGAGTATTTAGAAATTTTAATTGGGTAAAATAAAATCACACTACTGTTTACACATCAACAGACAGCAATTATTGAATAATTTGCTTCGAAATGAAAACACGTCTTGGCATTTCATTAGAATTGTCTCCTTGGAGACAATTCTAATGAAATACCAAGATGTGTTTTCATGGAAAATAAGAAAACTATGCTATATCTGTGGTCTGTTTATTGTTTTCTGCAGCATGATAAATGAACCACAGAATTGTAATTGCTTTTTGATACTCGCTACTTCTGATTTCAATTGGGTTTTTGACAATTTCAATTGGGTATTTACGCAAATACGCAGCTTATCTGGAGCACTGTGATGAATGATTAATAGATTTATATCTTCCACAAGCTCATGATCGTGATCATTAACTGTTTTACGTGTCTCTTGACTGAACATGTGCAGTTTGTTGAAAAAATTGCTATGATAAGATCTAAAAAAATCAATTCACCTACATTACAGTAGTCGGTAACAAAAGTTATCAATCAATAATTTTTTGGATTATATTACATTTTATTCATCTCCTTATATGATATTTATCTTCTCCAATTACAATGAGATATTATGCCATATATGATTGATCGTCATTCAAAACGAGATATAAAACTTGTACAACAAAAAATATACTGGCCGATATAGTTTGTAGATTCCTCAATGTTTTGAACTTCATGTATGTATGTATTGTTTTATTTAAGCTTGAATTTATTGTAAAATGTTCATACTGTAGTGGTAATTAGAAATTAATTTACTCCTAAAATAATAAATAATTGAAATAGCCAATGAAACAAGGGGGCTAACTCCCTTATGGAGTTAGCCCCCTTCTTCCACTGACCCCTTAAATGACAGAAAATAAATTTATGTTAGTGTTTTCAAGACTGTGTTAGTACCTGAGGAGTCGGGGAATAGCTGGGAATAAGCCGGTGGTGTACTATGCGAGAACGAAGAACTGCGATCTAGTCTCCGTCCAGTGCCACCCTGTTGCCTAGCAACTAGTGCTTTACTAGGAGCTGAAATGTGGTTACCAGCCTCTGTTGTAACCTTGTCATCGCTACCGGCTGCAATAGGAGAAACAGTTGACATGTACGCTGATTGTATAGCAGACGACATCGCGGTGGACACCGTCCCCACCACCGTACCATAGCGAGCCTTGTTGCTATGGCGGTTGCTATGGTTACCATGCACAATCCCATGTTGGTTTCCTGGCAATGTGGTTCCCTTCCTTGTATCCGTAGTACCAACCTCAGGAGGATGTTGTGACGTCTGCTGTTTCAATGGAGGCATTGTGGGATGTGGCGCCATGTATTGCGATCTTTGTTCGTTTGCGGAGACCGTTCCTGCACCGGACTGTGTTAGTTGTCTCACTTGTGCGAGCCCTGGTTTCACAGAATGCATCTTTAAGTGATTTCTCACCGACGGTCCTGCTGCAAATGGAGATTTCTCAGGAATTCGTGCCCCTGACAACGGCTGGTTCTGGGTGAAATTCTGGTTACGAGGCACATTTTGCTGCGTTAAATTTGTGAGATGTGACACATTTGTTCGAGTTAAATTTTGGTTGTGTGAAACATTTTTAGTCAAATTTTGGTGCAACACATTTTGTTGAGTCAAATTTGTGTTATGAGACATATTTTGTTGGTTCAAATTTTGATGATTATCATTCTGACGTCTCTGGTTGTCGAGAAAGTCCTGATACACTTCCTTTTCATGTTGCTGATTGTTTGTTGAATGTTCTTGCGATTTCTGTGTCTTCCGTCGCGGTAATGTTCCGTATAAATCGGCATTTGTTCCATCGGGAATGTTTGTCTCAAAGCTTCTGTCCTTGTTGTTGTTGTTGTAAGTGTTGTGATATTCCGGGGGTGGGACGCGGCTGTCAACTGGCGGGCGACTCAGAGGTTTATTCCCCTCCAACACGGGCGTGTCACTCCGCCCGGAACTACATGTGCTGGTGATACTGCCATCCCTCGCCGAGTCCATGGAGTTCAGCGAACTAGATCGAGACGGGGGTCGTACAGCAATGTTTGGGATGGACACCGCTTGCTGAGATCGCGAAGGAGGGTGGGCCTTCTGATTCCTGTAGATGTCAAAGATAGTCATATGTTAGAATGCAAACGGTATAGTGCATATCTAGCAAAATATTATCATTAAGTTTTCAATGGAATTCAATTATTCAAATGCATTCAGATGAAAACTTTCTCTTACGCAATTACATTTTATATCAATGTGGAAGTATAAATATCATGTCATATGTCATCGTAACTATTTTAACCCTTACTACGCTGAATTAAATGTTGTCGTCTGCTGGAAATGTTTTATTTTCAATATTTCTCGACAAAAACCTGGTTTTGACAGCACATGGGAATCGTCTCCAGTGGAGACGATTCTCATGTGCTGTCAAAACAAGTTTTTTGTTAAGAATTAAAGCAAAAATGAAAAACAGCAGACGGCAATTTCCGTCAACAGCGTAGGAGTGAGTGAGTGAGTGAATAGGGTTTAACGTCCGCTTTTCTGACATAGAGGTACAAGCCTCAGGGAGTCTACACGCAGACGGGTCAACGGGGTCGTGTCCCGTATCCACCTGTCCGAGGGGGGTAAATCCCAACTTCAGAACTCAATATTTACAATCAAAATATATATTCAGTCCTGAAATTAGAACAACCTGATCTGGTGCCAGGCCCTTGCCACACCAGCATCATTTATCCCATCCCCTAAAAGTAATAGGATTAGCGCTAATCTTACTTTTATATATGGGGCATAGCCTGACTCAACTCTCACGTACAAGAAAGCCAAAAATGTACATGAGGGCCAAATCCGGTATAGTGGGTTCTGGAAAGTATGAACCCAATCGTTAAGCCAGTTTAGTCGCCTTTTACGACAAGCAATGGCTACTGCAGCACTATTCTCAGGATCAGTTGATCCCGCCCCGGTGCCTGCACGGGGCCAACAGCGTAGGAAGGGTTACATATGTTACAGAATGTACACTAAGAAATAAATAACAGAATTCAGATAAACAGAAATTTCTCCTTTATAATTTATTTATTGGTGTTTAATGGCACGTCAGCAGGTCATTTTAGGCTGGGTTAACTGGGTTCATTCCATTGTTTCACCTGTATGGACAGGGGGGCAGGGGGAATAGTGCGTCATATAAGGCATAGATGTTGGGATTTTACACTTCTCCTGTAGCCGATTTCATCAAAATTGCAAAGCATACTTATCTAGCAAAGTATACTTTGAGGGAGTAATAATTTGTTTTCCCCGAAATGCATTATTTCATATAGAACTAACGACTGGATATATTTGATGATTAAAAATATGTAGAATTATTATACTGAATTAATTACATTATCACAGCCAAAATGGCTGTGATAATGTAATAAATTCAGTATAATAAAAATTAATAGATTTATTCTTAAATTGAAAATTTCTCCCTCAAAGTATACTTTGCTAGAAAAGTATACTTTGCAATGTTGATGAAATAGGCTACTGATCCTGTACATATTTATCTCTTTTGCACGTACATGTAGTTAGAAAATTCTCTGTACTAGTAATACAACAAGATTTCTCCCATACATACCTATGGTCATGGTGTCCGCTATCGCTGCTGTTGGTTGACGTATTCGACTCCTGTCGCAACATCAATCGCTTCTGCAGGCTTCGCAGTTTTAGGATGCACGAGTTGGATTTCCGCTGTGCATATGTATGCGACGACTGGCTGATACTGGGGAAGCGCATGGCTGCCTTGAGCTGGTCAATGGCACTCTGACACAATCGGAGCGCGTCCCCGTATCGCTCGGACGTCTCGGCCAGCACGCATTCGTCCATGATGTCCTCCGACTTCTCACACAGCGCCAGGAAATCCCCATTCCCACAATGCAGTGCTGCAGGAAGTGGTAAGTGCACATATATTAAAATATGCAGGAGCTCTTTAAGATAGAAATATTTCGTTCTAATACTCTTAACTGCTTTTATATCCCAAATTGATGTACCGGTATATGATTTAAAAATATGTTCAGACAAATCTGCAGAATGGAATTCCATATTCCAACAATGTATTATTGTAGGAGGTAACCATTGTTCACTTTATTATGCCAGCAGATGATAATCTTTCTGGGCATGTACTCGTGCTCAAAGTCAGGAGGTTTGATTGCCCAGACTCAGCCCTCACACTTCATCATTTCCAGTACACATGAAATCTGGACACCAGGAACTCTTTATAAAACACAGTAGATTTGCTATGCCAGAAGTTACATAGGAGACATGTCATGCGATTTTGTACCTAAGAACATGTGCGATTTTTCATGAAATATATTTACTGAAAATGTGATATTTTCTGTAAATGACGTCGAAAGATGACAAAATTTTCATAGCAAATGCGGAATACTATTCCGCATTTGCTATGAAAATGTTGTCATCTTTCGACGTCATTTACGGAAAATATCGCAAATTTTGAAAATATTTTTCATGAGATATTGCACATGGTCTTAGGTACAAAATCTCATGGTATGTCTCATAAGGTACATACCTTCATTTGAACCATTGCCGTGCTGTTGTTGGTTACCATCGTCTATCAACTGTTGTTGGATATTGGTCTCCTGTGAAGTCGTTACATCTGCAACATACATGATTAAGATTAACATGTTTCTCAAAATGTAAAATAAAATGTAATGAAAAATGTTAACACAATACAAGCATGTACTCATGATTTAAATCACCAACATTGCAAAGTATACTTTTCTAGCAAAGTGTATTTTGAGAGAGTAATCATTTATTTTTCCTGAAATGCATTATTTCATATAAAACTAACAACTGCATATATTTGATGATTAAAAGTATGCAGAATTATTATACTGAATTTAGTACATTATCACAGCCAAAATGGCTGTGATAATGTAATAAATTCAGTATAATAAAAATTTATAAATTTATTAAAAAATTTAAAATTTCTCCCTCAAAGTATACTTTGCTAGAAAAGTATACTTTGCAATGTTGGTGAAATAGGCTACTGAATTGCCCAGGTTGAATGGCTGGCTGGCTGATTAATTCATTCATTGAATTGTGTTACATTCAATCAACAAGGTGATGGAGACGCAAATGTATGGTGGGGTAGATATTGCAAATTGAGATCAATTTTAAATTGACATGGCGAACAGTAGCTCTAAATGTATCCCAATGGCCCAGTCATGGCAACAGCATAATTATTCATACCAATATATATTCATAGGAAGGCAGTTTTATCAGATTGTGTGGTTCGCTATTGTATTGAATTATGATAATCACAAATTCGTGCACATAATATATTGCCTATTGTTGTAAAGGTTTAAATAGCAAAATAATATGTCATGTCAGATTTGCCACATAATGGTTGATCGCACATGCCAAAAGCCCCATTTCTCCAGCCACATCCGCAAATCATTAAAACACACTTAGTTTCAATAAACAATGGCCAAGCCTTATATATACTCATTATATGTGGTGTGATATGTATATGTAACAATATTACCATTGCCTGACAATCAAACAAAAAAAGCGTCCAAATCTGCGGAAGATAATCTTGCTAATTTTAAATACCAATTGTTGCAATGTGTTTGTTAATAATTGGACTGTAGAGCGACTTTGGGGAATAGGGACCTTGTGGTATTAGGAACCAGTGGTGATTGTGGTATAATTATATTGGTTGTAATGTTTTGGCTTGAAAACCGTGTTAACCCTTTCACGCCTAAGCGAATGGAGTTTGATATATTAATTTTGCAACCAATCCAATAGTCACAACATGAATTTCAGACTAGTCCATTTGTGAACATGGTGTGTTTTTGTTCTCAAAAATATGAAAATTATTTGCAAAAAGTGCAGATCCTGATGAGACGGCTCGTCACGAGCCGTCTCATCAGGATCTACACTGTTTGCAAATACCACTATACAGGTATGTGGTGTTTAAAGGGTTAAGCAGCATATCATAATAATCCAGACAGTTGAAACATGGCCGACATTGTTTGTCAGATAAACCACATAATAATTGTTGGTCAGACAATAGCAAAAACGCCTACTGGGAATTCCTGACTAAATACATCGCAATAAGACGTATAATCTGATACCGGGTAAACAGGCGACCTCTGGCCCAACTATTGTGCTTTATAGCCAGACTGACAACCACATAGATGTGATCTCATAGTGGTGCCAAAACCGTCATACAGTTGCATGTAAAGCGCTTCAATTTGCCGCAAAAAAATGTGTATAACTATACGAATGTAAAACCTATTGTTTGTTTTAGTTATTTCACAAACAATTAATTCTCAACTAGTTTATTTCTCGACATTCTCTGATATTTAGATCAACTAAGTAACATGTTCATATATCCATGCACAAAAGTTATTTTAATAATATCGAAACTTCTGTAATCAATGTATGAATTGAATTAAGTCTTTACGGATGATTATATTTTATACAATAACAAGAAATGTGGCCTGCGGGTACAGAAATGACTCTGGTAGCAGATTGGAGTAACTCTGGCAAACTTCTTAACCAGACCCATAGACACACACATGGATGGACACACAGTACAAACAATACTCTCGGCTATAACGAGACTGGGAAGATAAAAATAGGGCCTTGAGTTAACCATATAACACAATCTGCATCATTGACTGAAAGATGGTGCACCAAGAGTGCTGGTATTTAAATGGGGTAACAGAGTGAGCATTTACTGTTCGCAGTAAACAAAATATTTGACATTCTGACTATGAAGACAAGATTTACCACTCACCGTTATTAGTCTGTAAGTTGTTCCAATTCTGAACCACAGGATTCCCGCCATTTGGCCCTGGGTAGCTCGGTTTCTGCCCAATTGATTGCTTGTTTGGCAGCACTGCCTGGGGATGCCCCTTGGACCCCACTGACCCTACTTTCGGAGGTGGCACTGGCTTGGGCCCTCGTTTGTTTAAGGGGTCCAGTATCTGCTGATTTCTCACCTCCTTTGGGAGAGACATGACATCTCTCGGCGTTGACGACTGTGGTGGCACCTCGGCTATCTGTGTGAAATGTGACGGGTAGTTCCCTGTCTGACAGTGCCCCACGGTGATGTTCTGGTTGTACTGTTCGTTCGGGTTGACGACGATAGACTTCAGGTCCTTCTCCTGGGTGTATCCGAGTCCCGCGGGCCCTGTGCCCTGATCCATCAGTTTGCGCATGTTCTCTGCCATCACCTGGTGGTTGAACGTCTTTGGCGGAATCATGCTCCGCGACAGGAAGTACTGCTCGTACGGGTTCATCGTGATACTGCCCGTCGAACTGGAGCTGTTCCGGTCACTACTGCCATACCCCGAATCCTTGTGCGAGTCGAGTGACGTCGTGTCAAAAGGAATTTCCGAGGAGAGATTATCCTTTGGTACGATTCCGTGACATTTGATGTTGGATTCAGATTCAATGCTGCTTGTACTAGCTTGGCTGACGCATGAACCCGATCTCTGTAATTTCTGGAAACTTAGTACACTTTCGACCATTTTACGATCAATGTATGAGTTATCTTCAGCAAAACCTTCATCCTTTTGTTTCTTATCCTGCTTATCTGGTCCTGGTGGCGGTTTACCTGATGAATGCCTCTTTTCCTTTTTCGTTTTTACCCGCTTATCATCTTTTCTCTTAGTTTTAGACTTTGATTCCTTAGATTTTTCAGGTTTCTCCTTTGTTTCCATGCCAGTTAATGTGTCTTGGCTGACTGACGATGATTGGCGATTATGTAGTGCAGCGTCTGTCAAGTTCCCCACTGGACACTCAACAACAGTCCCCGAACTTAGGATACTGCTGGTGGAACTTTGTCGCGAATGGAGGTCTGTGTCAACAACATTCTGGTAAGTTAATGCATTCTGGTACTTCTGGTAGTTTGTGTCATCATGAGGATGAGAGGGTGCCGGGTAATTAGAATATTGCAGGTTGGCAGACATCGTTTGTGAGTTCTGATGCATATGAGAAATGTCATTATGCTGAGATCCTGGTGTTGTAGAGTTATGGGAAGTTGGTGAATGAACATTGTCCGATTTTTTCTTACGAGGCAACGTGGCGAGTCCAGATTGAACAGGGGTGTGTGCACGTGTGACGCAGTCATTTTCGTACATGCTAGCACTAGACGGTTTGGGCTTTACCACATTGTGGGGATTTGCACTACCACCAGTGTCTGATATGTTGCCGAGATTGTCTTCGAGGCTCTGAGATCGTGTCCGCATGTGTTTGCCATGGTGATGATGCTGTGTTACACTCTCGGGTTCTGACCGTTCCACACAGGGGGGAGAACTCTGGTCAGAATCGGATGATTGTGATGGGCGACGAGATGGGTCCATATGATAGCGAACCACGTCCGCCGGGATATTCTGCCTCCCCTTCTTAAAACTCTCCTTTCTCGTTTCATTAGTCCGTGAGAAATTGACCGAAAGTGGGAGATTTGCTGAATCCTGATTGGTCAACACAGGTCGGCGATACTGATCACTCGTTGAGAGTGTATAGTTATAATTATCCATGTCCAATTCGTTCACTGGCGATTTCACACTATTTCTCCCTTCAATCTGCTCCATAATCCTATTTCCAGCCTGCGATTGAATACCGCGGTTATTATGTGGCACCTGATAATGGTTTTCCTTCTGAGCGTTAGCCTTTACGGCTATGAGGAAACTAGACTGTCGCCGATGCTCGAAACTCGACTTTCGTCCCAGCTCCTTTTCTCCCGACGACTTGGAGGTGGAGCCAGTCTGTTTGTTATTCGTCTGGTTCCCGTCTGTGCTGTCTAGGCTGGGAGTCAGAGATCTTCGTGCCTTTCCTGGTGGCTTTTCTGGTTCCTGTGGCAGCTCAGTTGAATTTTTCTCTTCTGAAAATTGAAACAATATCATGTTGGTTAAAACGCAATTTGCACATCAACCATTCGATTGTGGATAACAAAAACAGTTGTCTGCTTTTGTCCATTGAAAATGATTCTAAAGTGCTGCCAAACTATGTTTTTGTTGATAAAAATGAAAAATAATCAGCAGATAACAAAATCTAATTCAACATTCTCAGGGTTAAAGTCAATAGCTGTGATTTCTGCTGCGAATGATGATGATTAAAACACAAAAATAAACAAACTGCCTCTGTTAACTCTTTGCATGCTGGGAAACTTGTGGGCTATAAATAGTTCAAAACTAGCGGACAAAAAAATCATCATATTTTCTTTTACTTCTCCTTATGTGTAAATATCATGAATATGTCTTGGAATTTCATTAGAATTGAATTGAGTCCTAATTAAGGACTCAATTCTAATGAAATTCCAAGACATATTTACAGAGAGAAATAAAACATATACTCCTAATTTGTTTGGCGGATATTTTCACCGCTAGCATGCAAAGAGTTAATACAAGGTCCACAAATTTATTTTAGTAAATACATACCGAGTCTGAAATAGGTATCAAATAAAAAATATCACTGCATTTATGATCAAATAAAAGTGACGGCTGGTATGCAAATGAAAGCAAGAGACAAGGAACAAGCAACTAAATTTAAAAATAATCACCGGTCAAACCGGACAAAATATTTAAATATAAAATGATATTAACAATATTTCATAGAAATACTGACCTTTTGCTGGGGTCATGGAGTAGCCAGGGGCCATAACCCTTGTGCAGGGTGCTGTTTCGGTGGAAACGGGAACCGCATTTAGGTTTGTGTATATCAGTAACAGTGGCTGGTACCGGCTTTGTACACACTTGCTCACTACGTCCTCCCAACGGGTACCAATCTGAAACAAAGAAAATGTAAGCAACTTATGCCTTTGATTGTGTCAATTTTGTTAACAGAAAAATATGGTTATTGCTCTTGTTTCTCTATGAAAGTATAGACCCGTCTGATAAATAGATTACCAAACTTGGGAAATCATAAGTACTTTGCCTTATGACTACTTCTGGAGCAATCTTGACATTAATCTAAGAAACATAAGATGGCGGTAAACCAATAAACTCAAATTGGTAATTAATTCTATCACAGATTATTAGCGATGCCGTGGAAGTAGTTTTCGGGGAAGCTACTCATGATTTTTTAAGTTTGGCAAAGAGTATTCTATCCATAGACTTCCATGGGTTAATTATACGAATTAAACTATCTGCATTATATTAATTACTATATGGTCTACCATTTAGAGAGGATCCACCATAGTTCAATATTATGAGTACTCTGTTATATATCTAACCTTTGCCATCATGAACAGACAGTATGACAACAGATTAACCCTTAGACCGCTATCTTATTTTTTTTGTCGTCTGCTGTTTATTTTCCATTTTTATCATCAAAAACATGTTTTGACAGCACTTTAGAATAATTTACAACATGGTTTGACAGCACTTTAGAATCATTTCCATTGGAAATGATTCTGAAGTGCTGTCAAACAATGTTTTTATTGAGAAATAAGACAAGATATAAAAGCAACAGCAGACGACAATTGTTGTGAGTAGCGGTCTAAGGGTTAATTGCCACAAAATAAATCCATGTTAGCAAGTGTTTCAGGATTAAAGTTTTCACTGTATTCCAGAAACTGGTCTCACAAAATATGTTCAGTTTATGAGAACTAATTAGCCGCAGCCTGCATGTCACGCTCGCCGAGGCTTTGATAGTATATCGAAAACCTTTAACCAAAAACTTAACCAAAAACATTAACACTGAACACACATATGTACGGATTGACGGACATACATATGTACATATGTACACCTCGCGCTGTCCGCAAGCGGGCACGACAAAAATTACCTTTGAAAAAATCCCTTTCGATGTATAAATCCCTCAAAGTGTGAATTCATTGCACAACTACTTCTACATAAAATTCAAAGCAGGTAAGAAAGTATGTACATGTTATTGGTAAATAACCACAAAAATGCAAGTTCAGAAATAAGTAGGAATGTTATTTACCATATTTGGACCGTTACCTGAGAAAAAGTACCTTACGGCGTGTATGTGTCTAGCATAGGCCCTGATCAGACTGCGCTTCTGCGCAGTCTGATCAGGGTCTATGCTGGTCAAAATTCAGTCAGTTGGTTTACATTGTTTATTTCCATGTTTTGATCCGTCAACCAGGCTCTATGCTGGCCACATACGTATATGAGCTGTCATCACATGTACAATGGGATGGCCCGTCTTGCATACCAATGGGCAAATTGCGAAACAAGAATGTATGTATCACGATACACAAACGCCATACGTGATAGACATACAATTATGTGGCTTACGAGAGAAAGTTGAGAGGTCAGCAGAAAAAATACTTTACCAACAATATCATTGTCGCGACATGAAAAAACATCCCTCATCATTATATAGTGTGTGATATGAAACATCAGCTCCTATCATTTGTGTTTTAATTTTGTTTTACAATTAAATATAGAACTGCCGTTAATATTTTTTTAACTATTTTGAGAACGATTATGTGGTTAAAAAGTGAACAGATCAGTCAGTGACTATTTTTAACCCGTACAATGCTGACTTACTTTTTGTTGTCTGCTGTTTATTTTTAAATTTCCATTTAACTCAACAAAACATGGCTTGGCATGGCAGCACTTCAGAATCATTTCCCTTGATTCTAAAGTGCTGCGAAACCATGTTTTCATCGAGAACAGAGACAAATATGAAACAACAGCAGACAATAAATTTCATTTCCGCATTCAATGGGTTAATTACAAATAATTATAGACTCAAGTCGTAGAACAGTGGGACCTATCTAACAACATAGACATCGGTGTGTTAAGTTTGGAATAAAATAGTCTGGGTTTTTATTTCTCGAATAATTATGTCTGTTCATGATTGCAAAGCATAAATCCATGTTATGACCCATAATGTAGTGACAGTGGAACCTCTCAACTAACTATCAAGGTGTCTGGTTAAGAGGTTCAATCCATCAAAGTCAATAACATAAAATCTGTCATATTAACCCAATTACAGTTGGAATACACCATTACGGGTATGAATTTTTTTAAATATATTTATAATTTATAATTACATATTCAGACAGCAAATTCATTCATATGAAAATACACTGAAATAACGAGATGCATTAATACGAGTCAGCAAATAGTGCATAGAGGAAAAACTAGTCTATGATAAAGAAAAAAACGACATTGGATCTAAAGTTCTGCCCTATATTATTATCAGCTTGCAACCATTATACACGACATGTAAATACCAATTGTTTGTGTTATATACTGATAGATAGTACAGTATAATCAGCCATTAACAATGTGGGAAATTTTTATAATTTACATCTCAATGCATGCGACACGAATCATTTTGTAGCAGCGTACCATTTATTTGACACATTTATGTGAGAATTTGCATTAACATAAAGATGCTACCTGTAATTTATAATAACTACAGGCGACAGAGATGCGACAACCATTTGGGGACCCCCGAATGGTAAATTGTACCTTACAGCATATGTCATAATTTAAGATCTTCTGAGCATTCCCACCTTGTAATCGGTTTACTGAGGACAGTAAGCTAACTTCCGTGTCTAAATGGCGAACAGCATAGGCCCAGATCAGACTGCGCAGATGCGCAGGCTGATCTGGGGCTATGCTGGTCGCAAACGTAAAGTACCATTTCTCAACCCGGGACCAATTTGTGTGTTTACTATAGCAAAGCTTGAGGCATCATATTTGTATGATAATTATCATAAATTTAATCCTAATGGCGTACATTCTGCATATAAAGTAAGTAATGTGTGAAATGCAAGTACGTACATAAAATCGGTTACCGAGCATGACCGTCAAGGACTTATAATGTTCCGCTTTTATGAAGAGTAAACAGGTATTTAAATAACATTATTTCAAGGAGAAATTTTGCCGGGAAAAGATGGTTAAAAATAGAAGTTGCTTATGATCAAAATGAAATACAATAGAAGATCTTTAAAATCGCATACCTAAACAAATTCTCTGACTGATTTTACAGTCTTTCACCACAGATGATAACATCTGTTCATGATTGCAAAGCACATTATGGACATGTCTTGGAGAGCTCATAAGCCTGACTTCTACTGATGACAATATCTGTTCATAGGTGGCTGTGACTGGAGAAATGGGGCTTATGGGTTTCACTAGCAGTGTAGATCCAGATCAGCCTGTGCATCCGCACAGTCTGATCAGGATCTGCACTGCACGCCATTCCATCAATGAAACACCCACAACGTTTCTAATAAGCAATATAGATGGCTATCAGGCTACAGGAGTGTGCGGTTTGATCAGGAGCTACACTGGACACAAAGCCCCATTTATCCAGTCACAGCCGCATATATGTTTTGGAGTGTTTATATGTCTGAAATATAGAGGAACCACTTTAAATGGGAACAAATTGTTATTTCGTGGGAACGAATTGTTAATTCGAGGGAACGAATTGTTATATCGTGGGAACAAATTGTTATTTTGTGGGAACGAATTGTCAAATTAAGGGAACGAATTGTTATTTTTAATAAAAAAAAAAAAGAATTCTACGTCCCCTGCGGGGCTCTGTAATTGTCAGATATGTAGGATGGTAGTTTTTCTACAACTGCTGTCCATATTTTCAGGGGAATGTGATATTTTAAATCATATTTGCCCATATTATGCTTCATGATGCTGGAATGCTTAGCTAATAAATTAATTTTCCAATGAATGTAAAAATCCATTAACAAATTTTCAAATAAAACAAAAAATATTACTAATTCATTCCATTTTAAACAGTGATTAAAAGTGAGAACTTGGCGTGGGTGAGTTAGCTTGAAATACCATTAATTTCTAGCTTTGTAGATGATATGATTATTCCTGTTGAAAAGTAAACATTTTATATTACACACAAGGTTTAATTTGTATTGTGAAATGACCATTAATGCCTATGATAACATCGTTATGCTCTATTAAATATAAAGGATTGGCGCCCGATTCGTTTCCCATATAAAAACTCATTAATATCAATGTAGTGTATAATATTTGTGCTACAATTATTGCATTAAGCCACTATGGAACATAAAATTATAAACCAACCATGTGGGAAACTGATTTTATTCTCTTTTCAACCCTTTCCCTGATAGAGACGACTTTTCACACCTCTGCAGAAGATGTCTTTTGAAAACATTGTGGGAAAAGGAGAAATTGCTTGTAACAAGCAATTTCTCCTTTTCCCACAATGTTTTCTACTCTATCAGATAATTTAACCATAATTTGACCCAGCATTTGATTCTTTAATTCAGATGTTTTCGATTTGGAAGAGTCGAAATATCTCAAAACAGGGAAAGGGTTAAAGAGGTCTACTTGAACAATGTCAATGTATATGCGTATTTGAGTTTAAATTCAACATATTTACTTTCCTCATTATTTTTCATGACCTCAACAATCAAAATTTAAACTTTGCAAAAACATTATTGTACTAAAATGTTTACAGGTAATTGACTATTTTTCTTACAAATGTATACAATTCAAACTTTGTATATAGAACATATATAGAACATAAATAGAAATAAATAAAAATAAAATGATTGCAATACATGAGCAGTGACAGCTATACATGTATGTATAATTAAAAAAGAAATCATTCAATAAACCTTGTTTTACATTGAGTGACAAAATATTACATGTACTGGTGTATAAATGATAGATCTAAAACAAGGTGAAATGAGTATAAACCATATACACACACATCAACGACCTTAATTAGCCAGAGTGGAAGTGACAGAATACAGAATGTGACAGAATACCCTCAGCCCTTGGTCATATTATCTTAGAAACTACAGAATATATACCGTTACCCTCGGTCTCATTAACTATTTATTTAACCCTTAAAATGCGGGAACAGAAAACAGTCGTCTGCTGATAATTGATATTTTGTCTTTTCTCTCAGTAAAAACATGGTTTGGCAGCATTTTAGAATCATTACCATTGGAAATGATTCTAAAGTGCTGCCAAACCAAGTTTTTTATGAGAAAAATGTAAAAATATTCAGCAGCCAACACAAATTAATTCAGCATTGTAAGGGTTAAACTCAACACCTGCTGATTGCGGCAGTGCCGTTTCTGTCCTGATTGGACATTCAGGCCTCCCCAGAGAAATAATCTTGTTTTAGCTATAGCTAAACCAACTATGACATGTTGGTATCACATGACCCTGAAATTGTCCCGCGGCAGTTAACCTAGATAAACAGCGTCACCTGAACGTATCATATTACCTATAGCAGACACCTGATGAAAACTGCTCGTTTGCAAACAGCGTAGACCGTGATCAGACTGCACGAATCACGGTATACACTGTTTGCACACTGATTGCACACTTTGCACACTGTTTGCAAATTACATACATGTAATATAGCATGCAACAGCAAAATATCTGCATAAACCCATATCGCATTGATTAACCGGTTGGCATTAGGTACATTGATAGGCGAATTCCATTTTTTCTCCCGGACACTATCTCAGCTACTACTGAACTCGTTTACAACCGAGCTATGCATCAACAGTGAAAAGACTTATATATAGGTAGATAGCAAGCGTAATGCATGGAGACATAGTAATTCACATCTTACACACCAGTGCATTTCGCAACATTTGAAAGCGACATTTACATATAGGTATATCAGTATTCAATGCGTGTATCACCATTAAAACGTGTGCATGCTTGACGTACCGCTTGCAAAAGTGTGCAAAGTGATGCGTCACTATGTCTTAAAGGTACATGCACACTCAGTAGACACAAAATGTTCTTTATCGGAATTAGATACGTGCATAATTGTGTCACTATTCCACCAGTTCTGTGCCCGCTATACAAATATAAGCATTTAGTAATATTTTTTTACTGATAGTGACGGGCGGTGGTATCAGGCTATTTTCATATGAAAATGAGGCATGATATTTTTTAATTATTTATACTAATAAAATCACTTGAAAAAAATAATATTTTCAACAGATTATAAAGTATGATCATTGCACATCAAACAATTAATACAGAGAATATAAATAGTAATGTCTGTTAACATTTTAAGGAAACACGGTTATCGCCCCTGATAGTAGTGTGGAAATTTACGTCTGATATAAAATGTATAATAATGCCAATCAATACGTGGGGTAATGGTGAATGAATGTTTATTTTGCCAGAAAATGTCTCGGATGATGTCTCTGATATAAAGAACATTTTGTGTCTATACTGGGTGGGCATGTACCTTTAACCCTTCCTACGCTGTTGACGGAAATTGCCGTCTGCTGTTTTTTATTTTTGCTTTAACGCTGAATTAAATGTTGTCGTCTGCCGGAAATATCTTATTTACAATATTTCTCAACAAAAAACTGGTTTTGACAGCACATGAGAACCGTCTCCACTGGAGACGATTCTCATGTGCTGTCAAAACCAGGTTTTTGTCGAGAAATATTGAAAATAAAACATTTCCAGCAGACGACAGAATTTAATTCAGCATAGTAAGGGTTAAGTGTATACAGAGTTTGTAGGACAAATAAACTAGGAAGTGAATCTGTTTTCGTATATTTTGAATATACTTATTTATTCCACTTGATATTCGCTGGCAATATAAGCTCACCATATCTACTACATCTACTATAAAACATTTAATTATCTGCATAGTAAACTTCATACAGAGGGGGCTTTGTTAATCATTGACGGCCAAGCCATATGATATAGTAAAACAGGAGACGACAAGCGACTGATATGCGGAGGTCACGAAACATACCTAATATGCCAGGATTTTATTATGGTAAGAGATTTTATTATGGTAAGATGTAACATAACTTCCTCAATACTATTTATGACAGAAACATTATGCCAGCTGGAAAAGACATCAAGACTATGGAGATAAAAATGAGAAACTGTGTCAAACCTATATATGAAGGACACTTCAGAAGCTAAATAAACAGCTATCTAACATGCAAAAATGGAATGAAAGGACTGATACGTAATGTAAAAATATGGATGGACAATGATTTGATTGTTTGAATCCATGGAATCAGTTATAACATTTTAACATATACCTTTGATATATTTAAACTGCACACTTCAGTATATAGCTATAGCCCAATAAGTTTGGAATATGCATTTAGGTGAATTGAACATTTTTAAACATTTGTTTTTCTCATTTTTCTGAACTGTATTTTTTTCATGTAAATGACACACGTAAAGTTGTCAAAATTTTCAAAGCAGAAAGTATATCTATAATTTAATTCTGTGATGATCCTGAACTTTTGTTACCAGTGAACAAAAACCATAAATAATCAAAATTAGTCTTGGGAAAACGTTCATATACGACATGTAATCTAATGGATTGCCATGTTTCATAACCTGCCTAATTACTGCAAGCATACGACATTTACCTTCAAACAGTAATTAAATTACGCTAACCCTCAGATGTCATGCTAACATGACATATAGCGAGGTTACGTTGCCGTCCATTGACCAATCAGGTGGAAGCCAGGGGTTTTGTCATGCAATGCCGCCATCAGAAAACAGACATGTAATTGGCGGTAACAGGGTTTCATTAATTCCAGGTCACCGATTCCAATCAAAGACATCTGAGATGGTAGCTACAATCTGTTAAAACGGGACGTATAATTATGGTTTTTATGACCAGCTAGCGCACTCGTGCAGTTTGATAAATATCTAATGTGTTCATTAGAAGCAATAGCTAAAATGTTTTCCCATTTACTTAACCAATCTCATACAAATTTGCTAATGAAAATTTAACTGCAAATATTTTTACTACCGTAGTCCAATGAATTGTTGTTTTTTTTACTTCAATATGGAAGTATATGTTGTCACCACTCATTTGAACCGTCTCGGCGAGACGGTTCAAATAAGGGGTAACAATATATGGTTCAAATGAGTGGTAACAACGTATACTTTGGAACAGAAGTAAGAAAATTATTATTTTATCTGTGTAAAGTAATGGCCAGATTACTAACAAAGCTGGTTAGATAATGCGACCACCATGAATCAGCTCATTCTGTTGCACACATTGTTATTTATATTATTTCTTTGTGCAAATGACCACAGTTTCCTGTTAGTCTGGATGGCCAGTGTCTGACCAGATATTGGTATAACACACCTGTGCCAGTATTGACCACTACAGGGTCACCATGAACTCGGTCATCTTCATGGTGATATAGGTACATGTACTTACAATCATAACTGAAAGTCTGGGGCCGTTTCACTAAACTTTGTACGATAAAATGTTCGTAAGTGAACATTGTTTGACCAGGGAAGTATTAACAATGTTTGTGTTTAACTCTTTGCATGCTAGAGGCGAAAATATCCGCCAAACGAATTAGGAGTGTATGTTTTATTTCTCTCTGTAAATATGTCTTGAAATTTTATTAGAATTGAGTCCTCAGGACTCAATTCTAATGAAATTCCAAGACATATTCATGATATTTACGGGGAGAAATACAAGAAAATATGAAAATATGTCCGCTAGTTTTGAACTATTTATAGCCCACAAGTTTCCCAGCATGCAAAGAGTTAATCCACAGGAAAATGTCAAACAAAATGACTGTCATTATGCCAATACACTACATACCGATACATGTACTTGTCAAAAGATGTCAATGATTGTAAATGAGGACCATGATAGAATGTATATTTTTGTATCTTAAAGCATTACATTATGAAGAACCACCTATTTCTTGACGGAAAATTTTGAATATTTTTATTTCTCACTAAAAGTATATGTTGTGACCACCATTTGAACCGTCTCATCGAGACGGTTCAAATGAGTGGTCACAACATATACTTTTAGTGAGAAATAAGATAAATAGAAAATATTTCAAAAGTTTTATATGCCTGAAACAATATTCTAAATGTAATGGTTTAAGACACATCTTGCAAGGAAACATTTGTCTGTTGTCGATTCATTCACAAAGACACATAATGTACAGTTCTGGTCAATGACACCTGTTTATATGGTCGAGCATCGGCCAATCCATATTTACATATCTCAACAGGGTGGCCAATGCATGAAAAAGGGCCATTCAAAACTGACCGGATCAATTTTCACTTTTGACACATTGAAAGACAAGTATGTTCCCATCCTATCGTGTTACCATTGTGACATGGGGTGGCATGAAAGCAAGACATTATTTTGTATTAATTGGATGGGTCAGCGTAGGCTCTGTTCTCCCAAAGATCATCAAATAATACGTATAAAATATTCTATACTGTTCATTTAACCATTTCAACACTACAGACCTGTATAGTGGCATTAGCAAACAGTGTAGATCCAGATGAGGCGGCTCGTGACGAGCCGTCCCATCAGGATCTACAAGTTTGCAAGTAATTTTCATATTTTTTAAGAAAAAAACACCCCCTTTTCATAAATGGACTAGTCTAAAAATCATTTTGTGATGATTGGATTGGTTGCAAAATTAACATATCAAAATCCATTACAGTTACTTAGGGGTGAAAGGGTTAACCCTTAGATTGCGGGAACCGAAAAGTGTTGTCTGCTGTTGTTCCATATTTCTTTATGTAAAAACATGGTTTAGCAGCAGTTTAGAATCATTTCCAATGGAAATGATTCTAAATTGCTGCCAAATCATGTTTTTTTATGATAAAAATGGAAAATATAACATAAACAGCAGACGACAAATTTTAATTCAGCATTGTAAGGGTTAATATACAAACTGATCAAATACATGTAGGACGGATAGACCTTCAAATGTTTGCAACAGGCATCAAAATACATGACAGTAGCTACATTTTGAGTGGGTTGACTTTAATGTGTTTCCAATGATATTTTGAGGATGATCTCGAGTGAGTGGAGTATTAGGATAAACATGACATTTATCCCATGAAATATCTTTAATTAAGCCTTCAATTATTAGTCCCCTCTTGATAATAAGCTGGGAATAATTGTGAAAATGAAGTAGTTAAAAATGGGGGATTAAAGGCAAACACACAGATAAGGACATAATAATACATGTATAATATGGGAACATTCCAAAGCTATTTAATGTCAACAACTTTACCCAAGTAGCAAATGCCTTTCCTAAGTAGACACTAGTGTGTTTCTGATCCACTTAATGTCAACACTGACAGAATGCCAAGCTTCCAAACGAAAAAAAAACTGTTTATACTGATCATTTTATCCCTGCTTTCAAGTTTATTCACAACATAACAACATACTTTCATACAAAAGTAATATGTACATGTACATGAACTGCCAATTTCCAATGAAATTCCATTTTACTCATAACATTTGGAACACATATTTTGCATATTCCCGTCTACTTTTTCCTATTTTTCAAAAATAATATATGTTTTGACAACCATCTTACAACTATTTATAGTTTTCCATCAGTGGAATGGTGTATCCTCATCATGTAATGGGTCAACACAATACAACTACATGTATACTATGTACCATGGCAATAAAGGCAGCCACCACCAAGACAACGTAACTCATTATATTTGGAATACACTTTTAGATGTATGCAAATTTTTTAATAATTTCTTCTCTATTTTTCTCATTTTTCAACAAACGTATATGTTGTGACCACTCATTTGAACCATCTCGATGAGACGGTTCAAATAGTGGTCGCAACATATACTTCTGATGAGAAGAAAATAAATAATTCGAAATTTATATCAGCACGATAGTGCATCTTCAGAATATAATGGGTTAAAATGATTTACTAGTAAATTAAATTACCTCTTTTACAGTGGCATCGTCAAAGTAGATCCACATGCCAAGTTTGGTGTGCCAGACGAACGTCGAATAGTGTTTACCATAGTAACACACCATGGCACTCAACTGTAACCGTGGCAACTGCTGGTTCTTGCTACACATCACCGAGTGGAAGATCTGGAAGTTGAACGGGAACCAGTCAATGTAGGGTCCATGATATTCAGAAACGCTGATTGGTCGGTTCATTTAATTTAATGTCTGTTGTTGTTTCGCCAATCAATATTTGTGTCTGTGGCTTGAAAAACGTCATGTTTTTTGTGACCAGGCTAATACTTCAACAGATTGATAATTAAGCAGCTACGCTATCTCAGTAAAACATCTGAGTTAAAAACATGTTTCACTGACTGACTGGCGAACAGTGCTGAACAGGGTCTAAACTGGTACAAAGAAATTTTTGCAATCTTTCAATTTCAAAAATATCTGAAATCCTGTTTGTCATAAAACAATGCCCTTGGAAAGCCGCATGTATGCGGAGCAGAGAGTATTGTGATAAAACATACCACAATGAAATCAAGTACAACAGACATGCTCCCTCCACTATGGCTCCGAACAAGTTCGACCCCAAGATAAAAATGAGCCCCTTGCGAGACAAAAGATACTTTATGATATTCAATCCAGCATAGCCATCAGTCAGCCTGCACATCCACATTGATTAGGGCCTACATTATTTGCCATTCAGATTCAGAAATAGTGCTATGGCTGCGAGTGAAAATATTGATCTTCAATTGAATGTGAAAGGCAACGAAGATTTATATTTGTCACAAATAGGACGTTTTAATATAGCATACGGCCCACATATCCAAATCAGGGTATCAGCCAAGATGAGCCTCGCGATGTATATATTACAACATTTGGTGAAACCGGATAGCGCAAGCCTCGTGTTAAATTATATATAAGGGCAAGCAACCAAACAGCACGTGAATATCACGTATCGTTTTGCCAGCGAAACGTGACGGATACAACTCCAAATCTAATCCACACATCACCAAGACCATATTTCAAACGAGCCGCTGGTTGATAAAAGCAAACTCGAGGTATTTACGACCAGCGTAGACCCAGATCAGATTGCGCATTTGCGCAGCGCAATCTGATCAGGGTCTACACTGGTCGCATATCAGTCACTGATGTCGCCTTATCATCATCAGCAAAACAATGTGATCCTAATCCGTGTCGGCAACTGTGCAAGACGATCAGAATCAACGACTTAAAATGTCATATGGTCCATTTTCTCAGTCTGCGGCCGATATGTTTTCTTCGTTATCTAACTATCAGCGACTTTTACAGCTTTAGTCGCCAGTTTGAGAGACATTCACTATGCATGAATACCCTCGCTTTGTCAAATATCTCGCGGTGGTCGTATCGCTATTGTCATCTCAAAGCGATTATCACTGAGTAAGGAAACACAGTGTATCATATTGTATCATAAATGGTCACTTCGAAGCTTTGAAAGTTGTAACATTATAGCAATTATTTGCAAACAAATTAAATATGCTGAATAGAACATTTATAAAGAAACACCAGGGGTTTTATGATTGTGAAACCTCTATATATGGTATAAAATATACATCCGTATCCAACAGCACAATGAGTTAAATGATTTGCATAATTTTATTTCCAATCTATCTTTATTTATATTGTATCTCTAAGTACTGGTATCAATTTTCATATTAAAGCAAAATATATTCGTATAGAATAATGTTCCACCAGCAAATGATATCTTAGCATGGAATTTTATCACATAGAACTACCGTAATGACCCTAAATATTATATTTTTGGAAAACATAGATATATCGAGTGTTCCAATGCTTAGGGTTACAATGCTTGTACCAATAATAACAATGTATTTGGATACCATTTGTTTTGGCAAACCCCTAGGGGTTTCCCAAAACAAATAGTGTCCGAATAATTAGGGCTATTAATGTAACTTACATCTGGCAGCAACAAGCCGGTGCCGATGGCTCGTGCCACTTCAGTGGTCAGTTCCATATCTGGACGGTCCGAGCCCCAGACCAGGCCAACGCTGACCACGTCTGGCACGTTCAGCAGTGTCCGTCTTATCTGGATCCTCTTACCACAGTTACCCTGGAAACGAAATACAATTATTTCAGTTGTAATTGTAAATTCAAATGCATTTTAATTTTTTACTTTACAGTGAAGTTACTTAAGACTTTACACCTCATCGTGACCGTTGCAAAATTATTAATAAAAATGTTTCATTCGAAAGACTGGGAATACAATTACATGTAGTACACTATTAACAAAATATCAGATCCACTTTTGACCGAGTGATCAATCCAAAATCTCACTGGTCGTAAAATCCATAAGCTCCATTTCTCCAGTCAGTGGACGTTTTCAAAGTGGAACACACTGAGACTCTCTGTGAGTAGAGAGGTGTCTACCATACTACGACACGTACCGGACAGTCGCGAACATTTCCGACGGCCCCGGCATTACGTAACAGGAGACCGAACCTGTCCGGGTGGATAACGTCCCCAGTTTCCTGCATCGTTCGAGACTGGGCCCTGTAACATCACAAGTTGGTCAATGTAACGTATTTCATACAACAGGGGGCCGTTTCACTAAATTTCGTAAGACTAAAATGTTTGTAAGTGCAAAATAATGATAGTTTGTAAATATCACATTAACAACGTTTTCTAGTAAACAATTATTGGATTTACATTTATTGAGCATAGGCTGCATATGCAGCCTGCATAGGCTGCATATGCAGCCTATGCTCAATAAATGTTAATCCATCAATTGAAATTTCCAGGCGATTCTAAAGTTGCGCTTACGAACATTTTAGTCGTACAAAGTTTAGTGAAACGGGCCCCAGGTGAATAGCCAGGAGCAGGGATGGTGAAATCATTACAATTCAGCTAATTATGTTCAGAAACCAGACAGAAATCAGAAAATAAACTAGTTCTGCAAATATCAATAAAGGACATTTGTAGGAGATGGCATTTTGTGACATTTTTGTATTTTCAGAGCAAGTTATATTTTTTTCGGATTTTTGGCTTGTTTCTAAACATCTTAGGTGAATTGTACATATTCTATGATCCCTGCTGGTTATTCACTTGTGTTTAATATTTTATCATAACAATCACAAATTAATTGTGATGATATATGCGTGTGCCAATAATTTATAAGTAAATACTGTTGAATATTCAGATATGATCATGTATTGGGTGTATTGGATCTGCCTTGGACGGGAGAAGATCATGATATGCATTTGGAAGAATGTAGGGGAATAAAAAACATGTTGAGTACCGGTAAAATATCAAACAGCTAACTTTTACTTTCTAATGAAAATACACCCACTTAGGTGTTACAGGGAAGTAAATTTGTTCATTGTCAAAATCACTTCCAAGAAAAACCTTTTTTATAACGTCACAATTCTGATTCATTGCAACTGATATGTTAACTGCCCACTGATAATTGGTTTGCACTAGTCACACTGGAGTAAACACTAATTGTAGTGTATGCCCATATATGTAAGAAACTCATTATTATTTTACGACCACCTGAACATCACATTATACACGACAGAGATGCAGATAAGTAACTACTTAGAACAATTAGGAACAAATGCATATTTTTGTTTCTTATTTCGCCACAAATGAATACGTTGTGACCACAACATATTCATGTACATTTTAGGAAAACAGTAAAAAAAGAAAAAAAACTTGCATGAATTTGCAATTTTGAGGCGTGTTCCAAAAGTATTAGAAATTCATTAAATATACCATTTTTTATATCAATGCACAATGCACAAGTTTGAAGAGAGATCACAATTGTGTACACTTCATGTGAAGATATAATAAATAAGGTTGGCATACATAGTGTATCTGAATCTCTGAATGACAATGATAGATGGCTATAAATCAAATCGCTTTATTGCAAGATGGCCATAAAAATCAGGTATCAAAACTGTGACCCAAGTGTTTATGACTGGCGCTAAAGTCATTGGAGACATACTGTATGTCCAACCCACTTCAATCACACTTCCCTCTTGTATGACAATGGATCGCTCATAAATTTCCGACATGTAAATGTATATATCCCGGCTGTTGTGCATGGCCATTTAAAAGAAGCCTTTGTGTTCAATATATGATAAAATCCAAAAATATAATTATATTTAAGAGCTCTAGGTGATTTCTTCAGCTTGGAGAACCTTTATTTTAACTCTTTGCATGCTAGCAGTGAAAATAACAACAAATTAGGATTATTGTCTTATTTCTCTCTGTAAATATGTCTTGGAATTGCATTAGAATTGAGTCCTCCGGACTCAATTCTAATGAAATTCCAAGACATATTCATGATATTTACAGGGAGAAATAAAGGAAGATATAATGAATTGTTGGTTGCTATATGTTTTAACTATTTATAGCCCACAAGTGTCCCAGCATGCAATGAGCTAAGTGTCATGTCTTAACCCTTACACCGCTATCTTAATTTTTTGCCGTCTACTGTTTATTTTCTATTTTACATTTTTATTATCAATAACAAGCTTTGACAACACTTTAGAATAATTTACAACATGCTTTGACAGCACTTTAGCTTCTGCTGTTGCTTTTATATCTTGCCTTATTTCTCAATAAAAACATGTTTTGACAGCACTTCAGAATCATTTCCAATGGAAATGATTCTGAAATGCTGTCAAAGCATGTTGTGAATTATTCTAAAGTGCTGTCAAAGCATGTTTTTGATGATAAAAAGTGAAAAATAGAAAATAAACAACAGACGACAAAAAATTAAGATAGTGGTGTAAGGGTTAAGATATAACACACAGTAGACACTGACAGTTAATAAATATAAATAGTACAGAACATTAGACACAATTTCATGTGACACGTTAGTGATTTATTTATTTCTATTGTAAATGAGGCCATAAAAATGTGGTTTAATGTCTTAATACTTTCATGGTATGGTGACCTTTGCTATGATATCAATCATGACTCTTATAAATTTTGAAGCTTGATGATGAATTAAATTGAACTGGATAATCAAAGCTAACTTTATGTACGGTACATTTCGAAATGTAAATTCATGTAAATAAACATAATTTACATGAAAAAGTAATTTATATGAAAATTTGTCCACATGTCGAGCCGGTGTACATGCATATCGGACATCTTGATCTCAAGCATAATGTACTTAATGAACATAAATTTACCCATATATACAATGAATTATTACAAATCTCACAACTGTAGGCCTTGTTGATATTTTTACAACAAACTATGAAAATAGACCACTTAAAACTTGATAAAGAATGAGATCTCATATAGATCTAACTATATGCAAGTATAAGTACTGGGTTATGTGTATAATATGACAGAAACATTATAAATTTCTCTCATGCACTACAAAATATGTTTTTCTGACAAAACTTAGTCACTGAGAGTACGTATACCCTCGTCATTTTACGTCAAACAGAAATGTGATTTTCCCAAGTCTACTACTGGTAATCATATTTTGACATAAAATGATTGGCCACAACTTTTCAAGGTACATACATTTGGAGTGCCCATTTATGGGATGGGAGGGTAGGGCCAGATTTCAAGACTGATATGATTTTCAACAAGAGAATTACTATTTCGTGACAAACTTCAATTTACTATGTAAACACTGCAATTTCAAAAGCTTACATGTGGCTGTGACTGGAGAAATGGGATTGAATGGATTTGTGACCAGTGTAGATCCAGATCAGCCTGTGCATCCGCACAGTCTGATCAGGATCTGCACTGTTCGCCATTCCATCAATGAAACACCCGTCATGCTTCTAGCATGCACTATAGATCAATTTGACAGGAGTGTGCTATTTCATCAGGAGCTACACTGATCACAAATCCCATAAGCCCCATTTCTCCAGTCACAGCCAGTCATACGTGACGAGTGTTACGAAAAGCAGACATAACAGCCAGTGTAGCCCCAGATCAGTATGAGCAAACATGCAATGTGATCAAGGTATACACTGTTTGTCACGTTATAATACAACATTGAAGTTTAATAAAAAATACACAATGAGTATTCTATGTTGTCAGTGCCTACACTGTGCAGGAACTAAACAAGCGTAGTTCTGTTACACACGAACAGCTTACATTGTAAGAGATTGAGGGCTTGGTTCCGCCTTTGGTCTATTTATATGTATAAATATACCCCTTTCATTGCAACAAGTGCTGCAAATGGCTGATCAAGACTGTATATATTAGAAATAATTGCCAACCCATAATTAAAACTTCACATTACATACATGCAATTTTCAACTTTACAGTATTTTCATATTGGGTATTTCCCTATAATCCATATAATCATTTGTTAAATACTTACACAAGTGCATTAGCGGAGATATAGTGGACCATCTCGTGGAACTTGTGTGGTTCGTTACTGGCTCCGCATGGGCATACCAGCTGAAAGGCAGAAAAGAAGATGTTTATTCAACAGAAAGTGAATCAATTTACGGCCAATCAACAGCACGGACATATACAGACAGGAATGCAACTGTATGGGCACTAATATTACAGTAAAAACTTTCAGCACTAAAAGTTAGTGTCCTGACTGGTGCCAGGCACCCTTACTACCCTGGATCACTTGGTCCCAAGTGTGAATACCAGTAAGATTCACCTTTAAGATATGAAATATTATTTAAGCTCTGCATACTCTTGCTTAACCCATTACATTCAGAATACACCTTAACAGGCACTAAAAATGTCATTGTTATTTTTCTTGTTTCTCAATGAAAATGTATGTTGTAACCACTCATTTGAAACGTCTCAACGAGACGGTTCAAATGGTGGTCACGACATATACTTCTAAGCACATATAAAGAAAACATTTAGAATTCTTCACAAACAAAATGACATATCCTCAGCATGAAATGGGTTAAGATATGAATCGTAAAGATGGATTCATCGCCAAGATACGCATACCGTCCCGTCAACAGAAAGCGAAAACTTTAGTCTTTGCCAGCATAATTGCAAAATCGGCATAATTATAAAGCAGTTATAGAAACCTGAATCTAAAATTGAGAGATAATTGCAAAAGTGTCACCGATTGTAATTGAGTATGTGTACGGTCGGAAAATGTGCAACTTCCCGCTTGGTACAGGCATAGGCTCAAACCAATAACTAGTGGATATGTGTCTACATGTTGGGAAAATGATCATTGTACAATTGTATTAGTTTAAAAAATGTGTCTGGTTAACAGCATAGACAAAGATGCACAACTGTGTACTATGATCAGTGTCTACACTGGCAGCTGGTGTTAAGCCCCTATTCCGAAACCGTGGACCATGTTGCCAATAGAGGTAAAATAATTACCAGGTATAACATGATTGTCTACATGGACGCACAAGGGAAAATTATAGAAAACCATGTTGTCCGTTCACTTCTACAACATTGGCTATTAGCGGGACATGTTCCATGTCATGAATAAAGTGACCTTATGGAAACAATGAAACTAATGACTGAAATAACAACTCACTAATACAACGGTGTCACGGAATCAATTGATTTTTTTTTAAATCTGGAAGTATTTCTATTTCTTAACAAACACAATCACAAAACTTTAAGGTACTGGCATTAGTAGAAGTATGAACTGAATGGAATGGAATGGTGCTTAACAGCCCATCAACACAAAAGAGTATCATTTAGGGCCAAACTGAAATGAAAGAAGGAAATCTAATTGTAGTTGTGATAGCATAACCCTCATAACTGAGTTGACGGTACAGAATAAACAAAGGGGTATTTGGAAGAAGGGGGCTAAGTCAATAAGAGACTTAGCCCCCTTCTTCCACAGACCTTCTTCAAATACAGAAGTATACTGTCACAACTTCTCTTAGATGCCATTAAATTAAAATGTTTTATTGTACAATAGTTTTTCTTTCTGAAATATTTTACCCTAATCCCAACATTGTCTGCTATTTCCATTCTTTCATGGCTTCAACCCTTTCAAGTATACAGACCGCTTTCTCAATATTTGCAAACAGTGTAGATCCAGATGAGCCGGCTCGTAACGAGCCGTCTCATCAGGATCTGCACTGTTTGTGGATATTTTCTGATTTCTAATGCAATAACCCCTTTTCTGAATAATGAAACAGTTGAAAAGTCTACATGGGAGAGTCCACACCAGTTACTTAGTGATGACAGGTTTTAAGTAAAAACATTCTAAAGAATCAAAGCGATGGACAATTAAATAATGCAAGCCGGTGATCAGCTACTAGCAAGCTTTCCTCAGATGTCAAGCAGTAATTACCTTCGACAATAATTAACCTGTTCAACTACTGGTAGAACTTCATTAGCGATGATGATTTAGGGGCACAACACAATGAGGGACTCCAGTCAACATTAATAGGACGAGCGTACATGGATTACAACCAATTTATGTTGGAAAAGACAAAAGTTTACTGGTGATAATACCTGCCTAGGCAGACAGTAGGCATGCATGATCAAACTCACTGTTAATGCAACAACGGACAAATGAGACACGCCATGTGATTTAGTACCTTCGGGCATCTGCGTAATTTCTTGAATAATGTTTACAATATTTTCCGTAAATGGCGTCAAAAGTTAACAACATTTTCAGAGTACATGCGGAATAATTCCGCATGTACTCTGAAAATTTTGTCAACTTTTGACGCCATTAACGGAAATTAATGTAAATTTTGTAAACGTATTTAAAGCAATTACACAGATGTCCGAAAGTACAAAATCACATGGAGTGTCTCCAATGATGTATGTGGAGAGAATTTTTAAAAAATGATCACCTAGCTTGATAACACAATGGGATGGATAGGTAGATTGCAAAGATAATTGATAACAAATAGTTGAACAATTTCGGAAGATAATCCTGTAAAGATCATTGACACATTATCCTAATTACAAATGCAAAATATGACAAGGCGTGTGCCGCTTGTAAATTATCCTAAAACATTTGAAGTATTTTCTTGTTTTATCGGATTAAAATTCCATGGCGATAAAGATTTTTTTTAAAAAGATGATATTGGATATTTGACCCAACTCAAAAATAACATAGTTATCTTTGGTATTGAAACGGAACATTTGTATGAATTAGCAATTTCTTCACAATAATAGGAATAGTTTCAGACCCTAACAAATGGAACCCTATATTTGAAATAGCTATGCTTCAGTCTGTGCACATACATATAATTTTAAAATAAAGTTACAATGTAACAGGGTCAAGCTATGATCGAAAACTACTTTGCACATTTCATTGGTCGAATAGCATCACATGATATTACATCAGTGTGATGATTAAACATAAAGAAGCCCGCATGTCTTTCAACAAAATCATTACCCATATGCATTTCATTATGGCCCGGCTCAGAAACATTAAGAATTCAGAGGCGAGCCTCGGAATTCCTGCATGCTGACTCAAGGTGTATGGTGTATGATCACGTGGTACTAACAACAACAACAAGTACTGAAATTTCCAGAATCCATCTGATTCAAAGTACGTATTCTTTAATAGTGTCCTTATTACGTAACGTATTTTGAAGAAATATGGCACATCAAACGCGTCTTGTTAAGCTGCATTTGGTGGTCTCTGTATTTTCTCCCAAACTTCTGTCATTTTTGCGAAGAATCGATTTCCTTGTCTCTGACACGGAAAGCGATTCTTCGCAAAAACGACATAAGTCTGTGTCAAACTCCCTGGACCACCAAATGCAGCTCACGAGGACGCATTTGCTGCGCCATATTTCATCAAAATCCGTTTCATTATGAAACGGATGTTGATGAAATATGGTGCAGCAAATTAAGGAAAATATCAAATAATACTTTCAAGATTTCAACACTTTCAGCCACTGTTGTTGCTGTTATAACCAAGTGATTATGCACCTTATGACTGGCTCTTCACTAAGAAAGAAGCTTTGATTACATCACATCCACTGTTATATGCAATTATATAATGCAATGCAATTATTGAATAGTCCACAAATAATTTGTATGAAATTATATCAGCTTGCATTTGCAGGAAATTTGTCAGGACAAGCTATTAACTAATAAGTTGCATTGCTTCAATTATCAACAAATATCAAACTGTTTGTACAGTAAATCGAAGAACGTGTCACCACTTACTTTCTGGTATTAACAAAATAAACAATATACAAACAAGAAACACCAAATTTGAAAAGCCATTACATTGCTATTTACTGGTAATGATATGTATTTGCTTGGGTCACACAAAAACTTTGAGCTGCGAATGAGCAAACAGTGACAGAGATTTAACAGAAAACTGAGAAAATGTCAACAAATAAGCCACAAACCCGATATTTAATATTAACCCTTAGACCGATACACACAACAATTATCGTCTGCTGTTGCTTTTATATCTTGCCTTATTTCTCAATAAAAACATGTTTTGACAGCACTTCAGAATCATTTCCAATATTCTGAAGTGCTGTCAAAGCATGTTGTAAATGATTCTAAAGTGTGGTCAAAGCATGTTTTTGATGATAAAAATGGAAAATAGAAAATAAACAGCCGACGACAAAAAATCAAGATAGCGGTATAAGGGTTAACGACGCTTTCACATGACCCTACATCCAAAACCAGGCTTTACCTACGTATTTTTGTTTACTTTGCATTAAATAATAGCTCGCTATGATTTCTTACTACCAATTTCAAACATGAATAATTATATTGCTGAATTTGTAAAGATGGTATACAACCAATAATACAGACGTGCCCAGGAGATTAATTAGATGTCACAACCATCACATATGAACATTTTTGTACAGCTATCGTTAATCCTTTTAAACGTACAGACCTCTACATTAATGTTTTCAAACAATGTAAATCCAGATGAGCCGGCTCGAAACGAGCCGTCTCATCAGGTTCTGCATCGTTTGTAGTTTGTTTCTGAGTTTTTACAAAACTATGTTGTTTTTTTAATTAATGGAATATGTGTAACATTCAATGTAGCGCTGATTACTTGAGTTATTTGATGGGGTGGAGGTGAGAGGAATAAAAATAAAAGTAGGTAAACAATTCATAGTACATATGGAATTAAATTTAATATGCATATGCTCAGAAATTGATGCCGACTTCCAATGAAATTAAATCAAGCAGATCATAGGAACATTTCAGAAAACTTTTCACATGAAATACGACTCAGATGTCTCTATGTGATGTTCAATACTGAACAGGTTAGACCCAGATCAGACTGCAGAGGCGCAGTCTGATCTAGGGCCACACTGGTCACAAACACAATAAGGCCCTATTTGTCATGATATGTCAACTGTAGATATAAAAGAAACAGATTATAAGGAAATACATACACCTAGATGCTGTTCAAATGCAAACCAACACCATCGCAACAACAGCATTCATCTTGAAAAGCAATTATTTTCTATTACTAGTAAATTGAAACCACGGTGCAGAATTTGATGAATTTCTAAAGCTGTACGTACGCCACTTTATTCAAGTTACATACTGAATTGAATACAGCTTACAAATGAACATGAAAGACGAGTATATTTGCATGTGCCCTTGTCGTCCTGTGTATAGTAAATATCAAACTAGTGTCTTTTTGGTATCCGGGTTATCAGGCAAGGCTAGGAAATGCGTAGGAATTGCGAAGCTCACCATATATTTTAAACCAGAAATAGACAGTCAAATGACAGAAAATATTAATATATTGTGTCACTTAAATATTATCGTCAGCTTTTTAATTGTATATCAAATGTCAAAAGAACAGCCTTGCGAGCTGTTGTACATAAAACTTATGTTACAGTCTAAACAGAAAAGCAAATATTTTAAAAACACATTTCCTGTGAATGTGAAAGTGACATGCTTTGAAAACATTTTGACAAACGTCACCCACACGAAGGGTAAAGCAAAAATAAACAGATCAACCACATGCTGACAAAATGGACCGTTAGTTTATCTTTGCGACTACAAATATAGCAAACTCACATCAGATTTAAATATTTAAACGCTACAGACCACAATCCTAAAGTTTGCAAACAGTGTAGATCCTGATGAGATGGCTCGTAACGAGCCATCTCATCAGGACCTGCACTATTTGTTTCTGAATTTTGATTACAAAATTTGTGGTTTTGGACTAACATAATACCCTGAAAATTAACATGAAACTTTTGTTTAAGTTACATGTTGTTGAAGGGTTAAAATGCCTACCAATTTTTCGCAATCATTGTCGGTATACAGAGACATAAAATACTTTCCGAATTGTTATAAAAACCACCCACATTTTAATTTAATGGAATCTACAAATTAACATGGAAAACATCAGGACAGCACTTGAAGGGGTTAAAAGAGAGCCATGTTATGTTGTACCCAAGACGGTGTGCACTTTTTTTCTTGAATTTGTTTTACAGAAACTGTGTTATTTTCTGTAAATTATGTCAAAATTGACGACATTTTCATAGCAAATACGGATTTCTATTCCACATTTGCTCTGAATATTTTGTCAATGTTCGTTGTCATGTACAGAAGATATCGTAAATTTTGTGAATTTTCATAAGATAATGCACATTTAGTTACAATATCATATGGCTCGTCTCAAAGGGATAGAATAGTACCTGATCACAAACTGTCATGGCGAACTTCTGATGTGGAATGCAGTGAGGGGCGTTACACGTGTCTTCATTGTACGTGCTCGCAACATGGTAATGGATCCGGTGCAGAATGTTCTCCTGGAATAGATTGTTGGTTGGTTGGTTGATTGATTGATTGGGTGGATTTGATTGATTACTGGCTAATTGATTGATTCATTCATTGGCTGCCATGTTAGCTGGTGGCATGGTTGAGTGATTTATCAGTTTGTTGCTGGCTGATTGAGTGGTTGGTTGGTCGGTTGGGATTAACTAATTGATTGATTGATTGACAGATTGATCAAATGGTTATTTAGTTGATTAGCCAATACACAGGCTGATCTGGATCTACACGGGTCACAAAACATATAAGCCCCATTTCTCCGGTCACAACCACATGTACATATTGTCAATAACATCTAGATTGTTTTACCCCACTCTATTCAGATAAAACAATTAAGATTTTATTGCAAATGTATTTTGAATAGATGAACATAAAGATAAGTGCATGTATTCACTTAAAAAAGCACATGGTCAATAATGGCCATGATATGACATAAAAAGTCAACTACAAAGTGAAGCCTCCAATTTTATAGGAATTTTAATACCAATTAAATTTTAAGTTATTATTTATTAATATATTATTATGAAAGTGAATGTTTGTGTAACATACAGGACACAAAGGGAGGGAAAATAGCAACAGGAGAAAATGGAAACCCAACAATTTCCGAATAGTGTAGTTTCAAAACACAGTCATCTTCCCAGATTGTAGAATACCGAATATAATGACAAGCCACTTTATTTTATGAGCGGGTGGAGATAGGAATCTAAAACAACTGCCATTACATGCATGTATAGACCTAATGTAAAAGAATAACATGTCTTATATATACACTCTCGCCTGTGCTAATCTTACCAATATGTGTCTTATTTCTTTATTTCAAAATACTGGAATTCTGTGCTTGAAACCAAGTAGCTCGATTGGCTGAGCCTGATGCCAACTTGCAATCAAGCAATTTGATTGTCTGAGCCTGAGCTGTTCTACAGCTCAGGCTCAGACAATCAAATTGCTTGATTGCAAGTTACAGCTCAGGCTCAGACAATCAAAATGCTTGATTGCAAGTTCGCATTGCGAATAGATGTTCAGAAACGTTATTAATCTGGGTAAGATTAATGCAGGCGATTGTGTACATGTACTATGATTCCAATATGATAACTACAAAATATCTCGTGTTCACAGATCTGTCATCGAGACTTACGAAGCATTCAGCGGCGTCATCCATATGTCCGAGTTGAAACCGCTCTTGTTTAGCGAATGTGCTGGCCATGGCCTTACGAAGAGCATTAGGCTGCAGCGACGATTGGTCAGAATACTGGAACTGTGTGAAGATCACCTGAAAATGATGATAGAATGTTCAACCCATCGCATTCAGAAGATGATAACATTTTGTTTTCTAAAAAAATATTTGTTTCTTATTTTCCCTGAAAAGTATATATTGTTACCACTCATTTGAACCGTCTTGCCGAGATGGTTCAAATGAGTGGTGACATGATATATTTTCAACGGCAAATAAAGAAAAAATAGAGAAATCATATTTTCAATACTTGCATGCACCTAACATTGTAGTGCACATGTAATCAGTTAATAAAATGTAAATGCACAGCTTTCTATACAATATAGTACCATTAGTGAATACATGTACACAAATTGGATGAACTCATCAGAAAACTATTAAACATTTTTAAGAGCATATTTCGTTAACCACCATTTTAATATTGACATTGCATGAACTTTAGCAATGTCCAGTGTCGAAGCATAAAATAGATGGTCTTAGATAACCTACAATTGGTGTACTCTCATCAGCCTAATCTGGATCAAGACATACTGTTTGCCAATCAGGGAATACGAAAGCATTTTCATTGATTGAAGCACGTCTTAGGATATAACCTCCCCCGGACGTAATCCCCGTTTAATATGCAGGTAGGACACTATCTTCCCTGTCTAAAATCGCAGGTAAGGCATAATCCCCCCCCCCATCAAAATTCTATGTAGAACAATATTATATCCCCTGCCCAACCCCATCCATGTAGGACATAATCACTTGAAAAAAGGGAACATTTGACATACTGAAACTATTTCAGGAAGATTTATACAAATCAGAAGATTGAGAACAGATAAATACACCATATGCATCAGGTACCTGTACTTAAACTCAACCAATCCAATCAAACTTCAGTTTTGTGATAGGCATAAGGAAGTGGGAAAAAATAAGATGGGTTAAAATGACATGTTTTGACAGACCACATGGAGCCTTCACTGAAACAGTTTTAGTTTTGCTTCCTTGTTAAATTGTGTGTACATACATGAAACAAATATTCAAGTTGTTACAGAAAGTATGAAGAAATGAATATCCAATCTATATTTCAAGTCCGCTTCAAAAGCTACCATAGCAGTTGGTGAATAATACCATTGGAATGAACTGCATGCAATCCAATTGCCACAACTCACTGGTGAAAAGAAAATAATATTAATTTAAAGTTTAATGGCACTAGCAAGTCTATAAAATGTTATCATTTTCAGTCTCTATGTTCAAATATTTCTCACCAACAGCAGGTGTATGTTGTTAAGTGAATTATTGAATACCATGACTACAATTAACATGATTCTGTTCCATGTTTCAAAGGTAAAAGTTGATGTGAGAATATGTTGAGAAAATTTATTAGCAGTGTGGTTCATTAAAAACAGTAGAAGCACATTTATGAGAGAGCATATCTTAATGAAACTTGGGAAATATTTGCCAAACAAAATAGTCTGAAATACAAAGAAACCAAATGTCCATAGATCATGTGGAAAGTTGGCTAAAGTTTAGAGATGTGATATGTAGGAAAATATTTGAAGTTTTTTTTAATTTTATTGCATAAGTACATGTATATAATTTAATCTTTTACAAATTTAGAGATGTTATGTCATGAATGTGCTTATATAAACATGTATTATGTACATGATATCAAAATTAAGCAGTAATATATCAAAAAAAATACAATTTTCGTACTTTTAGCGCTCTACAAGGCACTGTAAGTAGTTCACAGGTGTGTTAAAACATCAAAGCATCTGACAAGGAAATCGCAGGCATAAACTGCCAATTTCCCACGTTGATTCACAGCATTTTACTTATACAAAGGGCTTGCACAGTTTACTGAAAATCTAGCCAATTTCAACAAAGGGTTTTAACCTAATGAATTTTGATCAAACGTGACCAGGCAATTTGGACATATTTTCACAGTTTCTGTGACATTACAGGTGTATGTATGAGGTGTAAGCTGGCTGATCCTGGTCATAAATGGTCAAGATGATCCCCTACCGTTATTTCTTTCATTCAGACCCAGATTTCACTATAAATTGATGGAAGTGGACACAAATGAGACACGCCCGCACATATTTCATGAAATTACGCAAATGTACGAAGGTACAATATGCCATGATGGCATATTGTACCTTCGTACATTTGCGTAATTTCATGAAATATGTTTACAAAATTAACAATATTTTCCGTAACTGGCGTCAAAAGTTGACAAAATTCGCATGTACTCTGAAAGTTTTGTCAACTTTTGACTTAATTTATGAAAAATATTATAAATTTTGTACACGTATTTAATGAAATTAAGCTGATGTCCAAAATCACATGGCGTGTTTCAAATATGTGTGGCTGTGAAATGGGGAGAAATGGGGCTTATGGGATTTGTGAAAAGTGTAGCACCTGATCAAATAGCACTATCCTGTAGCCTGATAACTGTATATTGCTTGTTACAAGCATGGCAGGTGTTTCATTGATGGAATGGCAAACAGTGCGGATGATCTGGATCTACACTGGCCATAAAATCCATAGGTCCCATTTCTCCGGTCACAGCCACATATACAGATGTACATGTACATGGACATTTTGCATTTCTTGGAAAATTATTTTTAGACTAGTCGATTTATGAAAAGGAGGCGTTTTTGCTCTAAAAAGTATGAAAATTACTTTACCAATTAATATACAGGTATGTGGTGTTGAATGGGTTAAGCAATATTATGCAAATGTAAACAGGCAGCGAAAGAAAAAATAAGTCATTCGTGATAAATTTGAATAGCTGGCAGTGAGTGGTACGACACTACAAACTGACCGAGTTTGAACCCGCACCATTACATTCATGTGCACCGTAGACTACATAATGTCAACACCTGTTGAATATATACACGCCTAACAGTGGACAACTTGTGAAGGTCAATTTCACACATCTATGTCATGCAGACATTTGTTATTGCAATTTAAAATGAATACTGTTTACACAACACTTTCAAAAGCACTTGGGTTACACACACCAGATAAAATGTCTTCCATAAGATTTTAACTGAAGGTTATTTCTAAAAGAAACATTCTTTGGTATTACATGTATATATTTTACATCAAATACGGATTTTCTCTGAAATTAAAAAAAAAAAATAACAAATATTGTTATTTATTGATAATATATTTTGCGTAGAACAAAATAAGCATTATAAAGTATATTCTCTCATAATGTTGAGATTTACACAATTTTCAAACCTAAAAATATTTTATTTTATTCAGGTGGCCGATATTCAAGTAACATCATTGTGTCCTACCTACAATATCACCATTTTGCGACACCACCATCACAATAACCAATCCATTTTCTACCTTTGTCCAATAAAATCAATAAACCCTGCTGTCTTGTAATCCTGTGATGGTCGAGGAAATGGCCGGATTTTAATATCCTCTCGCTTGCATTGTCAAACTCATTAATGACGGATCAATTTCCGTACGCGGTCCGATTTAATTAGCGATGGTCAGTCAATAATGCAGGTGAAATTTGCACCATTTACGCAGGTGTGAATAGGTAAACGTATCACGGCATCTAATGGGACCGCTGTGTATGAAGCCTGCTGTGCCTGCGTGTGTACATTATTAATAGAATTTACCTCGCAAATGTAGAAAAATGACGTCAAGCTCAAAGGCAGAAGAACCAGTACATATCGGTAATGGTATATATAAAGAAAGCACTACGGCACTCTTTGCATGCTAGCGGTGAAAATAAGTCAACAGAGCATTTTTTGTATTCTCTCTGTATAAATATGTCTTGGAATGTCATTAGAATTGAGTCCGCAGGACACAATTCTAATGACATTCCAAGACATATTCATTGTATTTACAGGGAGAAATAAAAGAAAATGTAATGAATTGTAGTTTGCTATTTTTGAACTATTTATAGCCCACAAGTTTCCCAGCATGCAAAGAGTTAACTCTAAGTTCCAGATTCCATCGAACCTGGAACTTAGATCTATTACTTTCTTTATGTATTTCTTTATTCTTTTATGCACTTGCACTTGGACAAACGACAGGTCTAATAATATAAATTATATTTATTTTTAGGTATCAAATGTATATATATCTTAAGGGTACTAACCAGTCATAAAAGTTGAATATATATGTGTCTGTTAATCACGTTTTAATGTTCAAACATGGACACACTGTATTGGGTTTATCTCTGTCATACAGATCATTAAACATTTCCCCGATATAGATCAGTGTTAATTAAAAACCTAGACAGTGATAGATACATATTGTCTGTTTATGACAGAATATTGTTTTGTAAATTAACTATACACAATGACAGATAATTACTTAATATGTATTTTGTATATGCCGGCTTATTTAACTTTTTTTAATGTGTTTGATGCCGAGTATCGAAAATCAAGAGCAGACTGGGCATTGGGACACAATCAAGTTAGGTTTGATTTTCAAATGGACAGTCAAGCCGAGAGCGTTAGACAATTAGAATATTTTACATTAATTTGTAATATTCCTCATATTTCTCAGTGAATGAGCTTAAACTTGCTAATTGAGCTTTGTTTTGATGGAAGTAAAGAAGTACAGTTTGTATGTTGTGAATTTCATTTTTGCGAAAAAAAAAAGGAAAACAACAAGATAGTTGTGTTTGCTAGTATGCATCATTGCCTGTGTTGTATCTGTACATCTATATGCTCATGTGCATAAATTTGTATATGTATATACTGACCTTGAGGGCACAGAAGATGCACGAATGTCCCATGCAGACGTGACCAGATAGCCGCCGATAGCTTCGTCGGAACACATCAATATGCCAGAACACCTGCAAGTAGACCAGAAACAAGATCATGTAGATTGGAGCAATAAATCACGTCTCGAAAATCAATTTCACAGAAAGTACAGTGAAATATCTCTAAACTGGACAACCTGGGGCATCCCCACGGTGTCCAGTTTTGAGATGTTCCACTGCGATTCAGAAAAATGATCTGAAAGACATTGCGTGTGCTTTGCAATCATGAACAGACAAATGACAGTGAAAAACATGTTGATAGTATATGCACACTGCATATCTATGGAACTTACGCTACCTGTTTAAAATCATATATATATAATTCCAGCACAAAAATATTTACACAATTCCCTAACATTTGATTGGTCCGCTGCAAGTCTCCGTCCAAAATTTGTATCCCAGTAAACTCCATGCCGAACTACTTTCCGTAACCGTCAGGCGCAGTTAAAATAATTCTTAAGAAAACGGAAAATAAACACATTTTCTTGATGAATTTATTTCAAATGCTGGAATTATAAGGAATGAATGGCCTTTTTGTGGAATTTATCGGGGATATAAACTTGGAAAAGTCGTGGGAATACTGGACGAAGGCCGGAAGGCCTCGTCCAGTATTCCCACGACTTTTCCAAGTTTATATCCCCGATAAATTCCACAAAAAGGCCATTCATTCCTATATCATCTTCGATCAAAAATATATGGTTGATAGTTACAGTTTTCTTCTTTGAAAGAGTGGTACTGTGCGCGAAACTTGGCATGGTGTGGACAACATTGGATGAATTTCTTATTAGAATTGTATTCAAGCATATTGTATATTTCAAATACAATATTCAAGTATTTTGAAATAAAGAAATTGAAAATAAAGTTTATTGTAAAATACCTATATGACTATTTTTTTGTTTTGTTATTAAGTTTTATATCTCAATATATTTACATATTAAACATGCATAGAAATATTTTCAATACATGAGAACTTATTTGTTTCAGTACATATAAACATGTTATATTTAACATTTTGTAAAGCATTTTATGCTTATATCATGACTTGCCCACGCAAACATGTAAAATTAATTGAATATGACTAATGAAATAACATGCTTAAATATGTCAATATATTCACATTTAAAATATTTTAGCATGACACAACAGCCGTGTAATTACAATCAGAAATTTTGTTAATTTTACCAACCAAATAGCCACTGGCATATTCTTGGCACAAGTGTGCATATAGCTGTCATTTCGGACAGACATAGCATTGCGATGCGTAACTCTTCCGTTATCATAAGATGATCAGATAGTGGGCATGCCACAAGAAAAAGGGCTTATTGAGTGTTTATTGGACACGTATAGCTCCTGATAATTTACCTAGTACATTTTTAAGGACCAATATGGATGTAAATTGCTCGTCAAACAGTGATAAGTATACATATCCCATGGTGTGATAGTGAACAGTGTAGGCCCTGATCAGACTGCACGTCTGATCTGGGCCTACACTGGTCACAAACCGAATAAGCCATTTTCATCATGACGGCTCACATATAGATAAACCATCAGATCATGTAGATAGTGACAAAATGCCATTTACCAGGAATTTATTTTAAATTTTAATTTACTAAACATGATAATTAACATCGAAGAATATACATGTACTATTCTCGTAGTTGGGTACCATGATTTGCATGGATCGCTTGACTTTGTAATTTGCTACACATATATATAGATGCATCACCTGAACTGCTTGGGTGTGTTCATATATATCTGACCTGCCACGATAAATAGAAACTAAGATTTGATAGCTTCAAATCATCGATCACTCAAACATAAATCTTACATTGCCAGACACCAATCTTAAATTACTATGGATCTTACATTATGAATATCATTATTGGCATCAGGAATGTTCCCTCAGCTCAATATATAGAGAATATAATTGGCCATGATCAATTCTAGGGCAACACGTCCCAGAAACTCAATAAACCCTCTTTTCTCGTAGCAGATCCCATATTGCAGCCGCTGATGACAAATTACCAACGATCCTCTATTAATAATAACGGTATAAAAATATAATATTAGAAACTGAAACACATAGAACAACCATCTAGAATTTCAAAGACAAAGATAAACTCATGCATGCGGCAACAAAATTGAATAGCTGCGGATATCAATAAACCAAATGCGTAGCCAATTCCAATTTGTCCGGGTTTTATAAAAGACCCCGGAGCATGCACGTTGCACGTGCTGTCACATATTAGTTATCAGTGCAGTCTACGGACTGTGTAATTATGGAAGACCAGGATAAATTTAAATCGAGCGCGATCGGAGAAAAAAGGGTTTATTGCATTTGCGACCAGTGTAGACCCAGATCAGACTGTGCATCCACACAGTCTGATCAGGGTCTGCACTGTTCGCAATTCATTCAGTTAACCATTCATTATGAATAATATCACAAAAATGCATCTATGATTACTGTACTCATGTTTCATCTGTGTGAAGCCTGATCAGGATCTACACTGGTGTCAGAACTAAAATGAGCCTGATTTCATCATACCATGGTCCAAATATTGATTTCCAAGACAAAAGACACAAGCAATAATGATGTACAGGTGAATCGGATAATTGACGGTCACGTGACACACTGCTAACCCTTTCACCGAAGCATGGACTCTCATTAGTTATTTTCAGATTATTCTATTAATCGGAAAATGTCCACAAACAGTGTAGATCCTGATGAGCCGGCTCGTTTCGAGCCGGCTCATCAGGATCTACACTGTTTGCAAAGTAAATATTGGTATCATGGCTTGTGTTATTGAAAGGGCACCATTAAAATTTTAAAACAAAGATCGACAAAAGCAGACACATAAAAAATCTTTCATCTGCAGAAAAAGATGGCGGTGTTCTACATGATCTCGCAAAGGAAGTCTCGAAAGGAAAGAGAAACTGTTCATCGCGGTTTAATAAAGATGGTTTAAGACACAATTTTCCCTTTCAGACTTCACAATAATGAAGTTGCGATATTAATGCAACTGAAAAACCAACAATGAGCAAAACCGCATGTAGTAAATTTAGCCACATCCAACAGCATTCAATTATTCAGAACAAGCGTATTAAAAGTGTCGAAAGTGGATTTTCTGTTTCAATCAAGTCCTGATTTCCGCTGAATTAATCATTGTCAAATAATATTTCCAGACCGCGAGCGGCAATTACAAGGCTGCTTGCAATATGGCGCGTGTCGTGGCACAAAGGTAATAGTTTTCTGCACTCCGACACCTGACTACCACAACTCAGCCAGACATAATAATATTCAATTACCGCCAAAATCATTTCCATAAAATATAGAGGCCATCTTGTATCGCGGCCGCAACTGAAGCCTCTAACGGACCCCTTGTCATTATGATCAACTTCATAACGAGAATCAATACACCTTTGTCAAAGAAGATACTACTAAACTGAGTATAATCAACGATTCGGATCGTTCGTGTTTATAGCATTCGATACCCGGCAGACCGTTATGTATGCCACAGTTTGTGAATAATTCAACACTTATACGGGTAATGTAGTGAATAACAGCAGGCGATGACATGACATGATTTCTAACGGTAATACATGCTACAAGAGACTCAAATGAAATGTTATCGGTTGAACTATTAAAGCAGAGAACGGTAACTTTCAGTTAGTATTAACCCTTGCAATGCCAAATTGTGTTGTCTGCTGCTTATTTCTTAATTTGAATTTTTTGTTGAACTTTTTGCCACAAAAACATAGTTTGGCAGCACTTTAGAATCATTTCCAATGGAAATGATTCTAAATAACTGTCAAACCATGTTTTCATTGAGAGAAAAAAGACAACATATGAAACAGCATCAGACAACAATGTTCGGTTCCCACAGTTGATGATTTGAATATTGAAATGTCAGGTACGCATACATATACAGCTGCCTCCACAAGTCTCTTTGTTATATCAAAATACATGGATTTTGTTCTCAAGGTATACACATGGGGCCCGTTTCACTAAACTTCTTACGACTAAAATGTTCGTAAGTGCAAAATTATGATAGTCTCTAAATTTCACATTAACAATGTTTTCTTGTAAATAATTATTGGATTTACATTTATTGAGCATAGGCTGCATATGCAGCCTATGCTCAATAAATGTAAATCCATAAATTGACATTTACAGACGATCTTAAATTTGAACTTACGAACATTTTAGTCGTAAGAAGTTTAGTGAAACGGGCCCCTGGTCTACTGAAGGACATAGTACATGTATGTGTAGAAGTCTATGGTTTACTGTAGAACATATCGTGTTTTACATCTGCTTGAACATGTACAAGTGGCACTTGTAGGGTTTAGACAGGTGTTGCTTTCTAGTATCAATTTATGTCTTTGTGAATGTACAACCATAGTACAATACGAGAAACTATGAATATAAATCCCGGCAGATACAACTACATGTAGTGGAATAACTATCAACAAAACTTAAATGCAAATTATGATGAATTTGCCTATTTGAATAAAGTATTACAAGATATAATCATTAAATACATGGTGATAGTATGATCTATTAATAGGTTTGCCATATTTTATGAATTAAACTACATTAATATTAAAACTTTGGCAAATTACAAAATCACCCTGAATTGCGAATTTTATTCAATTTGCATAAGGCGTGCATTCCAGAGGACCGGACACACTTGCTACTGGGAAAGTTGCTGTTGACAAAAGAAACCTTGTAGCATTTAACCCCTACAATGCTGAATTAAAATTTGTCGTCTGCTCATGATTTTTTATTTAACATTTTTCTCATTAAAACCATGTTTTGACAACACTTTAGAATCATTTCCAATGAATCATTTCCAAAAACCATGTTTTTATTGAGAAAGAACACAAAACATAAATCGACAGCAGACGGCAATTTACGTTTCCCCGAGTTCTAAGGGTTAACCCCTAAAATGCCTGAAATGAAACTGTCGTCTGTCGTCTGTTGTTTCAGATTTTGCCTTTTTCTTTCAATAAAATGTCTGCCAAACTATGTGTTGAGTGATAAAAATGAAAATTAAAAAAAAAACAGCAGACAAAAACATTTAATTCAGCATATGGTAAGTGCTATTTAGTTGTTTGCCTGCAGATTTGACCACTTTGTAAGCAAGACTGTTAAGAAAAATTCAAATCTCAAAAAAAAATTGACGAATCATATTTATCCCACCTGGCGATTAGCGTTGACGTATCGCCAGGTGATACATATACTTTACGTACACAGATTCTATACAAAACACTATACGTTTTGTACTTTGATCACATAATTAGCAAAATATAATACTAATTAGGAAATTTAATATTCAATGAATATTATTGTTAAATGTCTACAGCCATTACTATTATGCCCTCGCCGATACTCGCCGATACTCGCCGATAGGCAAGAAGGGATATAGCGTTAGTTATATCATAGCAAGGAATATTTTCCCGAAATCACTCCAATAAACCTATAGTCGTTCTTGCATCCACAATGCTCAATTCACACTTGCAATGTCAAATTAAAATTACCTTTTGCTGTTTATTCTTTATTTCATTTCTCCTCAACAAAATAAAACATGTTTTGGCAGTGCATGAGAATCGTCTCCAATGGAGATGATTCTCATGCACTGCCAAACTTGTTTTTATTAAGAAATACGTCGAGTATAAAAACTCAGCAGACGACAATATTCGTTTCCCGCCAACCCATGTCCCAGTTTCCTCCACCAAGTGTGTGACAATTAATTAATAATTAATCAATGGATGATATAGACTATTGATCGACCTAGCTACTAGGTCATTAGCAATCACTGATGGCTAAATCAATATAAACACCGAACAATGGAACGAATATACCTTGTTGATTCAGGTGTGAGGAAAACGGGCTCTGATGTTTCGTTAGACGAGTTGTCAAGATTATAAACACAGGTCCTGATGAGCAGATGGATGATGGGGGACATTCAAAATGTATTTAGTTATTTAACTGTGTTTAACCCTTTCAACACCAAGTAACTTAATAGGATGTTCCATGCCAATGTTTCACGCTATTTCATTAATTTTGTTCATTCAAATTATCCCATTCTTCTAAAAGGGTAATCTGTACGACGTTTAAAATTATTAACAAACAGTGGAGATCCTGATGAGACGGCTCGTTACGAGCCGGCTCATCTGAATCTGCACTGTTTGCAAACATTGTCTCTATAGAGGTCTGTGGTGTTGAAAGGGTTAACTGTGTTTAACAGCCTGTCCACAGCTAAGGTCATTTTAGTCCGGGTTAACGTGGTCGAATATTTGACCTATTAGGATAGGATAGGGGGGGATCCCAAAATCAGCATTCAAAATGGAAATTCAGGCGTACCATAGACCACTAGCTCTGTATGTTTGTTTTATTATTCCTTCATGAATTAATATTGTCATTTTCATGCTGATGGATAGGATTGGTGAACCCAAATTTGCTGGATTTGACGGTGCAGTGAAAGCTCTCGAAACCGAACACCCTGGGAGGTCCCCAGGGTGTTCAGTTTAGAGATGTTCCACTGTAAATCAGGCATATGACCATTCTGAGGTGTATCTGTGTGCTTTTGCAATCATGAACAGACTGAGAAACACATACTAATTATAAGATGTTTTCTTGATGTCCTGTTTAGAGAGGTTGCACGGTACTTCAATTCATGTATTGTAATTTGATCATTATAATGCTAATGTGTTTGTGTTCATGAATATGTTGGAATGTTGATCTGTGAGGTAGTTACTGAAGAATTAAGACTATCTAGTGACAATTAGTTATTGTAAAAGATCATTAAAATTGGACAAATTATTTAAAATTGCAATATAAACATGACATGGTTTTGTTTCATGACAATATACCATGGAAAGATCTTGTCAAACAAACTAACAAAAGGAGGAATGGTAGTGGTGACTTAATTTGCAGTAATAACAAGTAAAGGTAAGGGTGAAATTTGTCCAGTACAATGACCCAGTATATGTACAATTATATAAATTATGTTTCAGACATGAAATACAATGTATACTGGATCATGTTAATAGAAATTGGTTCACAGACTTATGGCTCGATCTGAATGCACAAAATTAGTTACTGCCAACTGACCAGTTAGTTCACAACTTGTGTTTTTAAATCGGTTCAATATATTTCGTAAAAAACTTTTGTCCAAGCAGTTCACCTAGAATTAAATTATTAATTTTCCTGTAATAGACAATGATGATAATAAAACAATCATCAACTATATATAAATTGTTAAAATTGAAAATTCAATAAACAATGATCAGTAGCATTGTGAATCACCATGCTTCTGCGAGACTCAGGTATTGATCGGATATTATTCATCGCCATCACGTTGTGCAATGTATTTGTTTTTAAAATAACCTGGCAACGCCCAAAGACCTGATGCCAATTCAGCAGATACAAGCCTGACTAATGACAGAATAAACTACGTGATCAATATATGGACATCATGTGATGATGACAAGAGATGTCGCTTACCTTTAACCCTTTCAGCCCTTTTCATGCTGATGATATGCCATTTTGTTTGTGTAAAATCCTAAATATTTTCTTTATATGAGCTCAGACGTATATGTTGCGACCATCATTTGAACCGTCTCATCGAGACGGTTCAAATGAGAGGTCACAACATATACTTTCATTGAGAAATAACAAAAATAAAATATTTAATAAATTTCATACTCGTGTAGGTGTATTCCGCATGTAATGGGTTAACTGGAATGGATTTTGATATGTTAATTTTTCGACCAATACAATCATCACAAAACGATTCTCAAACTAGTCCTTTATGAAAAGTGTGTGGGGTTTTTTTCTCTAAAAAATATCAAAATTACTTTTTTTTTAAATTTATACGTACTTATACAAATATAATTTTGAAGCAATACTTTTCTAATTTTTTTATTTTTCTTTGAAAGTGCACACAGATGATGTTCATGTGTAGTTTGGTCCCACACAGAATGCCAATCATACAGAATAACCAATCCATACACTTCATGGCATTGTTTTATGTGTCCATTACATGACATACAACATAACGAATGAAATCATATTCAATACATTGTCGTTTCTTGAATAGTTATTATATTTTCAGCGTCTCTGTTTTGTTTAGTCATTTCCACCAATTAACGAAGCAAAGCCTAAACAATTCTTAACCAAACAGAAACTGATCAATTATCCAATAAATTCACCGATACTTTCAAACCACATAAGTGGGAAAGGAGTTAATGAATCGCCGTTGAAAACCTATTTCCGTAAAATGACATCAGGTGTGCATAGGGCCACAATAATCCCTGTGTTCTCAGCCAGGAAATCCTTAATCAATTGATCGTAAAGAGCTTAACAGCGCGGCTTTAGCGATGACCACAGTCGATAAAAGAGACCTATGTTTAAAAGTTCATTTATGTGGATTATAGGGACAGTCTGATCGACAGGCACGAGACTTGGCAGCAATGTATAATTAACCAAATAATGACTTCAATTATAACGGGCATAATCCGTAAAAGGATTAATTTTTCTAAAATTAAATCTCGGATTTATGTCTCTGGTTGTGGAAACTGTCGCAGCAATTATATACAACTGTTATATTCATTCTCACCATCAGGTTACTGGTCATTTAACACATTGTCAACAAATGATACAATATTATTTTTTTTAATAAATCTGATCATTTTGTTCATTTCTGAATAAAATATATGATGTTACCACTCATTTGAACCGTCTCGGTGAGACGGTTCAAATGAGTGGTGACAACATATACTTTCGAGAAGAAATGAAAAAAGAGAACATTTTCCAGAAAGGAAAATTCATATTACGCTACGAGTAATTTTATCCCACCTGTATGTATGTATGTATGTTAAGAAACGTGTCTCTACTATAATCAAAATTTATTCAATATTAAACTGGCCCAGGTGACGAAAACTGCGAAAGCATAAGTTTTCTGTCCATGTATACATTAACGGACAAAATAATTATAGCTATAGTATAAGCTCATTTAATTACTTAGATACTGTACAATAATTTTCTTCCACAAATTACACAGCTGTGTGAGAAAAGTGTAAACGTCTAATATCTGTGGGAACATTTCCACAAAAAATTACCATTTTTATCAAATGCATAGAAATGACACAATTAATGATCATGACCGAATAAAAAAGAAAATGCAAATTAAATTATTTTACCTGTGGCTGATTGATGTTACATGTTATTATCCAATTATGTGTATTATAAGAGACGAAATAGTCTCAGCTTCAGTTTACTCGCACTTAGCTAATCATTTTCAGCCGATTTGTAAAGAACCAACTTGGGAATGAAGAAACTGCCATTTGATTACCATACTATTGTTGTTGTTTGACATCAACTTTATCAGGCAAGGCCATGAATCACTTCAAAATTCCAAGGCTTGCCGAGGATTGCAAATGTCAAAACATGTGCACATTGGCTTCTTTAACCAAAAACTTTAACCCGGACGCACGCACACACGCCAATGTGTTGTTTATATCGCGCTGTTTGCAAGCGGGCATGACAAAAATCAATTGTGCAAATTCACATCTGTTTTGTCATACATCTCTCCCAGAATTATGATGTTTGCCTAGGATTGCAGATGTCAAACGTATGCATTGACAGACAAACATGAAAAACAATGGTGCTGTTTTATGTCTGTTTGTCATACCTCCCAATCGGGTACTTACTCAGCCTGCTGTAGATAGCATGAGTGATAACTCCCCCTGGGAGACAACAGGAAACCTTATACCCACTTAATGCCACGATAGTGAAGGGGACAATGTAAATATATGACTGACACTGGTGAAATAGGGCTGGTGACATTTGTACAAACATTAACCCTTTCAACACAACAGACCTCTATAGTGGTGTTTGCAAACAGTGCAGATCCAGATGAGCCGGCTCGTGACGAGTGAGTGAGTGAGTGAGTGAGTGAATAGGGTTTAACGTCCGCTTTTCTGACATAGAGGTACAAGCCTCAGGGAGTCTACACGCAGACGGGTCAACGGGGTCGTGTCCCGTATCCACCTGTCCGAGCGGGGTAAATCCCAACTTCAGAACTCAATATTTACAATCAAAATATATATTCAGTCCTGAAATTAGAACAACCTGATCTGGTGCCAGGCCCTCGCCACACCAGCATCATTTATCCCATCCCCTAAAAGTAATAGGATTAGCGCTAATCTTGCTTTTATATATGGGGCATAGCCTGACTCAACTCTCACATACAAAAAATGTACATGAGGGCCAAATCCGGTATAGTGGGTTCCGGAAAGTATGAACCCAATCGTTAAGCCAGTTTAGTCGCCTTTTACGACAAGCAATGGCTACTGCAGCACTATTCTCAGGATCAGTTGATCCCGCCCCGGTGCCTGCACGAGGCCGGCTCGTGACGAGCCGTCTCATCAGGATCTGCAACTTTTGCAAGTAATTTTCATATTCATTATTCATTCCATTCCAGTTACTTAGGGGTGAAAGGGTTTATAAGGATCTGTACTGTTTGTTAGTGACATATGTTTCACTGACATAATGGTGACCAGTGCAGATGGATCCAAGTATGCTTCAGTAACACAATGATGAAGAATGTAGACACTGATTAGGCTGTGCATGTGGGTGTGAATGCTGGGCTATGTCTACATTTGGTATGAATCCCCCACCACCCCTTCCCCCTTGCCTTTGTCACTTCAGGTTCATCCAGGTCTTGTGATAAATATATATCATTACAAAAATGGGCTTATTGTGTTTTTCACCAGCGAAGATTCTGATTAGCTATCCTACTAATTTGAGCCGATACGGATCTGCATATGTCGCTACACATATCCAGAATAATGCTCCGGATCAATAGCGAACAGTGTAGGCCCTGATCAGACTGCGCAAATGCACTGGCTGATCAGGCCCACACTGATCGCAAGCTCAATTAGCCCATTTTTGTTATTCCGACACCCAATTACATGCACCAGCCTAACAGTCAGTCTCTGTAGTGGAAGTAATTATTTACAACTAAATCTCTCCCCTGTTTATGATTAGTCTAGCCAAGGGTATGTTTTCCAGAGGGTGACATGTTACATTTATCTCAGTATGAGACAGGAGACAAAGCACAGACCCCAGACAATCAAAACCAAATTAAGATATAGCAATTATCCTCTGGCATGTGGTTGACTAACACTAGACCGACACCCAATTCCTCATGTTCAAAATGAGAAATCTTAGACTTGCGTTCAGTTGATGATCTATTTTGTTTTTATATTAATATTTCAGAATTTGGAAAACAAGAATTATATCAGAATTTTGAATATTCACATAAATTAACACATTTTATGCTGGAGATACTCACTTTTTCTCATGAAAATCTGATAAAAAAAAATTATTTTAAAACTGTGTTGTCGCTACTCATAGGAACGGTCTCTTTGAGATGGATCAAATGAGTTGTAACAATATATATATATATTGAGATGTAAAGAAAACAGAAAGAAAAAAAACCTGAAATTGTTATGCTTATGGATCAGAATATTTTGCGTCCTATGAAGATTCATCATGCAGTTATTAATACTCAACATTTTGGATTAAATACTCAACTTCAAACATTAAATTTAAATAAAGACGCTCTAATTGCAACACAAAATTTGATAAATCGACTTGATCAAATAACAAGGTAATACTCCACTCCGATTAATCAGGTGAAGGCACTGTACTTTGCCTGACAACTTTTCTTTACAGAAATATTCTCTACAGAAATATTCTTCTTGGCGGAGTGGTCATCTATTTGAATAGTGATACTGAATTGTCAATACAGCACAATCACCCTAAATTGGACACCAGTAGCCTATTTCACAAACATTGCAAAGTACATGTACACATTTCTAGCAAAGTATTCTTTGAGGGAGAAATTTTCAATTTAAGTATAAATTTATTAATTTTTATTCTACTGAATTTATTACATTATCACAGCCATTTTGGCTGTGATAATGTAATAAATTCAGTATAATAATTCTGCATACTTATAATCATCAAATATGCATTTCGGAAAATATAAATGATTACTCCCTCAAAGTATACTTTGCTAGATATTAAAGTATACTTTGCAATTTTGATGAAATAGGCTCCAGAAAACATATAATTTGTATGTGCTGATTTGTATGGCTCTCATTGTCATTTAACTCTGATAATTGCAGGAATTGCTGACCATAAAGCACACACACATGTGTTGTCATGCCCATGTGCTGATTTACAGTGGAACTCCTCTAAACCAGACACCCTGGGGCCTCCCCAGGGTGTCTGGTTTAGAGGAGTTCCACTGTACATTTATTTGCCATCCACTGTGAAACAACATATTGAACATACGTACATACATATATCAAGCACTTATGCTTTTTTAGAATACATGTTTATACTAACAATGCAAGTTCACAAATTTTGGACTGGAAATAATTTTGTTACTATTATATTGTTCTGGGAGTACAGGTTGTAATAATAACATTTTACAGACCTGGTATACTAAATTAGTTGTCATCTAATTTTGATATAATCATTGAATAATTTGTCAATGAAACTGGAAGCCAAGAATAAACCTGGTTATACAGTTATACATAAAATGAAACAGGAGTTGCAAATGAATTACAACACAGACAAGATGTGACATATCATTATCATATGTCATATCCGTGTGCTTTCATAAGTTAGGCATGAAAGTACGTACCCCGGCTGAGTTATTAAAGTTGTAAAATCAAGCAGATTTGATAAAGTTTAAATTAACGTGACTGAATCGCAATTGTAAGCCAAAGTTAAACATACAACAGCTTGTACTGACAATCATCTCTAACGCTTTCAAATTTATTATCGATTATCCAATATCAATCTTTGAGCTAGAACTTAGCTCCGGAAGTGTGCGGTTTCAATAGTGGCGACACTAAATACGGAGAGACATGTTGCAACAGGATGTATTGAACACTTATAGATCACATGCACATACATTGTGAAGCCCATGCAATCGTCGCTAACTGCCCGGTTTTCATAGTGCTCCGTCAATCCTTTTGTAAACAGACTTGTAATGGCCGAGTACCCCCTATATATAAGAGGTATGAGTAAGTGAGAAAAGGAAACTATAAGATGCTTACAACACGAGAAAATAATACCATCTTAAGCATCAGTATATTCTCATTCCCATTTGTCTGTTCATTGCATCCCAATATTATCATTTATAGTTATTTTTTATATACATACATATATATATCTGATATATCTGATGAACAGCATAGATCCTGATCAGCCTGCATATGTGCAGGCTGATCTTGATCTACGCTGGTTGCAAACACCCAGGCCAATCCGTTCTCAGCCACACTAAAGTCCCCATGTAATATCACCATACTTAAAAAGCGGAATTATCCTAGTATCACTTAGTAAGACGAAATCTGCATTTATCTGTCTAACATCTGCCCTGGGGATATTTTTCCATTTTGAGTGTTTAGATTGTGGATAGCAAATGTCTGATACACTCTTCCATCCGGAAACGAATATGGATGTGTATTTTGAACACTTAATGCATATAGTTGTCATAAATTCTTGCCTCAAGATAAACGTAAATCTCAGCAGCAGCTGTTCGAAAAGTGATTAAAAATGTATTATCGCTGTAATAAGTTGGTACTAGATAAACTCTGATGTAACTGCTAGATGCGAGAATGATGGTGTTAACATATTCCGTGCGGGGAACCAACTTTCTTTGTCACCATACTTTTTTTTCTTTTAGATAAATTCTATACATAAACAGTTGTCTTGTAATCACAAGAAACTTATCATGTGCTGGCAAAATAGGCTTTTTAAAAAAGACAAACATGTTTTAAGCATTAAACAATACTATTTCCCTCCAGCCCATCTCCCTTCCACCTACCCTCTTCACATTGTAAAATGATTAACATATAAGATGAAACCATGCTGAATTACATATAATATTTGTGACCATTTCTATTTCTTTTCAATATTATTTTGAACATTAAAAACCAGTAACTTTGAAATTTGCTGATCAAGTTCCTCACTGTTCATAAATGTCCTTCTTTCATCGACCTGTGACCAATATTTTTATTTGCTATACATACAAATAACCAGATTGTTGCCCTATGACACCTGTTTATATAGCTGTATGGCACAGGTGTCAGGCCACTCAGTCAACGCTATACCACGCCGGCCAACAATGAGCGCACTTGTCCTCGTTTCATGGCTCATGGGCGCATTATGGGCCACGTGAGTGAGTGATCCGCAATGACAAACTGTGGTAGATTCTGTGTATGCCCGTTTATATCCATCAATCGCACTCCCACTCAGTTAGGCAACGACCTCACATCTAATATCAACTGAACATTAGTGTCATCAAATCAATGTATACACGTACCAGACAATGCATCCATGCAACTTGCATGGATGCATTCAATGCATCCATGCAAGTTGCATGGATGCATTGTCTGGTACGTGTATTCACTTAACACAAATGCATTATTATACAATGTACCCAATTTTGTCAGACCATGAGTCATTTGAATAATTACCGACATTTAGAAGCATTAATTTTACACAAATAAAACATACCACTGATATAGTAAAAGACCGTGTTTGCTATGGCCGACAATAACTCCGGTGTATATTAAATGCTTCACCAATCTTCACCAATCGTAACGTGTTCATTTGTGTCATAAACAAGCCAATTATAAACATCGTTGTTGTTACAGAAATAGTGACATATATATACATCTTTCCACTGACGTCCTTGAAACAATGAAGTTGCTATTTCCTGAGTAGAAACATTCACAGTATTAACATGAATTAAAAGTATTAGACATGCCATTTGCAAGAAAGAACAAGAAAGTCCTATTTGCATTGTTCAAAAAGAATCTGAATAATTTGCTTCAAAATACACAATTGACATTCAAAACACAATTGAATGCATTATACGAGCTGTGCCTTGACTAGCAAAGACATTGCAAATTCCAAACTGGGGACACAACTAGAAGCCAGACACTTATTGATAAAATAAAAGACATGTTACTGTCGGTAAAGGGAATGTTATAACATTTCACTAAACATGACAACCAATCTCTAATGATGATGCATGTTCATGATTGCAAAGCACAAAACATGCCAAATAGTGCGCATATGTCCGAATTACAGTGGAAACTCAAAAATGGACACCCTGGGGGACCTCGCAGTGTGCCCAGTTTAGAGAGCTTCCACTGTATTCGTTTAGATGGCTTTAATGACTTGACAATACTATTTTTCCATCAAGTTATCATAACCAGACAATATGTTTGCTGAAGCCTCAACTCTGTATTATATCACATTGAAAACCCCACTTTATATTTTTCCCTTCTTCCGAAGATTTACAACGTTTACATTCACCTGGATGGTGTCCTGTTACGGAAACGTGTCCGCCTATTCAACCCCTCCTACATTGTCCCGGTAATGATAAAGTTACTGGGCTGGGTTGCCATGGCAACCAGGTAGACTGACACCAAGAGTTGGTAACTCTAGAGGACGGAAAGACAGATTGTCTGCTTGGGTTTCACGATAATCATGATAATGTACAGTTACTGTTGCAGTTTTCAGACAACAAATGTGACTCACCAGAATGAATCTGAGCTTATTGAATGTTTGACATGAGTAGCTCCTGATAACTAAGAACGCTGGATGGGTGTACAGTTTTTTGGATGAGGTATCAGGATTGTTTTCCCATGTCAACAGCAACCAGTATATGCCCTGATCAGATTATGCAGATGTGCAAGCTGATCTAGGGCTACACTGGTCATTAGCTCACTTATTCATTTTCTGTGGTTGTGCGTCACAAATTGCATGTTCTAGGAGTAGTACGTCGGACAAAGAAAATGCAACAAGAAGTGAAATGCTTGAATGACAATGACCTCAAAAATGTGCCCCATGCAGACTTTAAAATGTGTTTAAAATTTATGGTGTAGTCAGCATTTAACCCTTAATACGCTGAATTAAATGTTGTCGTCTGCTGGAAATGTTTTATTTTCAATATTTATCGACAAAAACCTGGTTTTGACAGCACATGAGAATCGTCTCCAGTGGAGACGATTCTCATATGCTGTCAAAACCAGTTATTTATTAAGAATTAAAGCAAAAATGAAAAACAACAGACGGCAATTTTCGTCAACAGTGTAGGAAGGGTTAAGCTGATTTTCCTGCATACAAGAGATAAATGGGCATCCAGTTGGCCAAAAAAGTATCTAACACTGTTATTGCCAACAGACTCCAAGAATATCAATAACTGATCACTGTTGCTCATTGGTACGGCTCATTGTCTACATGAAAATATATAGATGATACCAGAATATTTTCAATCACATCGACCTATCTTTTCAATATGTGAGTTGTTATATATATGTTTGTCTGTTTGACATAACCGATTACCGGTAGTTTAACTCTTTGCATGCAAGCGGCGAAAATATCCGCCAAACGAATTAGGAGTACATGTATATGTTTTATTTCTCTCTGTAAATATGTCTTGAAATTTCATTAGAATTGTGTCCGGAGGACACAATTCTAATGAAATTCCAAGACATATTCATGATATTTACAAGGAGAAATAAAAGAAAATATGATGAATTTTTGTCCGCTAGTTTTGAACTATTTATAGCCCACAAGTTTCCCAGCATGCAAAGAGTTAATGATTTTCCAAGTTTAGTAACCACTTTATCAGACTGGTCTATAGTCCTGAGTAGTAGCAGTAGTAGCAGCAGTAGCAGCAGCAGCAAAGATAGAGATCGTAGCAACATCAGGTGAAATGACATCCAATTAAACTGAATCAGATTGTAGCGAACATTTTGGGAACACGACCTTAGATGCTAATAATGAAAAACGATAACAATCAGAAGTTTGAGCAAGTTGATCCGACATTCGATTCTAAAGCAAACAAAGACGAATAGCTTGAAATCCAATTCAGGTGTCAAACTCTAGCTAGCTTTTTTACAAAACAAATAATCAGCATGAAATGCAAATAATCGAGCTATGAACCGATAACCTGCCAAACATAATACTTGTCCGGCTAAATCCTTATTTGACATATGACCAAGCTGTAACGAGTAGTGACCGACATAAAACAGGTCAGCTTGTGCATCTGTCTTGTACAATTAGGAAGAGTTGAACAAATGGCTTCTCAACTCGGGAAACTTTTTCTCATGTGTACCATAAATAGTCCAAGATCAGTCTGCACATCTATGGTCAATCGGATCAGGGGCGACTGTTCATAATTCAGTTCATAAAGAATCCTAACCAAAATCACCAAAGACATTTGACCATGGTGAATGCCCACAAGGAATATATTCTACACTGGTCACAAAATCCCCAATATATCAATGTCTATTTTCGATGCCAGTCGTCCAAATTATCTTAACAATGGCTGGTTGACTTTGCACACCAACCTTCTTCACTGGTCATCCCTCCAGCCACAATGACCCCATCATAATAACGTCCCAGCAACAGCTATTGTCATTTAGGGTAGGGACCTCCGTTTCAGGTGTCATCCGAAAGACCAGTGGAAACAATATGAATGAAACATTTTTGGTGCATACTGATAATTTTCTGTGTTATGTCACATTTCGTTTTTGTGTCACAAAAACAAAAGCTGACATAGCATAGAAAATTACCCTTAGAAAAATTCTCTTGGAGTAATTATGGAGTAACTAAAGCAAGACTTAGTGCGCATGGACTGAATGAAGCCATTGAAGCCTTGGACTTGGGAGTTTGACTTACTCTAACCTAAATGTTCTGTCTGTAATGCAGGGCGACAGACAGAAACTTCGGGTTAGACTTACTGTTGCAGAAATAATGTTTACCTGAAATGAAACAGGCAAATTGATTGGCATGGTAACCCATCAGATTCAATCTCAGCCCGAATGAAGCTACAGCCAGGTCATCTGTTGCTATCAAGGGGCTGGTGGCATCAATGTTTATGACTCATCATCCAGTGGTCAAGGATGGACAATGGAAAACTCGGCCCTGACCGGCCACATGTCAATGTATATCGTCATTTAATGACGGGTTTGTAAAAATGAAAACTTCTACCCGGTTATTAATTCAGCTAGCACGTGTTTGATATTTGATTTATTTATTTTTGGAGACAGTCAAGTGTAAATAAATAGGAATATTAAAATTTATGACCTATTCAGAAAGTCTTTATGATTTGGCTATGCTTGATCGGTCAAAAATATTATCAGAACTATTGTTTGGATAACATGTGTGAGATATATATGAAAGGTGCGCTATAGCTCAACCAGTCAAACTACTATATATCAAGTATATGACCAAAGTACATGCTTAGAAAGACCAACCTGATCAGGGCATACACTGTTCGCCATGCAGTCACTGAAGTATGTTCACTGTATCCAGCAAAACAATTTGATTCAAATCCTATACTGAGTGACTGTACCAGAGGATAAAGATCGTAAAGTGTTACAAATATCTCCAGGTACCATTGCTCAACTGGAGGTCCATTTGCACTATTCCATCTTACCAGACTATTAGGTCATTTCTACCATTCATTACATCTGTGTGAAAATGTCACAGCCATTTCACTGGCAACTGTGAATAGAACACAATACAAGTGTAATTAAATGCCCATCAACGTGGCGGGCCGTCCACTGGGTCCTCCACTCAGTCCCTGACCAAAGTATTAAAGGCAGCGTGTCTCAGACGATGTCTCGGACATTCAATGTGTGGGTTTTTTCGCTTCATGCACTGTAAATGACCTATAGAACCAATCGTACCATTTAAATCGATCAAATTAAAATAGGTTTGCATTATATTCAAGTATACATTGTATACTAAGACTGTGATAAACAGGGGAGAAATTTTGGTCATGCATTTTCGCTAGACATGTACCAGCGAGGAAAACTTATGACTGAAAATTATTTTTTTATTGTGAAATGGGAAATGGTCATATGTGGCTGTGACTGGAGAAATGGGGCTTATGGGTTTTACTACCAGTGTAGATACAGATCAGCCTGTGCCCAGTCTGATCAGGATCTGCACTGTTCGCAATTACATCAATGAAACACCAGTCATACTTTTATCAAGGAATACAGATCGTTATCAGGATACATGAGTGGACTATTTGATCACTATTTGACTACACTGGTCACAAATCTCATAAGCCCCATTTATCTAGTCACAGCCACATATAATACAACATTCACAACATAAGAAACACTAGTTAAAGTAAAATAAATTCATTAAATTAGTAACCATAGATTACACAAAAACTAGCATTGGCAATGCTTGTTATTTTTTAGTATTATAAACATTTTTTAATAATCAAGATGTTTTTTAGGCTACTTGTATGTACAATTTAGATAAGAAAATATGATGCAAATATTTTTTACTGCTGTCTTTTATCACTTTCTACACATATCCGAGGCCCAGTGCCTTTAATGTCCAAAGTATTGTTGTTCTATGTCACGAAGGACAGCTCTGCGTTGCGTACAATCAAACAATTCATGTCCGAGATTAAAGAGAATAATGGTGAAGTTCCTATACTAGTGACAATGAATACTGAAATGACGCTCAAGAGGCACTTAAGTCACTGGTAGGAGAGACAAATGCTATTTGGGAGGTGCTGCAAACTATGGGAGCAATAAAAAAAGTTCAACTCCCAGTGAGAGGCCAATGCATGCCTGTAATCTTGTGCAATTTACCATTGTGGTCAGAAATGTGGCTGTGACTGGAGAAATTGGGCTTATGGGCTATGCGGCCAGTGTAGCCCCCAGATCAGACTGCGCATCCATGATCATGGTCTACACTGCTCGTCATTGAGTCAATGAAACGTCCACCAAAAGTATAGATCAAGCTACAGGAGTGTAATAACAGATTAAGATCTAGACTGGTCACAAAACCCATAAGCCCCATTTATCCAGTCATAGCCACAAATGACGATGAAATGACAACATTAGAACTGACTTTAATCATAGAATAACCACCACTTGTAGAACTAGCCGGAACTACTTTTGTCACTTTTATTTTTCTTTACCAATCACACCTTGCATTGTCCATACACTTTTTTTTTTTTCATACACATATGTGATAATGACAAAATTATGCGCCAAACTGTTGGCAGTATTTTAGCAGTAACAATGGCACTTAGCAACCTTACTAGAAGTACCATTTTACATCTACACATGAACTGCCCATATTATTTTGACAATTTAATACAAATTTGCAGTGTTAAATTGTTCATCTGAAATACATTTGGCTATTACCAAAATAATTCATTAAACCCGAAAAAGTAACATGTTCTCAGGTACTGTACTTCAACTATTTGCCAAGTCGAATTTGCATATATATTTATATACATTTCATTTTTGAACTTACAAACTTCTTAGTCATACAAAATGTACTAAGATGGCCAAGTGGTTTCTGGAATAATAGCCACTGCCTGGGACATCGTTCAGTGACTGTCTGAATCTGTAATCATTCCCCTTACTTCATCTAATCACTCCATTGACCCAGGCAAGTGGTTACCATGACTGTACTGATAGTGCGAGTATGGTATTTCACACCAGCCACTTGAACGATTAATAACATATACACCAAGATATATCCATGCTCATTTAAAATCCCCACCACGTTCATGCCCTTGCATTTATTACAGGTTTTGCGGTGAGTTTAACCATTCAGACGAACATGAAATTGACGGGAAAGCTACGTGAAATCAAGCTACTTGTTGATTCTAATTCAAGTTTGTATTGTCGTAATTTACGAGACGTTGCATGATAGTATGCCCTCGTATCGTCAGGTGTGCGATGTCTGGGCTCGCATTTGCATAAAGCCCGAACCAAGACGTTTATTGTGCAGCTAGGTATGGATTAATGCATAATAACTGGGTCATAGCTGAGGATAACACTTTAGGATACTTCAAGTCAATGGATGACTTTATTTACTAATACATTGTATAACACTTAAGCAAAATTAATTCTCACTAATATGAGCCGTCCTCTTAACCCTTTCAACACCACAGACCTCTATAGAGACAATGTTTGCAAACAGTGCAGATCCAGATGAGCCGGCTCGTAACGAGCCGTCTCATCAGGATCTCCACTGTTTGTTAATAATTTTAAACGTCGTACAGATTACCCTTTTAGAAGAATGGGATAATTTGAATGAACAAAATTAATGAAATAGCGTGAAACATTGGCATGGAACATCCTATTAAGTTACTTGGTGTTGAAAGGGTTAAAGAATTGTATTTTGATGATTCTCATTTCAATAAGTATAGTTGTATTTTCCATAAATAACGTTGAAAACTGACACACAATTCAGAGCTCATGCATGAGGTGTGATTTTTTTGTCATTTTTTTAAGTTGTGTACCGAAAATATCGCATACATGTATTTTCTAATTCAATGTCGAAAAAAACAAGGTAATTCTAAAATCAGGGTCACATAATATTAGTAAGAAAGCAGTACAATTTGGCAGGCCTCCATCAGATGGTACCTGTCATTACGAGACAGCAGGTTGCATCTTCAGCAGACTCAAATTCCCATTCCCACCACTGTGTATGTTTTTATTGCAATTATTTGCTAAATCCACTGTCATCAGTTTCTTCAAATGTCGATTTAATCACCTCCTGAGAAAATGCTGGGATCAAATGTTACCGCAATTCGGACACCTCAAACGGAACAGACTATACCGTGAGAAACATTTTCACAATGGCTTTAATGATAATATTACGGCACCATCGCATATATTTGTGGTGTTTTGATAGTTCGGTAAACATTTCACTACCGCACCCGAAAGTAGATTTCACATACATTTGTGGCTATTTAATGCCGATATGTTTTGATAGCTGGGTGAAAATTTCACTGACCTTGTTTCACCCATGGACCCTGATTCGGATGAGTAGCTAAGTAGGTCATCACTGATGGTGGATATACTGGGGTATCTATTTACATTATTCATGGGCATTTACAACAATTTATAGTAGATCTAGAAAGTATCTAAACTGGATGCCCAGATGGATAAGTGACTTGCATAGAATAAACTATTAAATCATATGAAGAAATGCAACATTAAATATGGCAATTTACAAACAAAAACATAGTTTAATCAAAGTAAATTGGTTTCAATTAGGTGAGTCAGAAACAGCTTGTGTCAAATCAAATTGTTATATAAAATTAATTTTTGACTTGTTCCCCATACCATATAATATGTCTCGTTGTATCCATTGAACGTTTTTACAATAGTCTTACCTGTACAGCACTATTGAGGAAGCAGTTATTTTCGCCAGGCGCATTGCGGAGTCCTTTCGCAGCATTGGAGATGATCTGACTTGATTGACGATCCATCGTGTCGTACCAGTGGGAGGGTACATTACCACCTGGCAACATGGTGGAGTCTACCTCATCCATTGTTTATGAAGATCACTATGTTGGAAGCAGCGATGACAGAAATGTCAACATCGGGATTGTAGGCGTCCGTGTCATTATCTGGAAAGGGATGAAAATCGTTTTTTATAAACTGAAGGGGTTAGTGGAATAAGGGGGCTAACTCCCTTGTGGAGTTAGCCCCCTTATTCTAATGACCCCTTCAATTAACATTATGCTTAAAGAACAGTAATGAGCATGTATGAACTTTGCAAGAACATACATCAGGGGTCGGAACAGTTCCAAATGCCAAATCCTGAAAATGGCTTAAACAAACATAATTGTGCACCCGCAAATGCGTAAAAGTGTGATGCCCATGTTGAAACATATATTTTTGTGCAATTATCAGGAAACTCTTATCCTGATTTCAGGATATATTCTAAAAATGTCCATCCCTGATACATATGTAGTACGTACATTACAATTCATGTACACGTACCATATATATCAACCATGATTTAAAGTAGCTTCACCCATAATGGTGAACCATTATAACCATAGCCGTACTATACCTACAGTATGGCTATACTACATGTATGGGCATACATTTGGCATTCGTAAACATATTCTAAAAGTAAGACCCATTTACCTAAATTAAATAACATATTCTCATTTATTTCTAGCAATATACACGTACGTGTCATCTATTTATCAAAAACATATTGACAAGGTAAACCTTATTTGGATTTTATTAACCTGCCAGAAGGCAAGTGTTGATACCGAATTGAATGTTCCAGTGTAATTTATTTCAATCTGATAGATATAATGATATTCTGGAATATATACATTGGACCAGAGTGAATTTTCATCTGGCATTTCCAACACACACTTGGTACCATATAAAGATACTGCAAATGCATGTACCGGTAAGCTGATCAAACAGTGTTTCCCCGCCAAACATTTAACCCTTAGAATGCGGGAAGCAGAAATAGTTGTCTGCTGTTAATTCATATTTTGTCTTTTCTCTCAGTAAAAAACATGGTTTGGCAGCATTTTAGAATCATTTCCATTGGAAATGATTCTAAAGTGCTGCCAAACCAAGTTTTTGATGAGAAAAATGGAAAATAAAAAATATTCAGCAGACGACACAAATTAATTCAGCATTGTAAGTAAGTTGCCATACAGAAATAATCCCTTGGTACAAGTTTTTAAGTATGACATTTACTTGGCCTAATTCAATTATAAGAATGACCAAGGTAATCATATCTGGCAGTTACAAGATGATTATAATCACCAAACATTTAAATATAATAGATGTATATCATGTTAATCTTACATTCAATATCAACTTAATAGTATCAAATTGTAAAAACAGGAAGCAGTTCCCTTTAAACGGACTATAATTTATGTTACTCATTTTGCTGTATCGCCATAGTTGTCCGGCATAAACTACAAATGGTAAACACAAGGTGTCAACTCATAGATAATTCTTATCTAATAAATTACCATGCGTTTCTACGTTGTGAACAGTTCGGACATCCCTCGTTTCTTACTCAGACTTACGACAGCCAGTCTGTCCGATAACATCGTCTTAATCACTATGGTAAATATTGAACAAGCGGCTTACAAGATGTCCAGAACAAAAAGATAGTATGCAGGTATCAAAGATCTAGGTCTGGCACACTTCACATACGGGCGGCGGGCGATCAACGTAAACTGAAGGACATATAAAATGGAGCTTACAATATTTGTGACCATTAACCCTTTCAACACCACAGACCTCTATAGAGACAATGTTTGCAAACAGTGCAGATCCAGATGAGCCGGCTCGTAACGAGCCGTCTCATCAGGATCTCCACTGTTTGTTAATAGTTATCAAATTTGAAAAAATTACCCTTTCTGAAGAATGGAATAGCCTGAAAATTTGAATGGACCAATGAAATAGCATGAAACAGTGGCATGGAACAGCCTATTAAGTTACTTGGTGTTGAAAGGGTTAAGAAAATATTTACAATGTTCCATCAGTGAGTGGTGTAGCCTCAGAATGTAGTGGGATATCTCTCTCCAATGTTCATAGTAGCTGTGTCAGGTACTGTATGCAGAGCTCCAGATAAGGTGCGCAATGGCATGTTTTACGCACTCATTTTAGCCGCATACGCATTGATTATCAAAAGTAATTGAGTAGTAAAAATACTGTAATAAAGTTGAAAATTTACTTAGTTGAGCTGCAAAAAGCAAACAGTGTTTGCTTTTTGCAGCTCAAATAAGTTAATTTTTAAAAAAAAAAAAAATTATCATTTGTTCCCTATTTAATAAGAAAAAATAAATACTACATTTATAAAAGTAAAATACGCATAAATTTGAAATATGGGGGTATAATACTTGTTAGATACAAAACTTATCTGGAGCTCTAGTACGTTCGTTACTGAATATGGTGCACAGTAAAGGCCCTGATCAGATGGCACTGATGTCCTCAGGTTTATATTCCCAGTAAATGGCCAGAATTTATTTTACACACCTGCGACATACATCCCCATGTAAACATAAAACACTCTGAATGTGGCCAATAATGTGGCAATAGCCGCACTGTGAAAGCACTTGCAGAAACACTTGTACAAACCACATAACATTAATGAGGTGATTAAAACATTGCCATATATGCAAAATTCCACACACAGCTGATGATTTTCTTTCAAATCATGCAGACATGGGAAATGTCATCTCCTCAGTTAAACCTACACTTGTGAAAGCATCATTTGAGTTCATTTTGTTTCATGGTGTGTCACACACCATGAAAAAAAATTAACTCCAATGATGTACATACATCTATAACCAGAGCAAGCAAAGGTATTCCCCCTCTTCAATAATTCATGTTACAATCAATGTGATGTATTGCCGACCACCAAGTTTGATTTGTAACTGTACTCGACCCCACACTGACCCTGTATTGACCCTGGCTATTGTATACGTTATGGAGAAGGTGACACATGTCCCCAAGAGAGAATCGTTTGTCTATATATCAACCATTACCAGTCAGATGTTGGATAAGAATTTTAATAATGTTTTTGCTGAAGGTGGTTTTATTTCTGCATGAGTTCATCACATACATGCATATAACCACATATCCCTTCTACCGTGGACAAAGTACAAATATATGTCATTATCAATGAAATTCTCATACCTTCGACCTCAATCCAGCAGCATTGGAAGCATCATAAGATTGGTCCTGTGAATCTACTGGGTGACCTCGCTACCCACACACACAACGTGTATGTTGTTACCACTCAGTAGAACCGTCTCGCCGAGACGGTTCAACTGAGTGGTAACAACATACACTTTCTATGAGAAACATTGCAGAAAAATAACTACATTCCTGACATTAGTATCTGGTATATATGAATTCCGAATAATTCAATAAAAACATAGTTTTGTCCCAATTATTGGTTCGGAAGTTGCCGGTCTACCGGACCTGTTCCAACGCCCCTGCAATCACTGAAGAGCTTTATTGAACCTTTATATGGATGTATATGCAAGATAAAAACAATATCTTGACCATCATATGGCACTGTAAAATATGGAAATGCAATAAAACTGTTTGAATTTTTATCATGAGAGGTTCATATTGTTAGATTGTAAACATATATAGATATGTACTTGTAGAAATTTACTTGGCAAAGAAAACCCACCCCACATCTATAGACATTTATGGATAATTATATAAGTATGACACACCAACATGATTACTAACAAATACTATATAATAAATATATGTTTCATGTTTGGAAAACCTAAGCTCAAGAAAGTTTAAGGTACATGGGTCCAGTAGCCTATTTCACCAACATTGCAAAGTATACTTTTCTAGCAAAGTATACTTTGAGGGAGAAATTTTAAATTTTAGGATAAATTTATTATTTTTATTATACTGAATTTATTACATTATAACAGCCATTTTGGCTGTGATAATGTAATAAATTCAGTATAATAATTCTGCACACTGTTAATTATCAAATACATGTATATGCAGTTGTTAGTTCTATATGAAATAATGCATTTCGGGGAAAATAAATGATTACTCCCTCAACATGCTCAAAGTATACTTTGCAATGTTGGTGAAATCGGCTACTGGTGGCAGTAGAATGTACCGGTCAGTTGAAAGACGTTTTATGGTTTTAACTGATAAGCTGATAAGGCACATACAGGGTTATATCAGTTCACCAACCAATATATAACTCATATAATTATTTTTATTTGCATATCAAAGCGAGACATGATTTGTCATTTCCTAGAAACCATACATTTATGCCTCTCGGCTATACGGAGACCTGGGGTATAAACGTGAATTAATTTAGGCAGTTAAATGCATGTTCAGTGCACACCATATATCGGTATGCAATGTATATGTACATGTACTTGCCATATTGTTTATAGTCTTACATACATAATTCATTCAGTCTGTAATAAGTTAAACAGGATTTTTAAAATGGACATTCACCTACATGTACAGCCACCAAACTGCGACATATCTCTTAACTCTTAATTCGTTATATTTTCTTTTATTTCTCCTTATAAATGTCATGAATATGTCTTAGAATTTCATTAGAATTGTGTCCGGAGGGGGACACAATTCTAATGAAATTTCAAGACATATTTACAAAGAGAAATAAAACATATACATGTACTCCTAATTCGTTTGGCGGATATTTTCACCGCTAGCATGCAAAAGAGTTAAATGATGACCGAGTGACACTCTTAACCCATGTAAATATTGTAATAGAATCCCCAATACAAGATTAATTGTACCCTGCTGAATCATATAGTAAATGATAGCTCTGACATTGGAGTAATCGCCCCATGATCTTTCAAGCAAGTATCGTTTCTTTTTTCATCCCCAAAATGAGACACGAGTGTAAGAAAACATATGACTAGAGAGACACAAACATTACGTGAATAGCACATAATTAAACGATACATATGGATGTTCTTGTAACATAAGCATGTTCAATGACGACACTGGTTGCATATTCCAACTTGCAGACTTTACCGTGTCAGGTGATCACATGATAATACAACATTAAGGGCTATCAGTCTCAAATAACACAATATTATCAAGAAATATGACAACAATCGCAGTTACCAGTATAACAATTTTATGTCAAATTAAAATACTAATATGGCTTAATTACAGTTCCTATTGAATCAAGAATGAGGAACCCTAGAGGTCTTAATTAAAGAAGCCATTTTATTTGCGCATGACTTATACATGTATCATTCAAATAAAACATGTATGTACTTAAAATGTACTTAAAATTATTCTTTTTATAGAAAAAAATCTATTCTTGATTAAAAGCTGTACACTCAAATGGACACTCAAAGGACTATTTCAAAGGTGATTTGTCATGGCACAAGCCCAACTAACTTTTGCTTCGAGACAAATTAGAGGGCTCATTGTACCAGACGACGTATAGGGTTTCTGTTTATAGTTCTGCCCAATGACGGAATACAATTCCGACTTTGTTCGAACTAATCACGTTGACGGCACACTTTACTATAACTTGTTACACCACAAGGTCTTGAGTCTCGACATAAGTGGGTGTTTATACTCCACTGTGTTACATTTGCGTCATGTCCTTGTTGCCGTTTGAACCCATTGAGTCATCTAATAATTTGTGTTGGTGTTCATTAATTTGCAAATTTATTAACAATTTACCTGGTACGCAATCTGAAAATTAGTTGTTTGTCTTAATTGGGTTCATGATATTGTCATCTGCTGATTTACCCTTTTTAACTGATTTCCTAACAAAAAACATGTTTTGGCAGCACATGAGAATCGTCTCCATTGGAGACGATTCTGATGGACTGTCAAATGATGCTTTCATCTAGAGCAAACTGGGAAATAAACACTAAATAACAGACAACAGAATTTAATTCAACGTTTTAAGGCTAATTAAGGGATACAATATAATGGGTAGAACCAATCCAAACCTGTATTGGGTACGTAAATAGCATATTTATTATATATTCATCCTCATCTAGTGCCACTCTTGCAACACCAAAAAGGTCAATATCCCAATCACTTTTGGCATAATTCTGCTTGAATAATAAATTTTCTATTTTGTTAAGAAATATTACTGCTGACATATTGCAATAGAATATTGTTAAAACTTCCTGTCCTTTAAATTCATAAAAGTCGCAGGATGTTCTGTTTTTAAATCACTTTACATAAAGGAGTGGCAGATCACTTCCGATGTCATTTAAAAGTTTGTTTAGGTTAGCGCGTTTAAATCCCTGCATTTAAATCTGGGTCAGAGATGGGGCCGATGGGAGTCATTTCAAAGCCCAGTTGATGAAAGTCAACAGATTTGTACACTTAACACATGGCAAGCGGAAATTGTGGTCCCATTAACCTTGACCCTGTTTCATGGTGGCACGTACATACGGCACACCTATTTAAATTAGGGGCACCGACTAACAAAAGGGTCCTTACCACGTTTGCAACAATTGATCCTAGTCCTATAAATGCATGGGCGGATTCAGGGGGGGGGGCGGATTCAGGGGGGGGCGGACCTGGCGTGCGCCCTCCTCTAAAATTCGCCGAGTAAAGATTTTTTACAAGTTACAAGACACGTTTCATGCCAAGTGCCATGTATTCCATGCATTTTTCGGTCGTTGTCTTATTGTTTCAAAATTTAAACGTTTTCAATCAAAAATCATGTCTAAACATACTGTGACAGTGTCAATATTTTTGCTCCAATATGCGCCCGAATGCAGGAAATGCGATGTATATTTCAAAAAAAATACGGGGGGGGGGGGAATGCCCCCGGACCCCCCTAGCGCTATCCCAAGCTCTGCTCGGTCGACTATTTTGCAATACTTGACTATATTATCGAATGAGCTATAGTCAAGTATTGCAAAATAGTTACGCCCCCCCTAACCCGAAATCCTGGATCCGCACCTGAAATGCATATGACTATGCATTTATAGGACTAGGATCAATTGTTGCAAACGTTGTAAGGACCCTTTTGTACAGGAAGATTAGATCGAGAGCTAATAGTTTTGCTTATGACAGTAATTCTGCTTCAATGGCTAAATTAAAAACAACAATAAGACATGAGCAGACTGTCTGGGACTACACTGGTTGCAAATGTCTTATCAGCTGGTAAGCCATTTGAAAGATATTAGTAATAAAAGGTTGAAATTTAAATTTTACTGATAATATCAACATCAGAGATGAGTAAATTTCAAGTCTAAATTTCATTTTGGGAAAAATAGTGCTTCAGTCTATATTCTGCATAATATCTGTTGAATTAAAATTACACATTACATATGCATGCCAACATGAAAATCTCATTTGTTATTACACTGCAACTCCATTATAACGCAGTCGCGTATAGCGCGATCTCCATTACCACCTAAAATGATCTCACAAAAGTTTGATAAGATAGGTGTTCTAATGACAGGACTGTTAGGAAGTGAGTCAGAATATTAACCAAGTTGAGCAGGAAAAATGAGTGCATGAAAATGTATATATGGTAATATTTCAGATATGACCAACAATTACAAAAGATGACAAAAAATATCTGCATTAGCACTAATATTTTTGTCAACTTTTGTAATATATCAACAACTATCTGATTTGCAATAAGTTGGTTTAATCACGTTAACATGGATATTGTGATGAAGTCAAAACCGCAAGAAAGAGATGAGTTAAAAAGACAGGAAATGAAACTAACCATACAAATTGAACCAATAAAACCAACCAACCAATGACTAAGTTTGGACAACGGTGTTCTGTCTGAGAGATCAATCTTATAGCTGATAATGTAACACCAATGATACAAAATAACATACTGTATGACATCACCATTAGTATTTATACTAAAGGTAACTCCCCAGCTCTGACAGAGTGCAACCTCCATGAACGGTCACCTCTCTACAAGAAATAGCTCTCTGTAACAGCAACCCATTTATATATCCCAATTGGATGATTGTTAATACAGTGGAACAGCATAAACCAACACCCTGGGAGGTCACAAACGTATCCAGTTTGAATAGAGAAATTTAACCATACACAAAAATGACAGCGACACCAATTATTTAAGTAAACACTAATGTTTTTTGATTGTATATAGGTATATTGTACATGTACATGTATGTTGAACCTCCCTCTAACAGTCACATCTTTACAACATTCAGTGTTGTGTCTTCCCAGACCCGACTGTAGTAGAGCTTACACTAGCCAATTCCCTAATTATTAATGACAACAAGTATAAAACAATTGTAGAAACAATAACTTGATTCAGAATATATTCTTCCAACATTGTCAGAAAACAGTTACCTTGAAAACTAATTACTGGTACATGTAGTATTTATGATCATTTACGCCAATGAATGGATACATCTTATTCTCTTCAGACTACATTGAAATGACATCAAATAAATCAAGTAATTTGAGGGCAACAATTACCTCTGAAACAATAAGACTATAGTACAGTTATATTACTCATTATAAATAATTACACATGCTACTAAGTAGCATGTGTAATTATTTATAATGAGTAATATACTACAGAAGGACTAAAGAGCAAATTGATGATCAATAAAAACAATGGTGCATTAGTCAAACCGAAAGGCAGACATGACAACGAAAGCCATCCCTCCTAACTGGGCTCCAATGTTTCATGCAATATAACTAGAGCATTTTAAGATGACTGTCATGATATGGCAGATCCAAAGTATGATAGTATTGTCACCGTTCAACGAATCGATGAACAGGCTTGTAACATTACCCATGTGCAGACATCACCAGTGGACCGGAAGCTATCATGTGGACAGAATTGATGATACCATAGCATTTGTATTGCTTTCAAGTACAATATTCAAGTACATTTGTATTTTGTAATAATTCCAGCACAAACATATTTACACATTTCCCTAACATTTGATTGGCCCGTAGCAAGTCTCTGTCCAAAATTTATATCCCGGTAAGCTCCCACACCGAACTACTTTCCGTAACCGTGAGGTGCAATTAAAATAATTCTTAAGAAAACGGAAAATAAACACAGTTACTTGATGGATTTATTTCAAATGCTGGAATTATAAGGAATGAATGGTATTTTTGTTGAATTTATCAGGGATATAAACCTGAAAAAGTCGCGGGAATACTGGACGAGGCCTTCCGGCCTTCGTCCAGTATTCCCGCGACTTTTCCAAGTTTATACCCCGATAAATTCCACAAAAAGACCATTCATTCCTATAATAAAGAAATTTACAAATATTGGCAAGATTAGCGCACCCTGTGGTGTAGTTTTTATACTGTTCTAGACGAAAACAACAAAAACCTATATTTTGCCAGCTGTTGCAAGATACCGATGTGAATGAAAACTACACGTTAACAATACTGCTGTACCGGATATCGGACATTCAAAATACACAAAGTGAAAATTAACATTCACACCTACATGGATTCAGCATTGAAAGAACTGTCAATAATCCAATTAAATGGCCACACGTTAAACAAAAGTACATATACAACAGCTGGGCTGCGTGACCAAGGATGCATTATGGAGACACAGATTCAGGGACCCAGATTCAACAACTAATACACAACCGCCTGCATTAATCTCGCTAAGATTATCTGTTTCTAAACATTTATTGGCAATGCCAACTTGTAATCAAGCAATTTGATTGGTTGAGCCTGATATGTAGCACAGCTCAGACTCAACCATCAAACTTCTTGATTACAAGTACAATTTGCATGTATTTTATACAAGTGACCTTGATTGTAGATTGGAGGACTCTGGCAAACTTCCTAACTGGACACACAAATGGATGGATCCACCAAGACTGGGGCATAAAAATCAGTTAAATATAAGTAAAACTAATGTACTTGGATATGAATGGCCACATAATAAACTTTAGTTTACATAGTGTGCTGTAGATTTATTGATAATGATCGTACAAAAGTAAACAAACATATAATTTTAGGATTTATACAAATCTCTTAGATTAAACACAGAGATAAAAGGCACCACAGGTCATTTTTTGTCAAATGATTTACTATTTTGTTTATACTCTCACTACTTTACCGGCACCGTGTGTCTTGATACTTAACAGAGATAACAAAAGAAAGCGAACAACCATTTTGCCTACACTAGACTAATGGAACCACTGCCTAGTCTTTAGGCAAAACAAAATATTGGTTGTTCTGTCCCTTGTGATAGTGAACCATTGAAATGGAAAAGTATGACAATATGCAATTGAACATACAAAGGGGTCAATAGAAGAAAGGGGCTAAATCTGTATGGACATACGTCCAAAGTCATAAGACTATACTGAATTTAATTGAAGGGGTCATTGGAAGATGACCTCTTCAATTAAATTCAGTCTCATCAAATTTATTGAGCTCGATCTCTCCTTTCAAAATAGATCTGTAGAATTATTCCTGAAAATACATAAATTCATAAAGTAGCCTTAGATAATGGAAATTGAATTTTAAATGTATATGTAACTGGAGAAATGGGGCTTATGGCTTACTGTGACCAGTGTATTTTTTGATCAAATATCACACTCTTATAGCCTGATAATTGTTAGTAGCATGAGAGATGTTTCATTGATAGAATGGCGAACAGTTTAGATCCCGATCAGACTGTGCGGATGCACAGGCTGATCGGGATCTACACTGATCGCGCAAAACCTATAAGCCCCATTTCTCATGAGGACATGCTGGAGGAAACAAAGATATATTATGGTAGGCCTTACACACTAGAAAGGAACTGTATTATCACTTGTGCCATTATCTCCTGGGGTGGTAAACACACAAAGGGAAGAAAGCAGAGATAACACTTGCCAGTAGACAACAACAATGCTGAAAGTTTAGCAGTGTTCACGGTAGATTAGCACCACTGCCAGGATGACATTGTATTCCAGGCTTATCTCTGACACAATCATCTCCTTGATCCAGAAGTAAAGTTTTGAATGGTAAAACAGACATTTAGGGAAATAATTCTTCTGAAATCAGGCCAATAATTTGAACATTTAATTCAGAACTGTTGTTCAGAACAATTGTTATTTCAGGGGATTATTTGTATGGCTGAGTGTTAAGTTTTTGATAATTTTCACTGTTAGTTAACCAATTATGGTAGGATACAATTATAGTAGTATGAAAATATGGAGATTTTTTCTCCATTTCTGTTCGAAAGTATACGAGACGGTTCAATGGAGTGGTAATATATATATAGGTTACATGTACCTCTGATGATCATCATAAGGTGTGAAAGCGCTTAATTGGGTTAAAATGTTTATATAAGTATTGTTAGTATGTGTCAAACATGGCATAATGTAAAATATATATAACTGAAGGCTATTGTATTTATTTGTTCAACACATACATGTATATATATATATATGTCAATGTGTTAATGATGTGATAACTTCTTGAAATGAACTACATTATTGAAGACACAGTAGCATTCAAAATAGTGAAAGCATCTAAATTAAAAACACAAATGTTTAGAGAGCACAGCTCATTTGACCAACTTGGGGTGAAATTATGTTATTTCTTCATCAAAAATGGCAAGTTGGGAGTGCTTTAGAATCGTCTCATTGAGACAATTCTAAAGCACTCCCAACTTGCCATTTTTGATGGAGAAATAAGAAATTTACCTCCAAATTACGCACCGTAACTGGAGCTCTGGAGAGGTTCCACTGTAACAGCATAATGTATGTAACAGAGATGGTGGCTATCAGATTGGGAATGACATTTCCAGGATATTGTAATTGCATATGGCCACCGTGGCAGTTTTACGAGCATTCACTGAACCATGTCAATTAAAACAAGTCGTACCATAAATTATATGGCACCCCTTGAATGAAATTAAACTGGCTCAGTTTAATTTATCTAATTTGTGACAACATGAATGTGGATAACTAATACATTAGTCTAGGTCATGTAACTAATACAGTAGTCTAGGTCACTTGAAAAATAGTTGACCATTTATAACTGTCATGGCTTCAGACAGTTAACTGGTCTTGTGTAGCCATGGAATGAATAAATGTACAGAGATACATGTACAGACACCTTGACCGCGGACTGATTATAGACCATGACATTTGGCTGTAATATTGATGAAGTATACATGTATCCACATTAAAATGATGTAGTAAATGTTAATGCAAATAATTTTCGGGAAAAAGCGTACCTTATCAGTAATAAAGCTGAAATATTAAAAATCCTAGTGTAAATCCCAAAACCACTGAACACATTTCGCATTTGGTTGCATGAGCACTGACTGTAACATAGAATATAAAATTCATGCACAATACCAGTAATAATTTCAAATGAATGAAGTTGCTAATTGTTATATATGTCATGTCAATATAAGTGCAAAATATGTGACACCTTAATAGAAGCTGTGGGTAACATGGCATATGAATGTCCAAGCAGCCAGAAATAATAGGCAGACAGAGGCACGGTGTACCAATTCACACACAATAATTACCACACATTTAATACAGTGTGTACACTGAAAGTATAATAATACATCTTTTAAGACCTGTCAACACCTCATAAAATTGCCGAAGCAAAACAAACACCGAATATATACTGTATACGGAACTCCAGATAAGCTGTGTATCTGCTTAAATACACAATCAAAATTGCCAAAAACCCAATTGAAATCAGAAGTAGCGAGTATCAAACAGCAATTACAATTTTGTGGTACATTTATCATGTTGCAGAAAACAATAAACAGACCACAAATATAGCATATTTTTCTTTGTTTTCCATAGAAACACATATTGGTATTTCATTAGAATTGTCTCCAAGGAGACAATTCTAATGAAATGCCAAGACATGTTTTTATTTCGAAGCAAACTATTCAATAATTGCTGTCGGTTCATGTGCAAACAGTAGAGTGATTTTATTTTACCCGATTACAATTTTGAAATACCCAATTGCTTCAGAAATGATGAAGTGAAAATACTCAATAGCTAATTCCTTATCTGGAGCAATGTGGATAGCCGTCTATAATTATGCCATACCTTAATTATCACATTAGTTAAAATCCAATTTTGCAATAGTATCCAATTTCTTCAATGCATATATTTTTTGTATATTCACATATTTAGGTTGTTGGTTATTTTGAATCATGTCACTCGCAAAATACTAAACAAATGTTAACCAGAATGTTTGTTTTCTTTGAAATATGTTTGTTTTCTTCAAGAATATAATGTGGCCAAATATGGAGCTTATCTGCCACTCACATGTGCCAACATTCCAGTGAGATTAACATGTTTATTACACAACTAATGCATAAACAATGCATACCAATCATTAGATAAAACATTATTCCACTTACTACTAGTATATTATACAAATATGATGTATTATAATAATGCTTCAAAGTGATATGATATTCATATGCTATAATGTGTGTACAGATGTTTTTGTTGTTTGAACTGGTATAAAACAAAGATCAATGGGCTTAGTTTGATTCTTCACTACCTAATTATTTATGCAAGAAAAAAATATTACAACCTCTGTAAATGCTGTACTTACAATTAATAATTCCAAGATGGCTCAACCAATAAAATTAAACATTTTATTTTTGTGTGGGGGGGGGGGGGAGGGCTGGTTGGTGGCGTAATTTTTACTTTAACGTACACTAGATATGTGTATATAGAATAAGAATATAATGCAGAGCTCCAATTAAGGTGCGTAATTTGGAGGTAAATTTATTATTTCTCCATCAAAAATGACAAGTTGGGAGTGCTTTAGAATCGTCTCAATGAGACGATTCTAAAGGACTCCCAACTTGCCATTATTGATGAAGAAATAACAAAATTTCACCCCAAGTTGGTCAAATTACGCACCTTAACTGGAGCTCTGATAATGTTAATGCACACAATCGGTAGTAAAACATTGTTGATACTTTTCATATTATAATTGTTCTTTCAATTGTGATCCATCATATTTTGTTTGACATGTGGCCACCATAGATAATCTGAAACAGAAATGCCTAAAATGTATTAAACATATATTGTTCATTCCATAACATTTTAAAGATGCCCTATTTTGCTGACTGAAAACTCAAAAAAATATTATCTATTCTTGAAATTATGCATCAAGACTAGCAATTAACTCTTCGCATGCTAGTGGTGAAAATATCCGCCAAACGAATTCGGAGTATATGGTTTATTTCTCTCTATAAATATGTCTTGGAATTTCATTAGAATTGAGTCCCGACTCAATTCTAATGAAATTCCAAGACATATTCATGATATTTACGGGGAGAAATACAAGAAAATATGATGAATTTTTGTCCTCAAGTTTTGAACTATTTATAGCCCACAAGTTTCCCAGCATGCAGAGTTAAACTAGCTGTCTTGGTTCAAACAATATATACTTTCATTGAGAAATAATATTTCATGATCTAAAATAGTTTTTAGAATGGAAATGATATGATCACCATTTGAACCGTCTCATTGAGACGGTTCAAATCAGTGGCCACAACATATATGTTCATAGAGATAAAAAGAAGATGTTAGTATTTCAAAAGAATTGGTTAGAGTGATTCATAACATGACAACATTAAATGCTCTCAGACAGCACCCAACGCTCACACCAAAGTTTGGTCATATTGATACTTGGCTGACAAAGATCGATGTTCGATGACTGTCCATTGTCACAATAAATCAAACTGTGGAAAGTACACCTTTGGTTTCCATGGAGATGAGAGACATTTAGAATGAGTCACAGTTTTAATTATCATCCATTAGCATTGTGTCTCCGCGATTGACAGGTAACAAATGTGTGCAAGTAAAATGTCACAAAAGGCCTGAAACTAAAACCTGTTCCTACCTCAAAACTGAGATAAATACTTGAACAATAAAACTGCTTGGCTCAACTACTTTACCCATTTCATGCTGAGGGTATGCCATTTTGATTGGGGAAAATCATAAATATGTACTTTAAATAAATTTCTTTAGAAGTATATGTCGCAACCACCATTTGAACCGTCTCATCGAGACGGTTCAAATGAGTGGTTGCAACATATACTTTCATTGAGAACTAAAAAATACAATATTTAATTTAAAAAAATACCTATAAAGGTGTATTACGCATGTAATAGGTTAATGTAAACCGAATTTGTCATTTCAAATGGTATTAAATATTATATTTATTTGTGAAAATATACAATGTTTAACAGCAGTTATTTCATTGGATTTTTTTGTCAGTTTGAAAAATACTCCTGAATCTGAATTTTTTTTTCAATTAAAGCTAACATACAAACTCAGAATCAAATTTACTAAATGATTCAAACAAGCAACAGAATCAGATGTTCATGGAGAAACAGAAACCAATTATACCTATATAGAAGGGCTATAACCCATTCATATGAAATCAAAGGTTGTGGGACTAGACCTACATTGACAAGCATCATGTGACAGTACAAGCCTGGTGTCTACATGTATTGACATAACATCCATCATGTCTGTTAATGTGAGTTAACAGACAAAACAAACTAGGACGTACAGCTCTGACCAGCATATGTCCTGAGAATTATGTTATAGAATCATGATATAGCTTGTCTATGTGCATCATGAATGATAGTCATGTAACTGAATTGCAAACAGTGTAGCCCCTGATCAGACTGCACAGATGTGCAGTCTGATCAGGTGCTACGCTGGTTTCACAATTGACTAAGGACCAATTGGAATGCATCAATGTCATTACTACATTAGTACACACATGGTGATGTGTAATTGAATTAGAAAACAACTTGAAACAAGAAAAACACCTGGAAAATGATTGAGTATATGAAAATATATTTGATATGAATCATGTGTGTATAGATCCTGGAGTGTCCAATTACGTGTCATCAATATTCAGTTAGAAACACCTGATAAATAAATGTGTATACAATATTTAACCCTTACACCGCTATCTTATTTTTTTGTCGTCTGTTGTCTATTTTCCATTTTTATCATCGAAAACATGCTTTGACAGCACGTTAGAATAATTTACAACATGCTTTGACAGCACTTCAGAATCATTTCCATTGGCAAACCATGTTTTTATTGAGAAATAAAGCAAGATATAAAAACAACTGCAGACGACAATTGTTGTGTGTAGCGGTCTAAGGGTTAATGCCTTTGAACAATATAATTGCCACATCCAAAAGGGTATTACAAAATAGAATATTTTAGTAGTAATTAACCTTATATACATATTATATATTTCCTTGTGGATACACAAGAAACAAATATATGTTTTTTTTTATCATTTTAAAAATCAATGGGCTCTGCATATATAATATTGCAAACCTGTATATATACATACGTGTATAATTTATTTACATTTCTTGACATGGAATATAATTGTGTCAATGTATGACAGGGTCAAAGTGCACAACAATTAAACACCATTGGCCAAGTATGATAATGTATTATAAACTTTTACAACTGTCAAAACCATCAAGGAACTTAATTGAATTTGCAACTATAGTTCTTATCTCGCCTGGAACAATAGAAGATATTGTACACCTTTGTGTAGATGTGTGCCTGGAATTCACAGTTAATGCCTGTAATTCACAGTTAATGCATGAGCTCGCCTAGAAATAAGATCAAAGTGCCGACACAATGAATCAAAGGCGGCGACAAAAATACAGGCGACTTAACTGTGTACCTGTGTATTCAATAACACATAATTCTGCCGCTATAGGTATATTCAATTTACGACAAATATGACATGAAAACGTAACACAGCTGTAAGTGAGCAAAAAAATATTCAGAACTTTACACTTTGATAGCCGACAGCCCGCAGTGTCCATGTACGCGACCAACATTTCACACAAATCAAGATTGCACACATTTGCAGGTGTGTACATTTAATCAAACAAATGCTACGAGAACATATTTATGCAGACGTAACATATAATCGGAGTATGTGGTAGTACATTACACCGAATTACACTTATAAACCGTAGAATACATTATTTCACCGCTACTATCAGCCGTGTATATTTCTACATGTACAATTACACACCTGTGACGCGCCGGGTCACGCTCGTCCAGGTAAACTTGTCGGCCGTCTCCGGGACTCTCCGGCGCTTGTCGACCAAATAAACTCACACAGCATCCCACATACAGACAATTAAACCGGTACTTACCAAAGGAAAAGTTCGTACAATATTCCAAAATGTTATTCCCAAGTGAAACAGCTCGAATACACCAAAATTCACAGGTAAATCCACGAAAACACAAACACAGGTAAAGCGCGCACCTTCGTCGCCATTTTCTGTGACTGTCAATAATGCGGAGTGATATGTGTGACGTAGAACTGCTGATTAAAATAACAATGAAAATAGTCCCTTACGGCGGCAAATAACGCAGTACTGAGTCATTTTCTGCTTCCGCTACTACAGGTGTAGTAGGAAATAGTCCATTTAATGACCTATTGTCGACTATACGTGCCGATACAACCTTTTAATGCATAAGCACGGTAATCACAAGTTGAAATACCTTTAATATTGTCGTGTATTATATATTAGGTATATTACACTCATGAATTCGAACTAGTTTCGTCATAAATGATCATAGAGATGGCCGATGTACCGTGATTGGTATAATGACCAAGTTTGTAATGTCACACAGGTGTGTATACAACACACATAGGTCCGTTGAATGCAATCTGGCACACACAATCAAACCAGGAAACCAATTGTGAGAACTTGTGACTGAAATTGCTAATTTGCACTCGGTACACTTCCGTATGAGCTTGTATCAATACAGTACTTTCTTCCTAAACATGTTTTTGTTTGTGCATATGTACGGAGCCCCGCGGGGGACGTATACTTCTGTTTTTATTAATTCGTTCCCACGAAATAACAATTCGTTCCCTAAATGTAACAATTCGTTCCCACGAAATAACAATTCGTTCCCTCAATTTAACAATTCGTTCCCACGAATTAACAATTCGTCCCACGAATTAACAATTCGTTCCCTCAGTTTAACAATTCGTTCCCACAAATTAACAATTCGTTCCCACGGGAACGAATTGTTAATTCGTCGGAACGAATTGTTATATCATGGGAACGAATTGTTAATTCGAGGGAACGAATTGCTATATCGTGGGAACGAATTGTTAGTTCGAGGGAACGAATTGTTAAATTGAGGGAACGAATTGTCATTTCGTGGGAAGGAATTGTTAATTCGAGGGAACGAATTGCTATATAGTGCGAACGAATATTGTTAGTTCGAGGCAACAAATTGTTAAATTGAGGGAACGAATTGTTATTTCGTGGGAACTAATTAATAAAAAGAAATCCATGCCGGTATCCGTACATATGAGACAAGCCATGTGATTTTGTACGGGTACCTAAGAAAATGTGCGATATCTTGCGAACAATATTTACAAAATTTACGATATGTTCTGTGTAGGACGTCGTAATTCCGCATTTGCTATGGAAATTTCATCAAATTTCAACTTCATTTACAGAAAATATCACAATTTCTGTAACTATTTTTCAAGAAAAATCGCACACAATTATATTATATGGCTTGTCACATAATCATGTATTCGGTCACAATTGACGATGTTTGAAACAATCATCAATAATTCCCATGGCCAGTCATTTATGGCCAGTCTAACTCCTGAGATATGACTGGAGTAATGGGGAGTATGGCATTTATGGCCAGTCTAACTCCTGACATGTGACTGGAGAAATGGGGAGTATGGCATTTATGGTCAGTCTAACTCCTGATATGTGACATGGGTAGTATGGGGGAGTTATGAGGCATTTATGGTCAGTCATAAAACTCACTGTTATTTGTGACATGGAGTAATGGGGAGGTAATGGCATTTATGGTCAGTCTAAAAAACCCAAAAAAAAAACCCCCCCCCCACCCCCCCCCTGATATGTGACAATGGAGTAATGAGGGGTGTATAGGCAATATTTATGGTCAGTCTAAGAACTCCTGATATGTGACTGGGAGTAATGGTGGGAGGTATGGCATTTATGGTGAGTCTAACTCCTGATATGTGACTGGAGAAATGGGGAGTATGGCATTTATGGTCAGTCTAACTCCTGATATGTGACATGGAGTGTGACATGGAGTAATGGGAAGTATGGCATTTATGGTCAGTCTAACTCCTGATATGTGACATGGAGTAATGGGGAGTATGGCATTTATGGTCAGTCTAACTCCTGATATGTGACATGGAGTAATGGGGAGTATGGCATTTATGGTCAGTCTAACTCCTGATATGTGACATGGAGTAATGGGGAGTATGGCATTTATGGTCAGTCTAACTCCTGATATGTGACATGGAGTAATGGGGAGTATATATGGTCAGTCTAACTCCTGATATGTGACATGGAGTAATGGGGAGTATGGCATTCATTTATGGTCAGTCTAACTCCTGATATGTGACATGGAGAAATGGGGTGCATGTAATTTATGGTCAGTCTAACTCCTGATATGTGACTGGAGTAATGGGGTGTATGGCATTTATGGCCAGTCTAACTCCAGATATGTGACTGGAGAAATGGGGTGTATGGAATTTATGGCCAGTCTAACTCCGGATCTGTGACTGGAGTAATGGGGTGCATGGCATTTATGGCCAGTCTAACTCCAGATATGTGACTGGAGAAATGGGGTGTATGGAATTTATGGCCAGTCTAACTCCGGATCTGTGACTGGAGTAATGGGGTGCATGGCATTTATGGCCAGTCTACATGTAACTCCAGATATGTGACTGGAGAAATGGGGTGTATGGAATTTATGGCCAGTCTAACTCCGGATCTGTGACTGGAGTAATGGGGTGTATGGCATTTATGGCCAGTCTAACTCCAGATATGTGACTGGAGAAATGGGGTGTATGGAATTTATGGCCAGTCTAACTCCGGATCTGTGACTGGAGTAATAGGGTGTATGGCATTTATCGCCAGTCTAACTCCTGATATGTGACTGGAGTAATAGGGTGTATGGCATTTATGGCCAGTCTAACTCCGGATCTGTGACTGGAGAAATGGGGTGAATGGCATTTATGGCCAGTCTAACTCCTGATATGTGACTGGAGTAATGGGGTGTATGGTATTTATCGCCAGCCGGAGTAATGGGGTGTATGGTATTTATCGCCAGCCTAACTCCTGATATGTGACTGGAGAAATGGGGTGTATGTCATTTATGGCCAGTCTAACTCCTGATATGTGACTGGAGTAATGGGGTGTATGTCATTTATGGCCAGTCTAACTCCTGATATGGGACTGGAGTAATGGGGTGTATGGCATTTATGGCCAGTCTAACTCCTGATATGTGACTGGAGTAATGGGGAGTATGGCATTTATGGCCAGTCTAACTCCTGATATGTGACTGGAGAAATGGGGTGTATGTCATTTATGGCCAGTCTAACTCCTGATATGGGACTGGAGACATGGGGAGTATGGCATTTATGGCCAGTCTAACTCCTGATATGTGACTGGAGTAATGGGGTGTATGTCATTTATGGCCAGTCAAACTCCTGATATGGGACTGGAGTAATGGGGTGTATGGCATGTATGGCCAGTCTAACTCCTGATATGTGACTGGAGTAATGGGGAGTATGGCATTTATGGCCAGTCTAACTCCCGACATGTGAATGGAGTAATGGGGTGTATGGCATTTATGGCCAGTCTAACTCTTGATATGGGACTGGAGTAATGGGGTGTATGGCATTTATGGCCAGTCTAACTCCTGATATGGGAATGGAGTAATGGGGAGTATGGAATTTATGGCCAGTCTAACTCCTGATATGTGACTGGAGTAATGGGGAGTATGGCACTTATGGCCAGTCTAACTCTCGACATGTGACTGGAGAAATGGGGTGTATTGTATTTATGGCCAGTCTAACTCCTGATCTGTGACTGGAGTAGTGGGGTGTATGGCCTATATTGCCATTCTAACTCACGATATGTGACTGAAGTAATGGGGTGTATGGCATTTATGGCCAGTCTAACTCCTGATATGTGACTGGAGTAATGGGGTGTATGGCATTTATGGCCAGTCTACCTCCTGATCTGTGACTGGAATAATGGGGTGTATGGCATTTATGGCCAGTCCAACTCTTGATCTGTGACTGGAGTAATGGGGAGTATGGCATTTATGACCAGTCCAACTCCTGATCTGTGACTGGATTAATGGGGTGTATGGCATTTATGGTCAGTCTAAATCCTGATATGTGACTGGAGTAATGGGGTGTATGGCATTTATGGCCAGTCTAACTCCAGATATGTGACTGGAGTAATGAGGTGTATAGCATTTATGGCCAGTCTAACTCCTGATATGTGACTGGAGTTATGGGGTGTATGGCATTGATTACCAGTCTAACTCCTGATATGTGACTGGAGTAATGGGGCGTATGGCATTTATGGCCAGTCTCACTCCTGATATGTGACTGGAGTAATGGGGTGTATGGCATTTATGGCCAGTCTAACTCCTGATATGTGACTGGAGTTATGGGATGTATGGCATTTATGGCCAGTCTAACTCCTGACATGTGACTGGGAAAATGGTGTGTATGGCATGTATGGCCAGTCTAACTCCTGACATGTGACTGGGAAAATGGGGTGTATGGCATGTATGGCCAGTCTAACTCCTGATATGTGACTGGAGTAATGGGGTGTATGGCATTTGTTGCCAGTCTAACTCCTGATATGTGACTGGTGTAATGGCATTTATGGCCAGTCTAACTCCTGATATGTGACTGGAGTAATGGGGTGTATGGCATTTATGGCCAGTCTAACTCCTGATCTGTGACTGGATTAATAGGATGTATGCCATTTATGGCCAGTCTAAATCCTGATATGTGACTGGAGTAATGGGGAGAATGCCATTTATGGATTGTCTAACTCCTGATATGTGACTGGAGAAATGGGGTGTATGGCATTTATTGCCAATCTAACTCCTGATATGTGACTAAAGTAATGGGGTGTATGACATTTATGGCCAGTCTAACTCCTGATATGTGACTGGAGTAATGGGGTGTATGACATTTGTGGCCAGTCTAACTCCGAATCTGTGACTGGAGAAATGGGGTGTATGGCATTTATGGCCAGTGTAACTCCTGATATGTGACTGGAGTAATGGGGTGTATGGTATTTATCGCCAGTCTAACTCCTGATATGTGACTGGAGTAATGGGATGTATGTCATTTATGGCCAGTCTAACTCCTGATATGGGACTGGAGTAATGGGGTGTATGGCATGTAAGACCAGTCTAACTCCTGAGCTGTGACTGGATTAATGGGGTGTATGGCATTTATGGTCAGTCTAAATCCTGATATGTGACTGGAGTAATGGGGTGTATGGAATTTATGGCCAGTCTAACTCCTGATATGTGACTGGAGTAATGAGGTGTATAGCATTTATGGCCAGTCTAACTCTTGATATGTGACTGGAGTAATGGGGTGTATGTCATTTATGGCCAGTCAAACTCCTGACATGTGACTGGGAAAATGGGGTGTATGGCATGTATGGCCAGGCTAACTCCTGATATGTGACTGGAGTAATGGGGTGTATGGCATTTGTCGCCAGTCTAACTCCTGATATGTGACTGGTGTAATGGCATTTATGGCCAGTCTAACTCCTGATATGTGACTGGAGTAATGGGGTGTATGGCATTTATGGCCAGTCTAACTCCTGATCTGTGACTAGATTAATAGGGTGTATGGCATTTATGGCCAGTCTAACTCCTGATATGTGACTGGAGTAATGGGGAGTATGGAAAGTATGGCCAGTCTAACTCCTGATATGTGACTGGAGAAATGGGGTGTATGGCATTTATTGCCAGTCTAACTCCTGATATGTGACTGGAGTAATGGGGTGTATGACATTTATGGCCAGTCTAACTCCTGATCTGTGACTGGAGTAATGGGGAGTATGACATTTATGGCCAGTCTAACTCCTGATGTGTGACTGGAGAAATGGTTTGTATGGCATTTATGGCCAGTCTAACTCCTGATATGTGACTGGAGTAATGGGGTGTATGGCATTTATGCCCAGTGTAACTCCTGATATGTGACTGGAGTAATGGGGTGTATGTCATTTATGGCCAGTCTAACTCCTGATATGTGATTGGAGTAATGGGGTGTATGTCATTTATGGTCAGTTAAACTCCTGATATGTGACTGGAGTAATGGGGAGTATGGCATTTATGGCCAGTCTAACTCCTGATATGTGACTAGAGTAATGGGGTGTATGGCATTTATCGCCAGTCTAACTCCGGATCTGTGACTGGATAAATGGGGTGTATGGCATTTATGGCCAGTCTAACTCCTGATATGTGACTGGAGTAATGGGGAGTATGGCATTAATGGCCAGTCTAACTCCTGATATGTGACTGGATAAATGGGGTGTATGGCATTGATTGCCAGTCTAACTCCTGATATGTGACTGGAGTAATGGGGTGTATGGCATTTATGGCCAGTCTCACTCCTGATATGTGACTGGAGTAATGGGGTGTATGGCATTTATGGCCAGTCAAACTCCTGATATGTGACTGGAATTATGGGATGTATGACATTTATGGCCAGTCTAACTCCTGACATGTCACTGGGAAAATGGGGTGTATGGCATGTATGGCCAGTCTAACTCCTGATCTGTGACTGGAGTAATGGGATGTATGGCATTTGTCGCCAGTCTAACTCCTGATATGTGACTGGTGTAATGGCATTTATGGCCAGTCTAACTCCTGATATGTGACTGGAGTAATGGGGTGTATGGCATTTATGGCCAGTCTCACTCCTGATATCTGACTGGAGTAATGGGGTGTATGTCATTTATGGCCAGTCTAACTCCTGACATGTGACTGGGAAAACGGGGTGTATGGCATTTATGGCCAGTCTAACTCCTGATATGTGACTAGAGTAATGGGATGTATGGCATTTATTGCCAGTCTAACTCCTGATATGTGACTGGAGTAATGGGGTGTATATGCATTATGGCCAGTCTAACTCCTGATATGTGACTGGAGAATGGGGAGTGATGACATTTATGGCCAGTCTAACTCCTGATATGTGACTGGAGTAATGGGGTGTATGGCATTTATGGCCAGTCTCACTCCTGATATCTGACTGGAGTAATGGGGTGTATGTCATTTATGGCCAGTCTAACTCCTGACATGTGACTGGGAAAACGGGGTGTATGGCATTTATGGCCAGTCTAACTCCTGATATGTGACTAGAGTAATGGGGTGTATGGCATTTATTGCCAGTCTAACTCCTGATATGTGACTGGAGTAATGGGGTGTATGGCATGTATGGCCAGTCTAACTCCTGATATGTGACTGGAGTAATGGGGAGTATGACATTTATGGCCAGTCTAACTCCTGATATGTGACTGGAGTAATGGGGTGTATGGCATTTATGGCCAGTCTAACTCCTGATCTGTGACCTGATATGTGACTAGAGTAATGGGGTGTATGACATTTATGGCCAGTCTAACTCCTGACCTGTGACAGGATTAGTGGGGTGTATGGCATTTATTACCAGTCTAACTCCTGATCTGTGACAGGATTAGTGGTGTGTATGGCATTTATGGTCAGTCTAAATCCTGATGTGACTGGATAATGGGGTGTATGGCATTTATGGCCAGTCTAACTCCTGATATGTGACTGGAGTAAGTGGTGTATGGCATTTATGGCCAGTCTAACTCCTGATATGTGACTGGAGTAATGGGGTGTATGCATTTATGGCCAGTCTAACTCCTGACATGTGACTGGGAAAATGGGGTGTATGGCATGTATGGCCAGTCTAACTCCTGATATGTGACTGGAGTAATGGGGTGTATGGCATTTATGGCCAGTCTAACTCCTGATATGTGACTGGAGTAATGGGGTGTATGGCATTTATGGCCAGTCTAACTCCTGATCTGTGACTGGATAAATGGGTTGTATGGCATTGATGGCCAGTCTAACTCCTGATATGTGACTGGAGTAATGGGGTGTATGGCATTTATGACCAGTCTAACTCCTGATCTGTGACTGGATTAGTGGGGTGTATGGCATTTATGGTCAGTCTAAATCCTGATATGTGACTGGAGTAATGGGGTGTATGGCATGTATGGCCAGTCTAACTCCTGATATGTGACTAGAGTAATGGGGTGTATGGCATTTATGGCCAGTCTAACTCCTGATATCTGACTGGAGTAATGGGGTGTATGTCATTTATGGCCAGTCTAACTCCTGATATGTGACTGGAGTAATGAGGTGTATAGCATTTATGGCCTGTCTAACTCTTGATATGTGACTGGAGTAATGGGGTGTATGTCATTTATGGCCAGTGTAACTCCTGACATGTGACTGGGAAAATGGGGTGTATGGCATTTATGGCCAGTCTAACTCCTGATATGTGACTGGAGTAATGGGGTGTATGTCATTTATGGCCAGTCTAACTCCTGACATGTGACTGGAGTAATGGTGTGTATGGCATGTATGGCCAGTCTAACTCCTGACATGTGACTGGGAAAATGGGGTGTATGGCATGTATGGCCAGTCTAACTCCTGATATGTGACTGGAGTAATGGGGTGTATGGCATTTGTCGCCAGTCTAACTCCTGATATGTGACTGGTGTAATGGCATTTATGGCCAGTCTAACTCCGGATATGTCACTGGAGTAATGGGGTGTATGGCATTTATGGCCAGTCTAACTCCTGACATGTGACTGGAGTAATGGGGAGTATGACATTTATCGTCAGTCTAACTCCTGATATGTGACTGGAGAAAGGGGGTGTATGGCATTTATTGCCAGTCTACAACTCCAGATCATGTTGATTGGAATAATGGGGTAGGGTGTAATGGCATTTAATGGCCAGTCTAACCTCCTGATATGTGGACTGGAGTAATGGGGAGTATGACAATTTATGGCCAGTTATTAACTCCTGATATGGTGACTGGAAAAAATGGGAAATTGGGTTAATTTGGCAGTTATGGCCAGTCTAAACTCCTGATAATATGACTGGAGTAATGGGGTGTAAATGGCATTCATAGGCCAGTAAATAACACCTGATATATGAACTGGAGGTAGTAATAGGGTTTATGGGGCAATGGTCTATGGCCAAGTCCAACTCCTGATATCTGACTGGTAGTAATTGGGGTGTTATGTCATTTATGGCCAGTCTAACTCCTGACATGTGACTGGGAAAACGGGGTGTATGGCATTTATGGCCAATCTAACTCCTGATATGTGACTAGAGTAATGGGGTGTATGGCATTTATGGCCAGTCTAACTTGTGATCTGTGACTGGAGTAATGGGGTGTATGGCATTTATGGCCAGTCTCACTCCTGATATGTGACTGGAGTAATGGGGTGTATGGCATGCATGGCCAGTCTAACTCGTGATATGTGACTGGAGTAATGGGGTGTATGGCATTTATGGTCAGTCTAACTCCTGATCTGTGACTGTATTAATGGGGTGTATGGCATTTATGGCCAGTCTAACTCCTGATATGTGACTGGTATAATGGGTTGTATGGCATTGATGGCCAGTCTAACTCCTGATATGTGACTGGAATAATGGGGAGTATGGCATTTATGGCCAGTCTAACTCCTGATATGTGACTGTAATAATGGGGTGTATGGCATTTATGGCCAGTCTAACTCATGATATGTGATTGGAGTAATGGGGTGTATGGCATTTATGGCCAGTCTAACTCCTGATCTGTGACTGGATTAATAGGGTGTATGGCATTTATGGCCAGTCTAACTCCGGATATGTCACTGGAGTAATGGGGAGTATGGCATTTATAGCCAGTCTAACTCCTGATATGTGACTGGAGTAATGGGGTGTATGGCATGTATGGCCAGTCTAACCCCTGATATGTGACTGGAGTAATGGGGAGTATGGTATGTATGGCCAGTCTAACACCTGACATGTGACTGGAGTAATGGGGTGTATGGCATTGATGGCCAGTCTAACTCCTGATATGTGACAGGAGTAATAGAGTGTATGGCATTTATGACCAGTCTAACTCTGATATGTAGACTGAAGTAATGGGGCAGTATGGCATTTATGCCAGTCTAACTCCACTGATATGTGGACTGGAATAATGTGTATGGCTATTTATTGGCCAGTCTAACTCCGGATATGTGACTAGTAATAGTGGGGTGTATGGCAATTTATGGAATCTCATCCTCTCGTTATATCTGTATATGTGACTGGAGTAATGGAGTGTATGTCATTTATGGCCAGTCTAACTCCTGACATGTGACTGGAGTAATGGTGTGTATGGCATGTATGGCCAGTCTAACTCCTGACATGTGACTGGGAAAATGGGGTGTATGGCATGTATGGCCAGTCTAACTCCTGATATGTGACTGGAGTAATGGGGTGTATGGCATTTGTCGCCAGTCTAACTCCTGATATGTGACTGGTGTAATGGCATTTATGGCCAGTCTAACTCCGGATATGTCACTGGAGTAATGGGGTGTATGGCATTTATGGCCAGTCTAACTCCTGACATGTGACTGGAGTAATGGGGAGTATGACATTTATCGCCAGTCTAACTCCTGATATGTGACTGGAGAAAGGGGGTGTATGGCATTTATTGCCAGTCTAACTCCTGATATGTGACTGGAGTAATGGGGTGTATGGCATTTATGGCCAGTCTAACTCCTTATCTGTGACTGGAGTAACAGGGAGTATGACATTTATGGCCAGTCTAACTCCTGATATGTGACTGGAGAAATGGGTTGTATGGCATTTATGGCCAGTCTAACTCCTGATATGTGACTGGAGTAATGGGGTGTATGTCATTTATGGCCAATCTAACTCCTGATATGTGACTGGAGTAATGGGGTGTATGTCATTTATGGTCAGTCTAACTCCTGATATGTGACTGGAGTAATGGGGTGTATGTCATTTATGGCCAGTCTAACTCCTGATATGTGACTGGAGTAATGGGGTGTATGTCATTTATGGTCAGTCTAACTCCTGATATGTGAGTGGAGTAATGGGGAGTATGGCATTTATGGTCAGTCTAACTCCGGATATGTGATTGGAATAATGGGGTGTATGGCATTTATGGCCAGTCTAACTCCTGATATGTGACTGGAGTAATGGGGTGTATGGCATTTATGGCCAGTCTAACTCCTGATACGTGACTGGATTAATAGAGTTTATGGCATTGATGGCCAGTCTAACTCCAGATATGTGACTGGAGTAATGGGGTGTATGGCATTTATGACCAGTCTAACTCCTGATACGTGGCTGGATTAATAGTGTATGGCATTTATGGACAGTCTAACTCCTGATATGTGACAGGAGTAATGGGGAGTATGGCATTTATGGCCAGTCTAACTCCTGATATGTGACTGGAGTAATGGGGTGAATGGCATGTATGGCCAGTCTAACTCCTGATATGTGACTAGAGTAATGGGGTGTATGGCATTTATGGCCAGTCTAACTCCTGATACGTGACTGGATTAATAGAGTGTATGGCATTTATGGCCAGTCTAACTCCTGATATGTGACTGGAGTAATGGGGTGTATGGCATTTATTGCCAGTCTAACTCCTGATATGTGACTGGAGTAATGGGGTGTATGGCATGTATGGCCAGTCTAACTCCTGATATGTGACTGGAGTAATGGGGAGTATGACATTTATGGCCAGTCTAACTCCTGATATGTGACTCGAGTAATGGGGTGTATGGCATTTATGGCCAGTCTAACTCCTGATCTGTGACCTGATATGTGACTAGAATAATGGGGTGTATGGCATTTATGGCCAGTCTAACTCCTGACCTGTGACAGGATTAGTGGGGTGTATGGCATTTATTACCAGTCTAACTCCTGATCTGTGACAGGATTAGTGGTGTGTATGGCATTTATGGTCAGTCTAAATCCTGATATGTGACTGGAGTAATGGGGTGTATGGCATTTATGGCCAGTCTAACTCCTGATATGTGACTGGAGTAATGGGGTGTATGGCATTTATGGCCAGTCTAACTCCTGATATGTGACTGGAGTAATGGGGTGTATGTCATTTATGGCCAGTCTAACTCCTGACATGTGACTGGGAAAATGGGGTGTATGGCATGTATGGCCAGTCTAACTCCTGATATGTGACTGGAGTAATGGGGTGTATGGCATTTATGGCCAGTCTAACTCCTGATATGTGACTAGAGTAATGGGGTGTATGGCATTTATTGCCAGTCTAACTCCTGATATGTGACTGGAGTAATGGGGTGTATGGCATTTATGGCCAGTCTAACTCCTGATCTGTGACTGGATAAATGGGTTGTATGGCATTGATGGCCAGTCTAACTCCTGATATGTGACTGGAGTAATGGGGTGTATGGCATTTATGACCAGTCTAACTCCTGATCTGTGACTGGATTAGTGGGGTGTATGGCATTTATGGTCAGTCTAAATCCTGATATGTGACTGGAGTAATGGGGTGTATGGCATGTATGGCCAGTCTAACCCCTGATATGTGACTGGAGTAATGGGGAGTATGGTATGTATGGCCAGTCTAACACCTGACATGTGACTGGAGTAATGGGGTGTATGGCATTGATGGCCAGTCTAACTCCTGATATGTGACAGGAGTAATAGAGTGTATGGCATTTATGACCAGTCTAACTCTTGATATGTGACTGGAGTAATGGGGAGTATGGCATTTATAGCCAGTCTAACTCCTGATATGTGACTGGATTAATGGGGTGTATGTCATTTATGGTCAGTCTAACTCCCGATATGTGACTGAAGTAATGGGGAGTATGGCATTTATGGCCAGTCTAACTCCTGATATGTGACTGGAATAATGGGGTGTATGGCATTTATTGCCAGTCTAACTCCGGATCTGTGACTGGAGAAATGGGGTGTATGGCATTTATGGCCAGTCTAACTCCTGATATGTGACTGGAGTAATGGCGTGTATGACATTTATGGCCAGTCTAACTCCTGATATGTGACTGGAGTAATAGGGAGTATGGCTGGCATTTATGGCCAATCTAACTCCTGATCTGACTGGATTAGTGGGGTGTATGGCAATTATGGTCAGTCTAAATCCTGATATGTGACTGGAGTAATGGAGTGTATGTCATTTATGGCCAGTCTAACTCCTGACATGTGACTGGAGTAATGGTGTGTATGGCATGTATGGCCAGTCTAACTCCTGACATGTGACTGGGAAAATGGGGTGTATGGCATGTATGGCCAGTCTAACTCCTGATATGTGACTGGAGTAATGGGGTGTATGGCATTTGTCGCCAGTCTAACTCCTGATATGTGACTGGTGTAATGGCATTTATGGCCAGTCTAACTCCGGATATGTCACTGGAGTAATGGGGTGTATGGCATTTATGGCCAGTCTAACTCCTGACATGTGACTGGAGTAATGGGGAGTATGACATTTATCGCCAGTCTAACTCCTGATATGTGACTGGAGAAAGGGGGTGTATGGCATTTATTGCCAGTCTAACTCCTGATATGTGACTGGAGTAATGGGGTGTATGGCATTTATGGCCAGTCTAACTCCTTATCTGTGACTGGAGTAACAGGGAGTATGACATTTATGGCCAGTCTAACTCCTGATATGTGACTGGAGAAATGGGTTGTATGGCATTTATGGCCAGTCTAACTCCTGATATGTGACTGGAGTAATGGGGTGTATGTCATTTATGGCCAATCTAACTCCTGATATGTGACTGGAGTAATGGGGTGTATGTCATTTATGGTCAGTCTAACTCCTGATATGTGACTGGAGTAATGGGGTGTATGTCATTTATGGCCAGTCTAACTCCTGATATGTGACTGGAGTAATGGGGTGTATGTCATTTATGGTCAGTCTAACTCCTGATATGTGAGTGGAGTAATGGGGAGTATGGCATTTATGGTCAGTCTAACTCCTGATATGTGATTGGAATAATGGGGTGTATGGCATTTATGGCCAGTCTAACTCCTGATATGTGACTGGAGTAATGGGGTGTATGGCATTTATGGCCAGTCTAACTCCTGATACGTGACTGGATTAATAGAGTGTATGGCATTGATGGCCAGTCTAACTCCAGATATGTGACTGGAGTAATGGGGTGTATGGCATTTATGACCAACTCCTGATACGTGGCTGGATTAATAGTGTATGGCATTTATGGACAGTCTAACTCCTGATATGTGACAGGAGTAATGGGGAGTATGGCATTTATGGCCAGTCTAACTCCTGATATGTGAATGGAGTAATGGGGTGAATGGCATGTATGGCCAGTCTAACTCCTGATATGTGACTAGAGTAATGGGGTGTATGGCATTTATGGCCAGTCTAACTCCTGATACGTGACTGGATTAATAGAGTGTATGGCATTTATGGCCAGTCTAACTCCTGATATGTGACTGGAGTAATGGGGTGTATGGCATTTATGGTCAGTCTAACTCCTGATATGTGAGTGGAGTAATGGGGAGTATGGCATTTATGGTCAGTCTAACTCCTGATATGTTATTGGAATAATGGGGTGTATGACATTTATGGCCATCTAACCCATGAGAAATGTGTATGGCATATGGCCAGTCTAACTCCTGATATATGACTGGAGTAATGGGGTTTATGGCATCTATGGCCAGTCTAACTCCTGATCTCTGACCTGATATGTGACTAGAGTAATGGGGTGTATGGCATTTATGGCCAGTCTAACTCCTGATCTGTGACTGGAGTAATGGGGTGTATGGCATTTATGGCCAGTCTCACTCCTGATATGTGACTGGAGTAATGGGGTGTATGGCATGTATGGCCAGTCCAACTCGTGATATGTGACTGGAGTAATGGGGTGTATGGCATTTATGGTCAGTCTAACTCCTGATCTGTGACTGTATTAATGGGGTGTATGGCATTTATGGCCAGTCTAACTCCAGATATGTGACTGTTGTAATGGGTTGTATGGCATTGATGGCCAGTCTAACTCCGTGAATATAAGTGGATGAATTAATGGGGAGTATGGCATTTATGGCCAGTCTAACTCCTGATATGTGACTGTAATAATGGGGTGTATGGCATTTATGGCCAGTCTAACTCATGATATGTGATTGGAGTAATGGGGGTGTATGGCATTGATGGCCAGTCTAAACTCTGATATGTGACTGGATAATGGGAAGTTGCATTTATGGCAGGTCTATGACCATGGTCTAACTCCTTATAACTGAATGTATGGCATTTTATGGCCAGTCTAACCTGTATGTGAGGAGGGTAATGGGTGTATGACATTTATGGCCAGTCTAACTCCCTTGATATGTGACTGGAGTAAATGGGGAGGGTTAGGCCATATGGCAGTCTAACTGGCCTTATTGTGGATGGAGTAATAGGGACCTGATATGACAATTTATGGCCAGTTAACTCACCGATAATGGGGTGACTGGAGAAATGTCAATGGCCATTTAATGGCAGGTAACTCCTGATGATGGGGGTGACTGGAAGTAAAGGGGTGTAATGTATTTATGCCATTAACTCTGTATGTGATGTAATGGGGTGTATGTCAGTTTTAATGGTCAGTCTAACTCCACTGATATGTGACTTGGAGTAATGGGGTTGTATGTTATGGCATTTATTGGCCAGTCTAACTCCTGATATGTGACTGGAGTAATGGGGTGGTATGTCATTTATGGTCAGTCTAACTCCTGATATGTGGAGGTGGAGTAATGGGGAGTATGGCATTTATGGTCAGTCTAACTCCTGATATGTGAATTGGACTAATGGGGTGTATGGCATTTATGGGCCAGTCTTTAACTCAATGATATGTGACTGGAGTAATGGGGTGTATGGCATTTTATGGCCAGTCTAACTATGATACGTGACTGGATTAATAGAGTGTATGGCATTTATGGCAGTCTAACTCCAGATAATGATGAGTAGAGTTAATGGGGGTGTATGGCATTTTATGACCAGTCTTAACTCCTGATACGTGGCTGGATTAATAGTGTATGGCATTTATGGACAGTCTAACTCCTGATATGTGACAGGAGTAATTGGGAGTATGGCATTTATGGCCAGTCTTAACTCCTGATATGTGACTGGAGGTGTAATGGGAGTGATGGCTATGTATGGCCAGTCTTAACTCCTGATATGTGACTAGAGTAATGGGGTGTATGAGCATTTATGGCCATGTCTAACTCCTGATACGTGACTGGATTAATAGAGTGTATGGCATTTATGGCCAGTCTAACTCCTGATATGTGACTGGAGTAATGGGGTGTATGGCATTTATGACCAGTCTAACTCCTGATACGTGACTGGATTAATAGAGTGTATGGCATTTATGGCCAGTCTAACTCCTGATATGTGACTGGAGTAATGGGGTGTATGGCATTTATGACCAGTCTAACTCCTGATACGTGACTGGATTAATAGAGTATCATGGAATTTATGGCCAGTCTAACTCCTGATATGTGACTGGAGTAATGGGGTGTATGGCATTTATGACCAGTCTAACTCCTGATACGTGACTGGAGTAATGGGGTGTATGGCATGTATGGCCAGTCTAACTCCTGATATGTGACTGGAGTAATGGGGTGTATGGCATTTATCGCCAGTCTAACTCCTGATCTGTGACTGGAGTAATGGCGTGTATGGCATTTATCGCCAGTCCAACTCCTGATTTGTGACTGGAGTAATGGGGTGTATGGCATTTGTCGCCAGTCTAACTACTGATCTGTGACTGGAGAAATGTGTACCTCCTGATCAGATAATAGCACCATCACATATAGCCTGATACAAGTCTAAATTGTTCATTATTAGCATATACATGTTCAATGTACCAACTTGGTGAGTCGAGAAAGCATTAACACAAATGGATGTCCCCGACAAAAAACTTTTAATTTTTTTGACCTTGAGCACAGAGGCCACATGGTGGGTGGGCTACAGAATGAAATTTGAAAATATGGATGATGACAAATAAGTGTATGAAGTCTCAATCCCTATCAACAGCTAAGGTCATGTAAGGCCGGGCAAACAGGTTCGATCCCATTTGAACCTGCTCCATTGGGGGGGAAATCCCAAAGTCAGAACAGAATATGTGTATCGAGAACAAATATATTCAGCCCTGAAATTAGACTAACTGGACTTGGTGCCAGGTCCATACCACACCAAAGTCACTTGGCCCCTTTCCCTAAAATAGGATTACAAATAATCGGAATACTCACATAAGGGGTATAACCTGATTCGACTGTCACATACAAAATGCCAAAGACGTACGTGAGGGACGAACCAGGTCTCCAGTCGGGATTCCATTAAGGATGAACCACAATCGTTAAATTACCCATCGCATGCACCCACCTGCCACCCACCTAAACATTGTGTCACAGGTAGATAATTACTAATGTACACCATCTGGAGTTATCTTTCTTGCACAAGACATGCATTTAGTTCAGGACGTATACATGTGTGAAGTTTCATGAAAATACTCCAGACGATATATTACTTAAAGTTCGGAAAAGGACTTAACCCATTCAACACCACAGGCCTGTATAGTGGTATTGGCAAACAGTGTAGATCCAGATGAGACGGATTGGATTGGTTGCAAAATTAACATATGAAATTCCATTCCAGTTCCTTAGTTTGTTTGTTTATTGGTGTTTAACAGCCTATCAACAGTTACGGTCATGTAAGGCCGGGCCAACGAGTTTGATCCTGTATTTGTATTTTATTTAACCTGCTGCATTGGGGAGGGGGGGGATCCCAAAATCAGAACGTAATATTTACATTGAGTTCCATAGAGGTGAAATGGTTAAACCAACAAGGTTAAAGGGAGATAACAGAAAAAGTGTGAAATCCAGCCATCTTCCTTGCACAAGACATAATGTTTATTCATCCAGCTGAGATGATTATCGTGAAATAATGTGCAAATAATTGGGTCCTTCCACTAAACAAAGTGAGAATAGAGGAATTCCAGTATTGTTTTCATACTATCCCAACATGCACTGGAATATCACACATGACATGAAATACATGTACATATAGGTTATTGAATCGGTATACAAATATATTTTGGTGATTTTGTTCGTTTGACCAAACAAACAAGTCATCGAAATATATTTCCGTACAGATTGAATAATTGATTTATTATATATTTCCATATTAATTGGAACCATCTATATGTATATCCAATTTTTGACAAAACAAATTAATTGATTGATTGATTGGTGTTATCAACAGCTATGGTCATTTAAGGACGGGCCAATGGGTTGGACAATCCCGTATTTAAGCTGTCCATAATGAGGGAAATTCCCAAAATCAAAACTGAATATATACAGAAAAATATATATTCAGCCCTGAAATTAGAAATCCTGACCTGGCGACAGGTCCATTCCACACCACAGTTACTTAGCTCCAACCCAAAAAGTAATATGAGCAGCACTAATCATATTATTTTTAATGGGGTATAACAGGATGACGTTCTCAAGTATCAGAAATTATTTTTCAAAATATAAAATCGGGCATTAAAATAAATAATATTCTAGATCAGGCCTCGGCAAATTCTTAATTTTCCATCGTCCAGATTTGATTTCAAGACAACATTCCTATATGTTTTAATGTTTATGCCACACTGTCTCTTCAACTTACTACTCGTACAGATTAAAATTCATTCGCGGATGAGTGGATTTATCAAGGCCTGTAGATGACGATAATTGATGTATATTTAGTTTTGATGGGTTACATATAAATAGCTGTTATGATGTTACTTCCTTCATTACATGGTTTTGTTTGTTTGTTTATTCGTGTTTAACGGCCTATCAACAGCTAATGTCATTTAAGGCCGGGCCAACAGGTTCGATCCCGCATTTAACCTGCTGTATTGTGGGGGGGGGCCTATGGCCTATGCTCAATAAATGTAAATCCAATAATTGTTTTAATACAAGAAAACAGTGTTAATGTGATATTTACAGACATAATTTTGCACATACGAACATTTTAGTCGTACAAAGTTTAGTCCCAGGTCTCCAGTCGGATTCCGGTATGGATGAACCCTGATCGTTAAACTACCCATCGCATCCTCCCACCTGCCACTCAGTACTTGGTTTGTAAGCCACACCCTGATATTGCACAATCTATACATCTATACAAACTATACATGTAGTTTACATATGGAAAACAAACATATTTCTGCATACACATATATTTGTGGCTGTGACTGGCGAAATGATGGGACTTATGGCTTTTGCGACCAGTGTAGATCCAGATCAGCCTGTGCATCCGCACAGTCTGATCAGGATCTGCACTGTTCGCTATTCCATCAATGAAACACCCATCATGCTTGTAACAAGCAATATATATTGTTATCTACAGGAGCCACAATGGCCACAAATGGCCATATGCCCCATTTCTCCAGTCACAGCCACATTTCCTTTTTATACAAACATGCACAAGTTTGTGTAAGTTTTAGGAAATGCATTTATTCTCATAGTAGCCCCCCTCCTATAGTTGCATTCTAAATATGCTATTTTCACATACAAAATATATTTAAAGTACAGTCTACACTCGTTTACTCAAAGTCGGTTAAGTCGAATTCCCTCGTTACATCGAATTCGTGTCCAAGTCCCGTTTCAGATCCTATTATTTTCAATGTAACTGGCTACTGTTACGTCGAATTTCGTTACGTCAAATTTTCGCCAATTCGAACTAATTGTTAGGTCCCGAACACAGAAATAGAGTATTTCACTGTTGTTAAGTCGAAGTGTGAGTTTGCGCTCGAAGTGCGAATTCGCGGCGCCAATTTACCGGAACAAAGACTGGACTTGTTTACCTGTGTAAACAAACTTTGAATACGTGTTAAAGGTGATTTAATCGACACCAATTAAACTTAGCTCATCTGATTTAATCACCAGTGATCTACTGCGGTCATTTATGGAGTCACATGACAACTCTGACAAAGTGTTGCCGGCCATGGCATTATTGGATCGTTTTGTGAGCAAAGTCTATCTTTCTCGAATTCACAACAATCGAACATTGCTGACTTTTTCCGGAAGGCGGATATTACCGAGTCGGACGGAGTGTAAACTGTGACCAACGTGGGCCGTTTCGAACTGGGGCCGAATTGGACTAGGGCTGTTTGATCACCCGCCAATTAATAAATTCTGTGTGTATATATAATCAAGACCGGTATGCACAACAACTTGTTAATTTCCGATTTACATGCTTTATTTATTAAACATAATAAAATGTTACTTTACTGCTTTGTTTTGTCTTTTCTTGTTCCACCCTGATAATACAGATGTATATACATGTACTTAGTTTGACTACACACATGCGTGTATAGGCAAACGTAAGTAAACACATTAAAGTTGCAAAAGTGTAACTCCTGTGTGTCACAGGTCGTATGGGAGTTGCGTTCCGTAACGTGTATGGCAATATTTCAAGCTCCTGTTCAGATTTTGCTACGTCGAACTTCAGTTTACTCGAAGTATTCATCACAGTCCGACGGACTTCGAGTAATGGAGCGTAGACTGTATGTGAAAATAACATATTGCATAGCCCGGGGGTGTAGTAATTAGAATAAATGTGGTATGAATTTCCTTTCATCCCTCCTGTTCTGCCACCCGATACAAGTTACTGTCTGGCAAAATGAACCGTACAACATTTGCAACCATTGTAGGTCTTGGACCTCCAGCAGATTCACTCAGTCGGCAGACTACTTCAGTGACTTGTCATATATGAAACGAAGGTCCGAGGTCTGCCGGTTACCGGTGTCTTTGGCAGATTGGTCGATTAATTGATTTTACGTCTGTTCAACCACAATATAATATACAGGACTGTGACTGGAGAAATTGGGCCTAGGTATTTGTGACCTGTGCAGACCCAGATCAGCTTGATCAGGGTCTGAACTGTTAGCTATTCCGTCAGTAAAACATCTATCCTACATCTAAGAAACTGCATAGATCTTCATACGGTTGCTGTACCACGTTAGAAAATCAGGGGCCCGTTTCACTAAACTTCTTACGACTAAAATGTTCGTAAATGCAAATTGAGGATCGTCTGTAAATTTCAATTGATGGATTTACATTTATTGAGCATAGGCTGCATATGCAGCCTATGCTCAATAAATGTAAATCCAATAATTGTTTACAAGCAAACATTGTTAATGTGAAATTTACAGACTATCATAATTTTGCACTTATGAACAATTTAGTCGTACAAAGTTCAGTGAAATGGCCCCCAGGAGCTAGACTGGTCACAAATGTCATACACCTCATTTCTTCAATGACAAACACGTATGTATATAGGAATACACCTGTACGAGCTAAAAGATTTCGCAGTGAAATCACAATAATCATCTTATGTCAGGTGCCTTTAACCTTTTCACCCCTGGTATGGATTTTGATATGTTAATTTTGCAACCAATCCAATGTCACAAAATGATTTCCATAATAGTCCATTTATGAAAAGGGGTGTGTTTTTATGCTCAAAAACATGAAAATTACTTGCAAAAAAGTGCAGATCCTGACCTGCGAGGATTGGTGGAAATCCATATGTCCGTACAAACTTGTTACCGTGCAACTAAGTTGTTGCACGGAAACAAGTTTGTATGGACATATGGATGGACAAGCCCAACACTGTATGTCCCAGTCGTAGATTTGAGGTAACCTGGCAAGCTACCAGCCCTTCCAGCAGTGAAAAAAAAAAAAAGGATTTTTTTCAAAAAAATATAGGACACTATATCTGGCCTCCCAACACCCCTTCTAGCCAGCCGCGTTCCACCACAAATCATTTATTTGTGCAAATAAGTCATTTACCTTAACTTATTACATTAAAAAAGGGATTTTTGAAAAACAATTAAGAATGAATTGGCACACATCATGGTACTACATAAATTAATTTTGTTGAAATGATGTCATTACATCACATTAATAAATACTTATGGATGTCCTTTAAATTGCATGATGAATTTAGTGCAACAAATTTAACAAAAAAGTTCTATTTTAACCAAAGAAAAAGCAACCTTTTGCTTACCCAAAAAATATATAGGAATTATAGGAATTTTGCCCAAAATATAGGATATTATAGGACATTTTGAAAAAGTCTGAAAAATATAGGAATTATAGGACCGCTGGAAGGGCTGAGCTACTTGTATTCTCCAAAGGCACATTGGCAGTAGTTTGGTCAAATACAGACAACTTACAATTGAAGGGGTCAGTCGAATAAGGGGGCTATGTTCCTCGTGGGCTTAACCCATTTCTTCCATTGAAACCTTCAAAGCTTTTCATAGGCAAATATGTATCACCCCACATGTCGCACACACATGCACACACATCATAGTGATTTTAAAATCATTCCAATATTTACAGAATTAAAATAGAACATACATATGGCTGTGACTGTAGAAATGGGGCTTATGGGATTTGTGACCAGTAGCCGATTTCATCAAAATTGCAATGTATACTTATCTAGCAAAGTATACTTTGAGGGAGGAATCATTTATTTTTCCCAAAATGCATTATTTCATATAGAACTAATCAGTGCACATATTTGATGATTAAAAGTATGCAGAATTATTATACTGAATTTATTACATTATCACAGCCAAAGTGGCTGTGATAATGTAATAAATTATGTATAATAATAAATAATAAATTTATCCTTAAATTGAAAATGTCTCCCTCAAAGTATACTTTGCTAGAAAAGTATACTTTGCAATTTTGATGAAATCGGCTACCGAGTAGCTCCTGAGAATAACACACCTGTAGCCTGATAACAATCTATATGGCTTATTAGAATCACAGGCGATCGGCATATAAAATACTTTCACTATAGAATTACAGAGAAAGATCTACATTCGGCCCAAGGTCACTGAGGACTTGTGTTCACCTTGTTTGCAATATCTATCCTATCAACATGCCGATCGCCTGTGACATTGATTGATTGGGTTTTTTATGTCTATTCAAAAGCATGGTCGTATATAGATCGGATCCTGAAGAGCGGCAGAGATTTTATAAATGTTTAAATGCATGGGGTGCCAATAAATCACTAACAATTTCCACCATAATCTTAAGATAAATTGTATTTGTACGCAAATCTGCAATTTCATGTGCGACATAATATTCAAATTTATAAAAAAAAAAATCAGTTTTTTCTTTCTTATTTTTGCATGAAAGCCACTCATTTGAACCATCTCCAGTCACAACATATAATTTCGTGCAGAAAATATCAAGGTACTTTTTGTTTACAAAATGAATCCTCTGCATATAATGGTCTAACAAATTTCTTCTTACAGGACCTCACTGGCTCCAGATGTGACCATTATAATGACTTGAGTCGAGTGTTATAACAACTTAAGGTTACAAAAATATTTCCGAACTGAAAATTTAGCCTTATATTAATTGGCAATTGATGATCCTTGCATGTCAGAGGCTCTTAAAAACCTGATAGCACAATTTGCGATCACAATACACAGGTTAGTCCAAGTTACCACAGTTCCGAGTAGAGCACGGAAAACATTTAACAACCTTGGTCCTGTATGTATTTGTCAGTAGCAAAGTCTCGACTAGAACTTGAAGTTGCCTATAGACGGCAGGTCAATGACCATGTTCTTGATCTTCTCTAAAAAGAAACAGGGCCCACATCTTGGCATCAGTCATGGCACCGACTAGAACTTGAGGTTGCCTATAGATGGCAGGTCTGGCAGTTTCATGTCCTTGATCTTCTGTGGAATGTTCATCTCCTTCATGGCCGACACGGCTCGCCCCGGGGCCGCCGCTATGCCCGCCTGCAAACAGAGAACATCGGTGTTATATCATGTCCTTTAGGGTCGTATTTCACCCTTTCGTTCGGCATTCAGGGGCCCGTTTCACTAAACTTTATATGACTAAAATGTTCGCAAGTGCATAATTATGATAGTCTTTAAATTTCACATTAACAATATTTTCTTGCAAACAATTATTGGATTTACATTTCTTGAGCATAGGCTGCATATGCAGCATATGCTCAATAAATGTAAATATATCAATAGCAATTTTCAGACGATCCTAAATTTGCACTTACGAACATTTTAGTCGTACAATGTTTAGTGAAACGGGTCCCAGATTTGTACCCGAAAGCGAATTAGGATTTCTGGTAAAGTTGAACCCCATTGCTAAATTACTTTACACGCTCCCAATCATCATCCATATGCAGCCTATGCTCAATAAATGTAAATATATCAATAGCAATTTTCAGACGATCCTAAATTTGCACTTACGAACATTTTAGTCGTACAATGTTTAGTGAAACGGGTCCCAGATTTGTACCCGAAAGCGAATTAGGATTTCTGGTAAAGTTGAACCCCATTGCTAAATTACTTTACACGCTCCCAATCATCATCCCGCTACAGTTAAATCAATCCACTGCAAAAAGTAAACAGTGTGAATAAATATATGTAATTGCTTTCTGTCAATATTTTAAAGAAACAGAGCCATCGTCCCTGATCACAAGAGCAATTCACATTTTTATAAATAACAGAATTTTTGCCAATAATTAACTCTGGAACATAATCAACAATGGTCATTTTGTAGATAAATAACTTATCTGAAAACTGACAAAAATATGTGTATCCCTACAACACATGTACAACCAAATATGAGACATGCCAAGTCATTTTGTACCTTCGAACATCTGCGTAATTTCATGAAATATGTTTACAAAATGTACAATATTTTCCGTAAATGGAGTCAAAAGTTGACAGACTTTTCAGAGTACATGCAGAATTATATTCCGCACGTACTCTGAATATTTTGTCAACTTTTGACTTTATGTATGTAAAATATTGTAAATGTTGTAAATGTATTTAATGAAATAATTACGGTACGCACATGTTCGAATCACAGGTGGAAGACTCGGACCTAGGACCTGATAAATGGCTAATTTGTAAACCGTTACGACCACCCACCAATTTCCGTACAATAGACACTATAGCATTGAAAGGCTATACTGTATATTGTAATGAAATGGGTGGGTGGGGTAACGTTTTTCAAATGTTTTTCATAGGTCCGAGTCTTCCACCTGTGGTCCGAATGTACAAAATCACATGGCATGTCTCATATATGTGAGTAAATTGTGCATGTAGCTGTTGCATAGGATTACCAACTCACACAGTCTGTTACAATTGTTAGAAGCATGCACCAGCATGGTGTTACAGAGCTCCAGATAAGCTGCATATTTGCGTAAATACCCAATTAAAATTGCCAACAAGAGTGCCGCAAGTCACAAAATACGCCCGTCGAATATGGGCCAGACAGCGAAGATGCAGAAATGTGAAGCTGTCACCAAGGCAAGAAACATTAATGAGAATTTGAAAGTCTATAGCATTATTTCTTCATCTCGTTGTGCTAAACATGTATACAAATTTAGGCAGAGATAGAAAAGTAGAGTGTAAAGTAGAAATGATAGGGAATTGGATACAATAATGTAGAAAAAATGGCTAAGTTAAAAAGATGATATTTTTGTTAAAAAAATAGGTTTTCGGCATAAAAACACCAAGGTGCACATCTTCAATATGTGTAGAAGTCAGATCGATCGACTGAACGGTTTTGGAAAAGTTGTGTACACAAACTCTGTACCCTATATAGAATTGTATAGAAATATGTAGAAAAAATGGCTAAGTTCACAAGGTGATATTTTTGTTAAAAAATATTTTTTCGGCATAAAAACACCATGGTGCACATCTTCAATATGTGTAGAAGTCAGATCGATCGACTGAACGGTTTTGGAAAAGTTGTGTACACAAACTCTGTACCCTATATAGAATTGTATAGAAATATGTAGAAAAAATGGCTAAGTTCACAAGGTGATATTTTTGTTAAAAAATATTTTTTCGCCATAAAAACACCAAGGTGCACATCTTCAATATGTGTAGAAGACGTGTGTATAGTTTCAGAACGATCGACTGAACGGTTTCGGAGGAGTTGTGTACACAAACTATGCGCTTTTTCTTCAGCCGCCCGCCCGCCGTGCGGTAAAACATAATATGTAGCGTGTATCAAAAAGCAATAACAAATTTGTGGTACCTTTATCATGCTACAGAAAACAATAAACAGACCACAAATATATAATAGCATATTTTTTTCTTATTTTCCATGAAAACACATCTTGGTATTTCATTAGAATTGTCTCCAGACAATTCTAATGAAATGCCAAGACATGTTTTCATTTCGAAGCAAACTATTCAGTAATTGCTGTCTGTTGATGTGTAAACAGTAGTGTGATTTTATTTTACCCAATTAAAATATTGAAATACCCAATTGCTTCAGATATGATGGAGTGAAAATACTCAATTACTAGTTCCTTATCTGGAGCCCTGTTGTTATATGGGCAATTACAAGAAATTGAGACCTCACACCATTGTAGGTCTTGATGCGCTTACACAGTCACTGCAAGCAGTCACGCAGCAGAATCTACCGTATTAACTCTAAATATTCGGACACAATTTGCTTTGGGAAACGCCTATTAAATAGGTATTTCCCAAAACAAATTATATCCAAATACATTGTTATTGTGATTAGACCACTACACCACTACTGCCATACTAACCATAAATATTGGCACACTCACTGGTGTTGAATGGTGTCTGAATATTTAGGGTTATTACAGAAACCATTTTGCTGCTGGTAGGCAACAAACTACTTCCATGACTGAATGACGAACATCGTAGGCCCTGATCAGACTGTGCGAATGCACAGGCTGATCTGGGACAATGGTGATCACAAATGTTGTAAGGCCCGTTTTCTCAGACGCTGGTCCATTTCTATGACAACGACTGGAGAAATGGGACTTATGCCATTTGTGGCCAGTCTCGCTAGTGATACAGCCTCATTATCAAACATGAACACTGCATATTATATTTATTAGAACCATGATGTTTCACTAACTGAAATGTGTAGACCTTGATCAGACTGTGGATTCGCAGGCTGATCTGAGTCTAGACTGGTAGCAAAGGCCATAAGCCCCATTTCTCCAGTCACAAATGTGGCTGTGACTGGATAAATGGGGCTTATGGGTTTTGCGACCTAAGTATATCCAGACGGAGCATCCGTGCAGTGTGATCAGCATCTCCACTGTTCATCACACCATCAATATTACACCTATATAGCTGTTAACAAGCAATACAGACCGTTATCAAGGTACATGGATGTTATTTCATCAGGAACAACACTGGTCACAACTCCCACAAATCCCATTTCAGGGCTCCAGATATGGAAATAGTAAATGAGTATTTTTACTCCATCATTTCTGAAGCAATTGGGTATTTCAAAGTTTTAATTGGGTAAAATAAAAGCACACTACTGTTTACACATCAACAGACAGCAATTATTGAACAGTTTTCTTCTAAATGAAAACATTTCTTGGCATTTCATTAGAATTGTCTCCTTGGAGACTGACAATTCTAATGAAATACCAAGATGTGTTTTCGTGGAAAAACAAGAAAATATGCTATATTTGTGGTCTGTTTATTGTTTTCTGTAGCATAACAATACCACAAAATACTCACTTCTTCTGATTTAAATTGGGTTTTTGGCAATTTTAATTGGGTATTTACGCAAATACGCAGCTTATCTGGAGCCCTGCCCCATTTCACCAGCCACATATGAGACGCGCCATGTTATTTTTTACCTAACAACAAGTGCGATTTTTCATGAAATATATTCACAGAAACTGTGATACTTTCTGTAAATGACCTCGAAAGATGACGAAATTTTCATAGCAAATCTTTCGAATTTATTTACGGAACATATCGTAAATTTTGTAAATATTTTTCATGAAAAATCTCACTTGTTTTTAGGCACCAAATTACATGGCGTGTCTCATACAAAGAAGATCAAGCACAAAACAAGTTTGTACCTGTATATGCAATTCTACTGCAAAGCAAATAACCAGAGTATATAGTTTTATTACAAATCACTGCAGCATATTTTTTCATCCGCTAGCATGCTGTATAATGCTGAAAACTGAACTCATGCTTTTTTTTAACAACTTGTTGTATGCTACATTGGAGAGGATACACATATCAGAATCTGCAGGGCTGTAGACACTACCACCACTATTTTGGCTCTAGAATGCAGGAAACACCATTTTGAGGGTCTAGGTTTAATTCCCCCCCCCCCCCAAACCTCCCCCCCCCCCAGCTCTCAATCTGCCGTGGCATTATTTTATTCACCGCTTCAGGCCTGATCTGGATTCAAAATCTACTTTTGGAGATAATCCAAATCCATTTGCTGGAAGATATCATGTGATGTACCAAATGTTGAAACAGAAACTGATAAATAGAATACTGGGTTATTCGATGTTGATATCAAGTTTATAGCAATATTCATTTCTTGCCTGGGGCTGATATTTGGATCTATTGAAAATGGGGGTGTTTTTGTTCTGAAAAATATGAAAATTACTTGCAAAAAGTGCAGATCCTGATGAGACGGCTCGCCACGAGCCGGCTCATCTGGATCTACACTTTTTGCCAAAACCACTATACAGACCTGTGGTGTTGAAAGAGTTACTAACAGGGTTTTATATAGCTTGAACGGACCAACCGAACAGCAAGTAAATCCCACAAAAGAATTGGACCAATATAACATAACAATTAAAATGTGGCTGTGACTGGAGACATGTGGGAACATTTATGGACTCTGCAACTGGTGTCGACCCAGAAGATTCCGCATATCCACCGACCATTAAGTCGATGAAACATCAATCATGCTTTGAGCCAACAGTATAAAATATAAATCAAGCTGCACAAGTGCACTAGCAGATCAAAAACACCATTAGTCACAAATGCCAGAAGCCCTATTTCTCCAGCCACAGCCACAAACGAACAGTCAAAACAGCCAAACAAAAACTCACAAATCCAAGCAGTGAGTGGCTGTCAGTCAGTACATTGTACCTGCAAATTTCCACAAATCTTTAACACTTACAAAGCTGAATGAATTTCTGTCATCTGCTGTTTATTTTCTACCAGGTATTTTCCTTTTTTTTTAGCATCAAATAATATGTTCAACAATTCTGCAAAAACCAGGAACCCACTTTTCCGATGTCTCAGACTAATTCCTTGATAAAGGCCTTGTGCGGTAACGTCGGAAAAGTGGGTTCCTGGTTTTTGCAGAATTGTTGAACATATTAATTGTATTATTGAGGAAAGATTTTTATCATCAAAAACATGCATTAACTCTTTGCGTGCTAGCGGCGAAAATATCCGCCAAACGAATTATGAGTGTATGTTTTATTTCTCTCTGTAAATATGTCTTGAAATTTCATTAGAATTGAGTCCTTAGGACTCAATTCTAATGAAATTCCAAGACATATTCATGATATTTACGGGGAGAAATACAAGGAAATATGATGAATTTTTGTCCGCTAGTTTTGAACTATTTCTAGCCCACAAGTTTCCCAGCAGGCAAAGAGTTAACAATCTATAAAACAGCAGCAGATGACAATTTTCATTTCCGGCACTCAAACAGTTAACTCCAATAATGCTGAATTTAATGTTGTCATCTGCTGTTTATTTCTGAACCCTTAGACCGCTATCTTATTTTGTTTGTCGTCTGCTGTTTATTTTCTATTTTCCATTTTCATCACCAAAACATGCTTCGACAGCACTTTAGAATAATTTACAACATGGTTTGACAGCACTTCAGAATCATTTCCATTGGAAATGATTCTGAAGTGCTGTCAAACCATGTTCTTATTGAGAAATAAGGCAAAATATAAAAGCAACAGCAGACGACAATTGTTGTGAGTAGCCTACGGTCTAAGGGTTAATTTCTATTGCATGGTTTTGAAGCACAATTAGAATAATTTCTACTGTCAAACCTTTAAAAAAACAATATGTAAAACAACATCAGTAGCCGATTTCATCAACATTGCAAAGTATACTTTAATAGCAAAGTATACTTTGAGGGAGAAATTTTCAATTTTTTTTTAAATTTATTAATTTTTATTATACTGAATTTATTACATTATCACAGCCATTTAATGGCTGTGATAATGTAATAAATTCAGTATAATAATTCTGCATACTTTTAATCATGAAATATATGCATTTGTTAGTTCTATATGAAATAATGCATTTCAGGAAAAATAAATGATTACTCCCTCAAAGTATACTTTGCTAGTAAAGTATACTTTGCAATGTTGATGAAATGGGCTACAGATGACAATTTTTGTTTCCAACATTCTAAGGGTTGAACTCTGATACTTTGTCGCAGTGACTGGACAAATGGGGCTTTACAGTCTATGTGACCATTGCAGAACCACATCTGCCTTTGAAATTTGATCATGGTCTGCACTCTCCGCAATTCTGTTCGTAAAACACCTGCATGTAATTTTGCCATTCTGTCATTCAAACACCTGTCACACTTCTAACAAACAGTATTTTACAATGTGGTTTTATCGACCCGATAAACGTGATATCAATATTACTATTATCGGGTCGATAAAACCAGGTATTGACCGATACAAGGCGATAATTGTTTTCTTATCAATTGAGAAATTCCCATATGTGCCCCCTTGTCAAAAATATAGCATAAATATCCAATTACGATGTGAACTTTACGATTAATCTTGCTTTACGCCATTTTGGCGCAATTCATAATCATAATTTTCAGCGACGTTGCTAGTGAAGAGTGTGATATATGATTAGCAACGTCATCGATTTTAATGACGTCAAAGAGACTTTAGCCAATCCACAACGTCGCTCCACCTTCGGGTCAATATGACATTTTCTCAGGTCAATATGCATTTATGTCGAAGATCACGTGACAAGCATCTGACCAATCGCAGACACGGATATATCTTGATTGATAATAGTGTAAGTTATTGTGATTCTAGACAATCAACATGTTGCCATATTGCCCATCTGAATCTATATTCACCCGAGGAGCAGCATACAGCATCAGCAGGGCAATATGTGCAGGCCCGTACGCGGAGTTGGTGCGACGGGTGAGTACGCACCCACCTTAACCATTTAAACACCACCATGACCACCGGTCTGTATAGTGGTATTGGCAAAAAGTGTAGATCCAGATGAGCCGGCTCGTGACGAGCCGTCTCATCTGGATCTGCACTTTTTGCAAGTATTTTTCATAATTTTGAGAACAAAAACACCCCATGTGAAAATCATTTGTGATGATCAGATTGGGTTGCAAAATTAACATATCAAAATCCATTCCAGTTTCTTAGGGATGAAATGGTTAATCTGCCGAGGTCTGTCCGTGGATGTGCAAAATTAACATATCAAAATACATTCCAGTTTCTTAGGGATGAAATGGTTAATCTGCCGAGGTCTGTCCGTGGATGTGCAAAATTAACATCATCAAAATCATTCCAGTTTCTTAGGGATGAAATGGTTAATCTGCCGAGGTCTGTCCGTGGATGTGCAAAATTAACATATCAAAATACATTCCAGTTTCTTAGGGTGGGATGAAATGGTTAATCTGCCGAGGTCTGTCCGTGGATGTGCAAAATTAACATATCAAAATACATTCCAGTTTCTTAGGGATGAAATGGTTAATCTGCCGAGGTCTGTCCGTGGATGTGCAAAATTAACATATCAAAATACATTCCAGTTACTTAGGGATGAAATGGTTAATCTGCCGAGGTCTGTCCGTGGATGTGCAAAATTAACATATCAAAATACATTCCAGTTACTTATATAGGGATGAAATGGTTAATCTGCCGAGGTCTGTCCGTGGATGTGCAAAATTAACATATCAAAATACATTCCAGTTACTTAGGGATGAAATGGTTAATCTGCCGAGGTCTGTCCGTGGATGTGCAAATTAACATATCAAAATACATTCCAGTTACTTAGTGATGAAATGGTTAATCTGCCGAGGTCTGTCCGTGGATGTGCAAAATTAACATATCAAAATACATTCCAGTTACTTAGTGATGAAATGGTTAATCTGCCGAGGTCTGTCTGTGGATGTGCAAAATTAACATATCAAAATACATTCCAGTTTCTTAGTGATGAAATGGTTAATCTGTCGAGGTCTGTCTGTGGATGTGCAAAAAAAGTGTTTAGCCCTTTGCGCCGTCGATAACGCACCCCCCTAAATTAATTTCTACTTACGGGCCTGATGAGACCATGTTGACTGTATAGGATCACAATAACATATTTGTCATACCGCAGATTCTTTATATTTCTCTAGTTAAATAAAGAAATATGGCACCAAATGGTGGGACGTCGTGATGTTACAAATATCGCCTGATGTCAGTCCGACAAAAATTCTAGACTGATTTTTAAAATATAACTTTTGTTTTCTTAAATTATTTCAAGTCTCTATTATGGCCAGGTTTCAGAGGTGATTTCCAAATTTTTTACTTTGCTTCGAACCGCCATAGTTTTGATTTGAGTCAAGTTAATGGGCTTGACAGAGAACATAGGGTCATGTTGCATGTCAGGATGTCCAAGTAAAACCAAGAAATTTATCTGCAGTATGACAAAGATCAGTGTCAGCATCCTCACTATTGCCTTAACTAAAATACCCGCCATCCCAAACATGTTTAATTCTTTTTTATCTGTTAGGGAATTTGTTTGGTTTATTATTTACCCTGAAAAGTGAATACACAGAAAATGGCACACACACAACCAACAGATATGTTGTTGTAACTATAATTTTAGTGTGGAAACAGTCACATAAATATTTGTAGGACACCATCGCTACTGACAGTCAATATTACTAGATAGGTTTGCTACACAAGGGCCCGTTTCACTAAACTTTGTACGACTAAAATGTTCGTAAGTGCAAATTTAGGATCGTCTAGAAATTTCAATTGATGGATTTACATGCAGCCTATGCTCAATAAATGTAGATCCAATAATTGTTTACAAGAAAACATTGTTAATGTGAAATTTACAGACTATCATAATTTTTCACTTTAACCCTTTCCCTGATAGAGACGACTTTTCACGCCTCTGCAGAAGATGTCTTTTGAAAACATTGTGGGAATAGGAGAAATTGCTTGTAACAAGCAATTTCTCCTTTTCCCACAATGTTTTCTACTCTATCAGATAATTTAACCATCATTTGACCCAGCATTTGATTCTTTTATTCAGATGTTTTCGATTTGGAAGAGTTGAAATATCGCAAAACAGGGAAAGGGTTAAACAAACATTTTAGTCGTACAAAGTTTAGTGAAACGGGCCCCTGATCCACATGCTATGAAGGCTACTGAACTGCAAAAAGTTTCGAGAACATAAAAGCATTGTGTGAATACAGTTCCATACCATACGCCAAATGTGCAATTGTCATGCCATTTCTTCCATGATTCGCAACGTATACTCAAACGTAAATGGAAACTATAGATCACTAAACAATCAACAATCGCCAACTCACTTAACTGTCTGACCAGTGAGGAGCAGCTTCAAAAACACATCAACGTCTGACTGCAGCCAATGAAAGATATGGATGAACACATTAGCCCTTACAATGCTGAATTAGCTAGATGGTCGCACCTCGCATGTCGTGTCCGCCGAGGCTTTGATAGTATACAGAAAAACTTTAAACCAAAAACTTTAATCAATGACACAAACTCGGACTCATGTATGTACGCTAATGTGACGACTATATCGCACTGTCCACAAGCGGGTGTGACAAAAATCGTCAACTAATAATGTTTTATTTTCCATTTTTCTCATAAACATGGCTTGACAGCATTTTAGAATCATTTCCATTGGAAATGATTCTAAAATGCTGTCAATCCATGTTTTTATTGACAAAGAAGACGAAATATTACATAACAGCTGACGACATGTTTCATTTCCTGCATTCTAATGGTTAAAACTGGAGTTCCAGGCCACCAGTAGCCGATTCATCAAAATTACTAAGCATAGTTATCTACCTAAGTACACTTTGAGGGAGTAATCATTTATTTTTCCCGAAATACATTATTCCATATAGAACTAAAAACTGCACATATTTGATGATTAAAAGTATGCAGAATTATTATACTGCATTTATTACATTATCACAGCCAAAATTGCAGTGATGATGTAATAAATTCAGTATAATATTAATTTGGTTAGAAAATATTTTATTTCGTTAAATAACAAGAATTCCGCCACGGAGGCGGTGTCGCGCCTGCTGAGGCATTTGACCGTAACATGATCATGGGAATGTGCTAAAGTAAACAGCACAAAAAAACGTCAAGAGAAGTGCATGCTTAAAACACGAAAAAGGTCAAGGTTGAAGAAACTTTTTGACATAAAAAAATGGCTAAGTGTTTCCACAATCATATGAAGGTGAAAAAGGTCAAGGTCATGTTATGGCGGCATAACTGTGTGCCAAATGCTTACATGTATCAAGATTCCAAATATTGAAGCAATCCATCAACTAATATTAATGTTATAAGATGATGAAGAAACTTGTACAAACTTTTTGACACAAAAAATGGTTAAGTGTTTCAGCAAACATGGGAAGATAAAAAAGGTCAAGGTCATATTAATGGGGACATGAGTGTGTTCCAAATGCTCACATGTATCAAGCGTCCACATATTAAAGCAATCTGTTAAGTAATATTAAAGTTATATCATGATGAAGAAACTTGTACAACCTTTTTGACGCAAAAAAATGGCTAAGTGTTGATGGTAACAAACGTCAAGGTCATGTTAATGGCGGCATGAGTGTGCTCCAAATGCTCACATGTATCAAGTGTCCAAATATTGAAGCAATCCATCAAGTAATATAAAAGTTATACCATGATGAAGAAGCTTGTACAAACTTTTTGACGCAAAAAAAATGGTGAAGTGTTTCTGCAAAAAAGTTACAGTTAAAAGGTCATGGTTATGTTAATGGCGGCATGAGTGTGTTCCCAATGCTCACATGCATCAAATGTGCAAATATTGAAGTCTAGTAATACTAAAGTTATACCATGATGACGAAGATTGTACAAACTTTTTGACATTTCGGACGAAGGATGACGACGGAAAAGGTGGCGCCTGTAGTCGCGACAAAAATTAATAATTTATCCTAAATTGAAAATTTCTCCCTCAAAGTGTACTTAGCAGGATAAGTATACATTGCAATTTTGGTGAAATCGGCTACAGGTGTCCGGCTCTGGAAAATCCAATAGATTCTGGCCAAAAATATCACATTTTCCTTCACTTGTTTCAAGAAACCCCGAAATGATGACAAAATTGAATTGAACAAATACCAACTTTAAAGGAACATGTTGATGATTTGTAGGACTTTTATCAAGTAGGATACAAAACAAATACATTATTAGCATACCATAAACATATATGATACATTATAAAGCATACAGTAGCATAGAAAACACGGACGATACCTAACAATAATGAAGTCTGTATACATATACCGACTTCTCAATTTTTAAAACAGAGACATTTGGCATGAAAATATGACATCACAAGTCATGTGACGGTATCTGCGGTAACGACACTGGCATGATATGCATTAGTACTGTCTGACATCATCTTGCTGTCTTGCTATATGACGTGACTTCACATCGATGCGCGCGTGGTGATCACCTGATCGATCGCGTATTGTTAGAGATGGAGTCCCATCTGTTCCAACCATGGATTGAAATACTAATTGATTATTTAATATAATTAATACAGCACTTGATAGTAACGGTAGTCACATATACCAAGTATGAATTGGATCGGTGGAAAAATGTAGGACATACAAGTCAAAAGTGGAAATTTTGGAGTGGAAGAAGGGGGATAACTCTGTGGGAATCGGAGGTGGAGTGAAAATTATTGTCTTACACACTTCAGCACTTGATGGTGGTCCGGTATGCAAAGTACGAACTGGATCAGTGGAAAAATGTCTACTAGTTTGCAGTACAAGTCAAAAGTGGGAATTTGAAGATGAATACGGGGGATGACTGCAAGGGTTTTAAGGTGGAGCAAAAAGTTTTACGTCACTTGATGGTTGTTATTCTTGCAAAGCAAGAATTAGACGGTGCTCCAGATAAGCTGCATATTTGCGTAAATACCCAATTAAAATTGCCAAAAACCCAATTGAAATCAGAAGTAGTGAGTATCAAAAAGCATTGAGAACAATTGTGGTACATTTATCATGCTGCAGAAAACTATAAACAGACCACTAATATAGCATATTTTTCTTATTTTTCCATGAAAACACATCTTGGTATTTCATTAGAATTGTCTCCAAAGAGACAATTCTAATGAAATGCCAAAACATGTTTTGATTTCGAAACAATCTATTCAATAATTGCTGTCTGTTGATGTGTAAACAGTAGTGTGATTTAATTTTACCAAATTAAAATTTTGAAATACCTAATTGCTTCAGAAATGATGGAGTAACAATACTCAATTACTAATTCCTTATCTGGAGCACCGATTAGATTGGTGGAAAATGTTGGACCATTTGCTGTAAATGACTTTTTACATTACACACTGCGGAACATGACAGATAGCAATACATGGGAAGTATGAACGTGATCAATGGAAAATTGCAGCCCTTGTTCGCTGTACAAAACAAAAGTATACAGACGGACGGTCACACAGACGGACAACGCCATAATATAGTATGTCCCATTTTTCAAATGGGTTTATAAAAGAATAATAAATATTAATGATTGTTTGTTTAAAAACCACTGGCAGCATATAATTGGAATGGACATGAGTAATGATTTAAAATGAGTCATACGCGGTTGTGATTGGAGAAATCAGTGTGTATCCAGTAGCCTATTTCATCAACATTGCATAGTATACTTTTCTAGCAAAGCATACTTTGAAGGAGAAATTTTCAGTTTTAGGATAAATTTATGAATTTTTATTATACTGAATTTATTACATTATCACAGCCAAAATGGCTGTGATAATGTAATAAATTAAGTATAATAATTCTGCATCTTTTTAATCATCAAATATATACAGTCATTAGTTCTGTATGAAATAATGCATTTCGGGAAAAATAAATGATTACTCCCTCAAAGTATACTTTGCTAGAAAAGCATACTTTGCAATGTTGGTGAAATAGGCAACAGATCACGCTGTGCATCCGCACAGTCTGATTAGGATCTGCACAGTTCAGCATTCAATCAATGAAACATCCGTCGTGCTTCTGACAAGCAATATAGACTGTTATCAGGCTACATGAATGTGCCATTTCATTAAGAGCTACACTGGTCAGAAAGCACATAAGCCCCATTGGAGAAATGGGGCTGATGTGATTTGTGACAATGGAAGCTCCTGATGAAATAGCCATATAGTATGTTCTGTTAAAGGTACATGCCCACTCAGTAGGCACAAAATGTTCTTTATAGGAATTAAATAAGTGTATAATTGTGTCACTATTCCACCAGTTCTAAAAACAAGAATTCCGCCACAGAAGCGGTGTCGCGCCTGCCGAGGCATTTGACTGTAACATGATCATGGGCATGTGCTAAAGTAAGCATCACAAAAACCGTCAGAGAAGTGCATGTTTAAAATACGAAAAAAGTAATGGTTGAAGAAACTTTTTGGCATAAAAAATTGCTAAGTGTTTCCACAACCATGTGAAGGTCAAAATGGTCAAGGTCATGTTAATGACGGCGGCATAAAAATGTTCCAAATGATTACATGTATCAAGTGTTCAAATGTTGAAGCAATCCATCAACTAATATTAATGTTATACGATGATGAAGAAACTTGTACAACTTTTTGACGAAACAATGGTTGAGTGTGTCTGCAAAAATGTGAGGTCAAAAGGTCAATATAAGGTCAAAAGGTCAATATAAGGTAAAAAGGTCAATATAAGGTTTGATCATGTCCAGCCGTGTGCAAATGTTTGCTGTGGCCCTCGGGAACTGTTTGAACCTGCGGCCACCGCGGATTCAAACAGTTCCCGAGGGCCACAGCAAACGTTTGCACACTGCTGGACATGATCAAGCGTTATTGTTACATTTCCAACAAAAAACTGATGTAATTTGAGCATTATATTCAGTATTTTCAGTACTTTTATAAAATTGTCCCATTCACGTAGATAATTTTTGGTATGCATATTCCGGGGCGGCGTCATGAACGTCATGAAGTAGTGACGTAATGAAGGCACTTCCGCGTAGTGAGGTCATGAAGGCACTTCCATTACGCGCGGCCCCGGAATGAGCATTGCCTAAAGCCATGTGCAAACAGCATGCGCTATTTGTTTGCACATATGTGCAAACAACGGAAACCATGTAACAATGTCATGTTAATGGCAGCATGAGTGTGTTCCAAATGCTCACATATATCAAGTGTCCAAATATTAAAGCAATCCGTGAAGTAATATGAAAATTATACCATGATGACGAAGCTTGTACAAACTTTTTGTTTCCGCAAAAATATGAATGTGAAAAAGGTCAAGGTCATGTTAATGATGGCATGAGTGTGTTCCCAATGCGCATATGTATCAAGTGTCCAAATATTGAAGCAATCCGTCCAGTAATATTAAAGTTATACCATGGATGACGAAGCTTGTACAAACTGTTTGACATTTTGGAAAACGACGACGAAGCGGACGACGACGGAAAAAGCGGCGACTATAGTTGTGACCTAAAGCAGGCACGTGACCTAAAGCAGGCACAACAATTACGAGTGCCCGCTATACAGATATAATCATTTGGTAATATTTATTTTTCTGACAGCGACTCGCGGTGGTATCAGGCTAGTTTCATATGCAAATTTTCAACAGATTATAAAGTATGATCATTGCATATAAACAAATATATACAGAGAACAAATAGCAATGTCCATTTTCAGTTTAAGGAAACACGGTTATCACCCCTGATATCAGTGTGTAAATTTACGTCCTATATATAAAATGTATAATAATGCCAATATATAAGACGACAACATTTAATTCAGCGTAGTAAGGGTTAACCCATAGGTTATTTTATTCAACTGTTTTACAGGATAGCATGCATCATGCTGTAAGTATGCCCTTTTGCCAGAACCACACCAAGACACAAACATAGAAAATAATGTTATCGTCAAAATACCCCGATACATGGCCAAAATGATAGCTATATGTTATTTCCAGACATAAACATACAAGTTTGCAACTCTTTCAGAGAGATCCAGATAAGCTGCGTATTTGCGTAAATACCCAATTAAAATTGCCAAAACCCAATCGAAATCAGAAATAGCGAGTATCAAAAAGCAATAAAAACAAGAGTGCCGCAAGTCACAAAATACGCCCGTCGAATATGGGCCAGACAGCGAAGATGCAGAAATGTGAAGCTGTCACCAAGGCAAGAAACATTAATGAGAATTTGAAAGTCTATAGCATTATTTCTTCATCTCGTTGTGCTAAACATGTATACTAATTTAGGCAGAGATAGAAAAGTAGAGTGTAAAGTAGAAATGATAGGGAATTGGATACAATAATGTAGAAAAAATGGCTAAGTTAAAAAGGTGATATTTTTGTTAAAAAATATTTTTTCGGCATAAAAACACCAAGGTGCACATCTTCAATATGTGTAGAAGACGTGTGTATAGTTTCAGAACGATCGACTGAACAGTTTCGGAGGAGTTGTGTACACAAACTCTGTACCGTATATAGAAATGTATAGAAAAATGAAGAAAAAATGGCTAAGTTAAAAAGGCCATATTTTTGTTAAAAAATATTTTTTCGACATAAAAACACCAAGGTGCACATCTTCAATATGTGTAGAAGACGTGTGTATAGTTTCGGATCGATCGACGGAACGGTTTCGGAGGAGTTGTGTGCATGAACTATGTGCTTTTTCTTCAGCCGCCCGCCCGCCCGCCCGCCGTGCGGTAAAACATAATACGTACCGTTTTTTAAAAACGGTTGTATAAAAATTGTGGTACATGTGCCTTTATCATGCTGCAGAAAACTATAAACAGACCACAAATATAGCATATTTTTCTTATTTGCCATGAAAACACATCTTGGTATTTCATTAGAATTGTCTCCAAGGAAATGCCAAGACATGTTTTTGTTTCGAAGCAAACAATTAAATAATTTCTGTCTTTTGATCTGTAAACAGTAGTGTGATTTAATTTTATGCAATTAAAATTTTGAAATACCCAATTGCTTCAGAAATGATGGAGTGACAATACTCAATTACTAATTCCTTATCTGGAGCACTGCTTTCAAATTGTATCACAGAAACAATTTTAAAGAACTCTCAACTTGGATTATTTGTGGAGAAAGAGTGAAGGAAATATGTGTATAATGTATACTCATGAATCGAGTCTTGAAACAAGCTAATTGTTAATTAACACACAGCCAATCTCTCTCTCTCCCTATGACAAACTCCTGTGGTGTAATCAATAGGTGACACTGTGCAGTGTTGTGACTACTGTCTGTTTCACGAAAGCTACCCAAATTTTACGGCTATATAAACAATTAAAAAACAATATTTTTTTCGATAATATTAAATTAAAGGAAAAATTAAGAATGAGCCTTCTTTTTATTTCATGAAATTTGGTCAAATATTGATTTTATTGCGAAAAACAATTTCCCCATGTTAAATCCCCATAGAGTGAGTGAAGATGATGTCTATGGGGATTTAACATGGGGAAATTTTTTGAATTTCATAAATACTGGACCGATTTTCAAAATTTAACTTTTATTTTCTTAGATCATTTCCAAGCTATCTAGCCAGGTTTTGGAGTCAATTTCCAAATGTTTTAGTTTTCGGACTCCTTCCATAGCTTCGCTACCTCCTTTCCCCCCCATGTTAAATTCCCATAGACAAAGAAATTTTTCGTAAAAAAATCAATATTTGACCAATTTTCACGAAATAAAAAGAAGGCTCATTCTTAAATTTTCCTTTAATTTAATATTACCGAAAAAAATTTTGTTTCTGAATTGTTTATATAGCCGTAAAATTTGGGCAGCTTTCGTGAAACAGACAGTAGTGAGCCCATGGTGACATTATCCAACTTCAGAATGCCAATGTCCGTAAAAATATTAGACCATCCAATTCAGTTAACCAATAGTGGTATTGGCAAACAGTGTAGATCCAGATGAGACAGCTCGTAACGAGCCGTCTCATCTGGATCTGCACTTTTTGCAAGTAATTTTCATATTTTTGAGAACAAAAACACCCCCCTTGTGATAAATGGACCAGTCTGAAAATCATTTTGTGACGATTGGATTGGTTGCAAATAAAACATATCAAATTCCGTTCCAGTTACTGAGGGGTGAAAGAGTTAATAATGAGAAATGGGGCCCTGGCAGTAGTTCCTTTGGATCTGAGACCTACTGTCTGTTTCATGTTTTGCTGCCGACATCAGGGCTCCAGATAAGGAATTAGTAATTGAGTATTTTCACTCCATCATTTCTGAAGCAATTTGGGTATTTCAAAATTTTAATTGGGTAAAATGAAATCACACTACTGTTTACACATCAACAGACAACAATTATTGAATAGTTTGCTTCGAAATGAAAACAAGTCTTGGCATTCCAATGAAATACCAAGATGTGTTTTCATGGAAAATAAGAAAACTATGCTATATTTGTGGTCTATTTATTGTTTTCTGCAGCATGATAAATGAACCACAAAATTGTAATTGCTTTTTGATACTCGCTACTTCTGATTTCAATTGCGTTTTTGGCAATTTTAATTGGATATTTACGCAAATACGCAGCTTATCTGGAGCTCTGCGACATAGTTTTGGCTAATAAACGCATTCACTCTAAAAAATATTTAAATCTCGGTACTTTTTCATCAATAACAACAAAGTCACCCTACCAATTTATTTTATTTGGCAAAATGCTTGTCGGAAACAAAAGGTGAAACACACAAAGGTGAAACACTGATTTTGAGCATTTTACGTCCTTATAAAAAAGGTACCGCAGACATGTAACAGCTGAGCAGAAATTACAATGGTAAACAAGGTGTCGCGCCTGCCGAGGCATTTGACCGTGAACATTACAAGTAAATAAATTACCTTGACCTTCAGAATTTGGATGTGGGGGTGTGCATAATGAAGTATCATCCGTAGACAAACATTGATGTGAAATATTATCAATGTCTGGAAAGGGGTTAAAGAGATATTGTGAAAAAACAATAACTTTAACGCATTTCTGTTACAAATCCGGTGAACATTACAAGTAAATAAATGACCTTGACCTTCAAAATTTGGATGTGGGGGTGTGCGTAATGAAGCATCATTCCTAGACAAACATTGATGTGAAATATTATCAAAGTCTGGCAAGGGGTTAAAGAGATATTGTGAAAAAACAATAACTTTAATGCATTTCTGTTACAAAACCGGTGAACATTACAAGTAAATAAATGACCTTGACCTTCAGACTTTGGATGCGGGGGTGTGTGTAATGAAGCATCATCCCTAGACAAACATTGATATGAAATATTATCAATTCTGGCAAGGGGTTAAAGAGATATTGTGAAAAAACAATAACTTTAACGCATTTCTGTTACAAAACTGGTGAACATTAAAAGTAAATAAATGACCTTGACCTTGAGAATTTGGATGTGGGGGTGTGCGTAATGAAGCATCATCCTTAGACAAACATTGATGTGAAATATTATCAAAGTCTGGCAACGGGTTAAAGAGATATTGTGAAAAACAATAACTTTAACGCATTTCTGTTACAAAACCAGTGAACATTACAAGTAAATAAATGACCTTGACCTTGAGAATTTGGATGTGGGGGTGTGCGTAATGAAGCATCATCCCTAGACAAACATTGATGTGAAATATTATCAATGTCTGGCAAGGGGTTAAAGAGATATTGTGAAAAAACAATAACTTTTAACGCATTTCTGTTACAAAACCGGTGAACATTACAAGGAAATAAATGACCTTGCCCTTCAAAATTTGGATGTTGGGGTGTGCGTACTGAAGCATCATCCCTAGACAAACATTGATGTGAAATATTATCAATGTCTGGCAAGGGGTTAAAGAATTATTGTGAAAAAACAATAACTTTATCGCATTTGCCTTACAAAAAAACCGGACGACACACTCAATTACTAATTCCTTATCTGGAGTCCTGGTGTGCTGTGTATTCCCCTGTCCTGTAACACAAACTTCCAACAGGGAACAAAAATAAAGGGAGATGACTAAAACATTCGAGAAATAAAAGTTATTATAGGAATGAATGGCCTTTTTGTGGAATTTATCGGGGTATAAACTTGGAAAAGTCGCGGGAATACTGGAAGAAGGCCGGAAGGCCTCGTCCAGTATTCCCGCGACTTTTCCAAGTTTATATCCCCGATAAATTCCACAAATGGCCATTCATTCCTTATAATTCCAGCATTTGAAATAAATTCATCAAGAAAATGTGTTTATTTTGACAGACGGCAGCCATTTGTTTACATTGACAGCACACCTGTAGAAAGTAGTTTGGCGTGGGAGTTTACTGGGATATAAATTTTGGACAGAGACTTGCTACGGGCCAATCAAATGTTAGGGAATTGTGTAAATATCTTTGTGCTGGAATTATCAATTCTTGAATGAAACCAATATTTACGTCATGATCTATGAATGTGTAGCGTGAATACAATTTAAATCTTTGTTAGTGAGGTTAGTTTATTTCTGGATCTAGACTGGTTAAAGTGTCAGAAGTTCCTCACGACATTTGTGACCAGCATAGGCCTAGATCAGTCTGATCAGGGCCTACGCTGTTCGCAATTCCGTCACTGAAGCGAGATAAATCAAACCAGTAAAACTATTAGATTCTAAGCCTACTGCGGAATGTGCAATCGGACCAAAATCAATGCCAATTGCAATAAATATGGAAATGAAATTCAAGTCCCTTAGACTTCAATGCAAAACGGATATTAGTTTATGGGAAATATAGATTCCATTTCAATTAAGATATGTTGTGATACAAATGGCAATAGAATAAAGTTTCCAGTGTATTTGAACTCTGTCATTCGAACAGTGAAATGTCACAATTTGAAATTTACCTCATTTTTTCAATCAACAATTCCCATAGACACCAATGCTGACAGTGTTGAAATTGTCATCTTGAAATGTAAGTTTTGTAATTGACAATTGACAAGTGTAATCTTGTAAATTTAGCAGAGTTGCATCTCTAAATGAATTTCTATATGATCTCCATTAATAAGATTATTTATTTATGTGGAGTATTTCAATTACAATCAGATTAACGTAATAACCCTAAGTATTCGGTCACCATTTATTTGGGGAAATGGATAAAATTATATGGTTTACCTACAACAGGGAGCATGCCAATATTTAGTACTAGTGTGGCAGTAGATGCCTAATCACAATAATGATGTATTTGGATACAATGTGTTTTGGGAAACCCATATTTAATAGAGGTTTACAAAAGCAATGTGTGTCCGAACATTTAGGGCTAATACAGTAAAACCCAAACACATGTTTTGCATGTAAGTCTATGGGAATCAGAAATTTTATTCCATATTTATGGGTGTACAATTGTTGCCAAATGTTATTTTCTCCAGAGCCAGAGCCCCATGTTGTGTAAAAGTATTGGGCCACAGGAGTTTGTCAACACGGTCACTGCTTACCACTGCACGGACATCTTCGTTACTCTAACAAATACAATATGCATGGTTGGCTGTTGAATGAAAATATTGATGATGATAAACAAGCATAAGGCGTTTCAAGTGTGAATTATGGTTGCAGAAATTGAACAGCTTCACCACAGATGTTGGACGGACAGTCTGATGTCATTGCGATCTCTAGCTTTCGGCAAACGGGCTCGACATAAAGAAAGTAATTTTTTATTGGTCTAGACTACAGAAGCATGTAGCGCAACTTGAACCATTATATCAAAACTATCAGTCGCGTTTGAACAGCATATGAATGTCGTACGCTTCTGAGGGCCGTTTCACTAAACTTCGTACGACTAAAATGTTCGTAAGTGCAAATTTAGGAGTCTGGAAAGGTCAATTGATGGATTTACATTTATTGAGCATAGGCTGCATATGCAGCCTATGCTCAATAAATGTAAATCCAATAATTGTTCACAAGAAAACATTGTTAATGTGAAATTTACAGACTATCATAATTTTGCTGTATGTTATTTTTCAGACTATTCTATTTATGAGTAAGAAGTATTGTTTTTAGAAAATATCAGCAAATGGTGCAGATACTGACGAGACAGCTCATTACGAGCCAGCTCATCTGGATCTACACTATTTGAAAAGTCTAGTGTTAGAAGGGTTAAATGTGAAATGAAGATTTCATATCTTTTAAATCGCAAAACAGCCCTATCTGTTTCAAATTTCAAGTGGACAACAGTAGATGTCAAGGGTCAAAATTCACAAAGGATCGCTACTGAAAACCCTGTTGTATTATAGTGTGAAGATATGTCGCTTATTTCACCAAAATTGCAAAGTATACTTATCTTGCCAAGTACACTTTGAGGACAAAATTTTCAATTTAAGGATAAATTTATAAATTTTTAGTATATTGAATTTATTACATTATCACAGCCATTTTCACAGCCATTTTGGCTGTGATAATGTAATAAATTCGGTATAATAATTCTGCATACTTTTAATCATCCAATATTTGAAGTTGTTAGTTCTATATGAAATAATGCATTTCAGGAAAAAATAAATGATTACTCCCTCAATTTACATTTTGCTAGATACGTATACTTCGCAATTTTGATGAAATCGGCTACTGAGGTTACCTCTGACTTTTCCATTTTATTCTGCTCCTCTATACGCGTGATTATCTCCGTCATATTGGTCTCCAGCACCATTCCACCCATCACCAGCTCAGCCAGTATGTACTGCACCTGGAAATAGAATTATTACAAAAATAAAAAAAATATTTCTTATTCTTCCATGAAAGTATATGTTGTCACCACTCATTTGAACCGTCTCGTCAAGACGGTTCAAATGAATGGTGACAACATATACTTCTGTCGATATATAAGAGAAACATCACTTTTCTGTCAGCAAAATTGTGTATTGTACACATCAAATGGGTCATATTAGCCACCAGTACCATCAAACCAATCTCCAGCGCACCTAATAATAAAAAAATAAAAAAAAATATTTTTCTTATTCCTCCATAAAATTACATGTTGTCACCACTCATTTGAACCGTCTCGGTGACAACATATACTACTGTTCATATATAAGAGAAACATATCTCTTTTCTGTCAGCAAAATTGTGTATTTTGTCATATTGGCTGCCACTACCAATCATCAACTCAGCAAGTATGTACTGCACCTGATAATGTGAATATCTTTATAGAAAGAACTAGATTAGGCTGATTCAGTGAACTGCTATATTGTTTCAATATTCAGCTGTTTTTGCTACATACCGGTATATTCGCATCATTTATTTTATAGAATTATGGAGGATCAGAAATTCAGAATAGTAATTAATGAAATACAAACAATTTCTGTGAAATGAAATACATGTATAAATGTGGCGGTGACTGGAGAATTGGAGTGAACGGTATCTGCAAAAAGTGTAGAGCCAGATCAGCTTGTGGATCTATGCATTCTGATCAGACTCTTTGCCATTCAGCCTGTGAAACACGAAATAACGACCAGTATATATCCTTACTGGGCTGCATGAGTTAACAAGCAAGAGTTAGACTGGTTATAAATATCATAACGCCACAGAAAATTAATTTACAAACTCTCATCCCCCACCCACCCCTAAAGTAAATCTCCATATTATGATTGTATCTGTATATTTTCAAACAAAATATATTTTTTCTCTCTTTAAATTGAAATAATCACAAGCCGGCTCATCTGGATCCACACGTTTTGCCAATACCACTAAACAGGCCTGTGGTGTTGAATGGGTTAATTATAAGAATTAGTGGAGAAAGGTTGAGTGATAACAGGACTGATACGTTAGGTCAATGGTCTGACAACCCAACTGAACAGCTATATAACCCACAATTGGCATAATGTACATTTTACCGTCAGATGGAATGGGAAATGGACTGAAAACAGTAAAAGTAGTTAAAGTGAAAATGGGCTTTTCATAATCAAAAAAGGGGCACAACTCCTGGTGGAATCAGGGAAATTTTGCACCGTCCTGACTTACCTTATCCACGTGGAAAATAAGGTCGAGCTCGCACACATTTTCAAAACACTTATCTAGTGTCTCCACAAATACCTGAAAATAGAGACGATCAGAAGTTCATATGGCCCACTTCCGAGAAATTGTACCTTACGACATGTGCGGCCAGCGTAGCCCCAGATCATCGTACAATAAGTTTCCAATATGATGGTAAGGCATACAATTATACCCGCTTTTTAAAACAATAATAGGTACCGTATATTGTTTTTGTCACAGGTGTTTGATCATCTGTCCGTGTGCCATGTTTCTTGTAAGAACTATAACTTTTAAACCGTAATAGCTGGAGGAATGATATTTGGAATGTGGCTTATTAATATAGGAATGAATGGCCTTTTTGTGGAATTTATCGGGGTATAAACTTGGAAAAGTCGCAGGAATACTGGACGAAGGCCGGAAGGCCTCGTCCAGTATTCCCGCGATTTTTCCAAGTTTATATCCCCGATAAATTCCACAAAAAGGCCATTCATTCCTTATAATTCCAGAATTTGAAATAAATTCATCGAGAAAATGTGTTTATTTTCCGTTTTCTTAAGAATTATTTTAACTACGCCTGACGGTTACGGAAAGTAGTTTGGCACGGAGTTTACTGGGATATAAATTTTGGACAGAGACTTGCTACGGACCAATCAAATGTTAGGGAATTGTGTAAATATTTTTGTGCTGGAATTATTGGTGTGTATATGTGCACAGTGAATTTCAATTTTTGATTTGACCTGCATGTCAAGTAATATCTCACCCTTTTGTACTTAGAATTTCGCAACTTTGTTTTGTAAGAAACAAAACTGGAAATCTGTAATAGCTGGAATACTTCATAATACTGGTATGTGACTTCATTATGGTGTGTAGATGTACAAATTGAAGTTGCATTTTTTTTATTTGACAGCAGTCATAAATTAGATTTGTCAGTAAGCGGGGGCTTACGGAATACCCCCCCGCGTCATCCCTGACCTAGAATGAACTAGAATGAATTCCAGCTCGCATATTATCATTTTCAGATAAAAGACTATGTCAGCACATATGGAGAGTGCGATGGTGGTTCCAGTTGAAAAAAAAGCAAACTAGACATTCTAAGTCCGTGACCTTGACCCCTGGCATAAATGGGGGTCGTAGGTTTGTTGCAGAATGATGTACGAGTGTCAGAGAAGGGTCGGGTAAAATATCACTGCATTCCGCAAAGGGAAAGAGAAGTTACAAGGAAATTTACATTTGTTAAGTTTTAGTTTTTTTTCTAAGTTTATAAGTCCGTGACCTTGAGCCCTGGCATAAATGGGGGTCGTAGGTTTGTTGCAGAATGATGTATGAGTGTCAGAGAAGGGGCGGCTAATATATGAAAGATTTCCGCAAAGGGAAAGAGAAGTTAAAAGGAAATTTACAATTGTTAAGTTTTAGTTTTTTTTCTAAGTTTCTAAGTCCGTGACCTTGACCCCTGGCATAAATGGGGGTCGTAGGTTTGTTGCAGAATGATGTATGAGTGTCAGAGAAGGGGCGGGTAAAATATGCAAGATTTCTGCAAAGGGAAAGAGAAGTTAAAAGGAAATTTACAATTGTTAAGTTTTGTGACGGACGGAAACACGGAAACACGGACGGACAAGCTGACTCCAGTATACCCACCCACAACTTTGTTGCGGGGGGGGGGGGGAGGGGGGGGTATAATTATCTCCCCCTTTCAGACATATAGAAGAGATGGGACCACAGTTGAAAGTCTCATCCAACCGTCCAGTGGGATGGAAATACATGAAAGTATGTTTGATGCCTAAGGCGAGGTTTGAACCCACAATCTCCGGATTGAAAGTCAGGTTTTTTGAAAACGTGGGTACAGTGGAACCTCTCTAAACCGGACATCCTAGGATGTAAGAGCACTGAAATACATGCATGTGTGCATTGCAATCATGAACACCGATAAACATCAATGATATTTGACAGTGAAGTCGGTCATAATTTAACACAGCGATGTCGCAAGGTTGTTCGGTTTAGAGAGGTTCCACTGTATATTGCGATGACACATCATCGACTTCCCCCTACTTATTCCTTTGAAATGGCTCAAAATGCTGCAGGGAACTCGTGGAATACTATACCTGTATGAGGTCAAGAATTCCAAGTTCACTCTCGGAGGAGTCAACACAGAAGACGAAGTACAGTGTCGCATAATGTCTGTAAATCAGCTTGTAGTCGGAGCCACCAATTAACCTGTAAGGTACAGTAATAATACAGTCAGCACATACAAACAGGGATCAATTTACCGGGCGGTTTCAGTGATCTTCTCTCCCTAAATCAAGGTGCATGGTCACACCGTTACAACAGCAACAACAATGGCTGAAAGTGTTGAAAGAGCGCCGTCCAAAATAAGTATCATTTGATATTTTTCTTAAAGGTACAATGTACGTGTCCACTCAGTAGGCACAAAATGTTCTTTATATCAGAAACATCATCCGAGACATTTTCTGGCAAAATAAACATTCATTCACCATTACCCCACATATTGGTTGGTATTATTATATATTTTATATCAGACATAAATTTCCACACTGATATCAGGGGCAATAACCGTGTTTCCTTAAAATGTTAATGGACATTACTATTTATTCTTTGTATTTACTTTTTGATGTGCAATGATCATACTTTATAATCTGTTGAAAATATTTTTTTTCAGGCGACGCATTTAATTTAAATTAGTACAAATAAGTAAAAAATATCATGCCTCATTTGCAAATATAAAAATAGCCTGATACCACCGTGAGTCACTATCACTATAATCAGTAAAGGAATATTACAAATGATTATATCAGTAAATACTGTATAGCGGACACTCGTAATTTTTAGAACTGGTGGTATAGTGACACAATTATACACTTATTTAACATGCTGAGCCTACTGAGTGGGCATGTACCTTTTACAGATTTTGGTGAGATATGGCGCAGCAAACACGTCTTCATGAGCTGCATTTGGTGGTCTCGGGAGTTCAGCACATAGTTATGTTGTTTTCGTGAAGAATCAATTTTCATGTCAGTAAGCACAGAAATCAATTCTTCGCAAAAACGACAGAAGATAGTTTAGGCCAAAGTACCGAGACCACAAAATTCAACTTAACAAGAAGCGCTTGATGCGCTATATTTCATCAAAATCTGTTACATAATAAGGAAAATATAAAAGAATACGTACTTTGAATGGGAGGCGCTTCTGGAAGTCTCAGTAATTGTTGTTGTTGTTGTAACCATGTGATCATGCACCTGGTAAATGGTGCTACTTTTCCCTATTTTGAGATGAAGGCGAAGTTTTTCACTTTGTAAAATAGGGAAAAATCTAGTCAAGTAGCCAAGTTTCTTGTTGCAAATCTTCTCGCTATTCTGTAGCCGATTTCACCAACATTGCAAAGTATACTTTTCTAGCAAAGTATACTTTGAGGGAGTAATCATTTATTTTTCCTGAAATAATTATTTCATATAGAACTAACGACTGCATATATTTGATGATTAAAAGTATGCAGAATTATTATACTGAATTTATTACATTATCACAGCCAAATTGGCTGTGATAATGTAATAAATTCAGTATAATAACAAGAAACGAGGCAAAGCCACGAAGGCCAGGTTTTTTCCAAGCATGGACACTTGGATAACATAATTATACACACTTTTTGTAGACTAGATGGCCATGGCCTGCATGTCGCGCCTTGGGGCGAGGCATGGACACTAAAAAAATACATATAGTAGATGGAAAAACTTTTAACGAAAAAAATTTAACCGGACACACGGACGTACGGACGGACGGACGTATGCCAAAATGCCGACGATATCGCGCTTTCCGCAAGCGGGTGCGACAATGATGATAAACACCCATGTGAAGTATCAAGGTAATGGGTGAAGCAGTTGCAGAGATATAGTACACGAAAAAACTAAATTCAAAGTAATTTGACGTTGACATTGCGCACAGGGGCCGCACGGTTGGGGGTTAGAGTGAAAATATGGCCGATGATAAACACCCATGTGAAGTTTCAAGGTAATGGGCGAAGCAGTTGCAGAGATATAGATTAACAAAAAAGTTTTAACCAAAAAATTTAACCAGACGTACGTTAAAAAGTTAACGTTGAAAATGGCTAAGTCAATTACGTAGAAATAATAGGTGAAGGTAAAAAAATGGTCACATGTTGGATAGTTGTATGTGGTAGGCACCCCTTGGTTATGAAACTGTGAAAGTTTGGTGGTCCTAGGTGGTACAGTACAAAGAAATGGACTTAAACACAAGAAAACTTAACATTGTAAACGCGAAAGTTAACATTGAAAATGGCTAAGTCGACTGCGCGGAAAAAATGGGTCAAGTTAAAAAAAAAGTAACATGTTGCATAGTGATATGTGGTGGGCACCCCTTGATTATGAAGCTGTGAAAGTTTGGTGGTCCTAGGTGGTACAGTACCAAAGAAATGGACTTAAACACGAAAACTTAACATTGTAAACGCGAAAAGTTAACATTGAAAATGGCTAAGTCGACTGCGCGGAAAAAATGGGTCAAGTTAAAAAAAAAGTAACATGTTGCATAGTTATATGTGGTGGGCACCCCTTGATTATGAAGCTGTGAAAGTTTGGTGGTTCTAGGTGGTACAGTAACAAAGAAATGGACTCAAACACGAAAACTTAACATTGATTGTGGACGCCGCCCGCCCGCCCGGCTTTCGCCAATCCAATAGCCTGGATTTTTTTTCAAAAAACCTGGCTAAAAATTAATACATTTATGTTAAAATTGAAAATTTCTCCCTCAAAGTATACTTTGCTAGAAAAGTATACTTTGCAATGTTGGTGAAATAGGCTACTGGAGATCTAGATTGAACTCTGTAAATGTATCACTAGCCGATTTCATCAAAACTACAGGGCCAAGATGTGATGACACCAGTAGCCAATTTCATCAAAATTGCAAAATATACTGTGAGGGAGTAATCATTTATTTTGCCCAAAATGCATTATTTCAAATAGAAGTAACAACTACATATATTTGATGATTAAAGGTATGCAGCATTATTATACTGAATTTATTACATTATCACAGCCAAAATGGCTGTGATAATGTAATAAATTTTGTATACCGGTAATAAAAATTAATAAATTTATCCTTAAATTCAAAATTTCTCCCTCAAAGTATACTTTGCTACATTGTAGATAAGTATACTTTACAATTGTGGTGAAATAGGCTACAGGTACAATAGATGTGTAATTAATTTCCGACTCATATCTAGACATGCACATAGACGCATACATGTAAATAATTTCCAACCTATAAATTTAGACATTGACCAATCCCCATTGTCCGTTGCTAATCAAATTTAGAACCGTCTATATATACTAGAATGAATGAGAAAAGCCCAATTTCAAATGTATTCAGGGATTCCGCTGTCGATTGCCACTTTCTCAATTGGCGATAAAAATAAACAGTTGGCGATAAAAAATTACAATTTTCGATATTTTTTTTCAATTTGTGATTTTTTTTTTTAATCATTTTTTTTCCAGCAGAATCCCTGCGTATTGTTTTTAACTTTGCATCGAGATTTGGTAAATGTAGGCAGTAACTGTGCAAAACTCCAGTATACAACGGACAGTATGCGAGTTAAACTGCTACGAACAGTAACAGGAGTTTTGCAGAGTTACTGCCCGCAACTACGAATTTCATAAATCAGAAGGTGTGTGGTCTTGTTTTAAAATATTGACATGAACATTCAAAGTAGAGGATACTTGACCCGTTCAACACCACACGCCTGTATAGTGGTATTGGCAAAAAATGTAGATCCAGATGATCCGGCTCGTGACGAGCCGTCTCATCAGGATCTACACTTTTTGCAAGCAATTTTCATATTTTTCAGAACAAAAATATCCCCTTTTCATAAATGGACTAGTCTGAAAATCACTTTATGATGATTGGATCGGTTGGAAAATTAACATATCAAAATCGGTTCCAGTAAATTAGGGGTGAAAGGGTTAAAGTATTTTGTGGAGAAATGATGAAAATCAAAAAGAAATGTTCTCTGAAGCAACAATTCCACATCCATTGTCTCTTGTTTTACAATGAAGTGAACAATCATACATGCTATTGGTCAGTTTTTCTGACAACATGGAATTTTGTGTTTGTGACAAACAGCAACAAATTAGGCCATGAATCATGTGTGAAGCCAGCCACTGTGTTGTTGGTAAAAGAAATTGTGGATTCTGGGCACAAAAAGGGATTCTAGACACATGGAGATCATTGTTATCACTATTTCAAGCTCTCTGCAAGCTGGCTGGATATAAAAGTACCTCATATTGGCTGTTACTGGTGAAATGGGGCTTATTCTCATTAAATAGCACACTCCTGTAGCCTCCTGCAGAAGCAGAACGAGTGTTTCATTGATGGAATGGCGAACAGTGCAGATCCTGACCAGACTGCGGATGCACATGCTGCTCTGGATCTACACTGTTCACAAAACCCCGTTTCTCCAGACACCACCACATATAACAAGAGCTGTAGGAGAACAGCATAGCTCGACTACGAGGGTTGTCGATGTACACATAGCTTGACAAACAAGATGGCCGCGGACTGCATAAAAACCTTAACCAAGGTTGACTAAAAACCTTAACCAAGGGAAATTAAGAAATCAAGGTTAAATGTAAGTCAATGTCAGATATAGGTCAGGGATTATTGATGTACATCACTAGGAGATGAAGTTGTCCAAGTATGGTTGCTGTAGGCCCAGGAGTATTCCATATACAAGCTTGACTATAAACATTAACCAAGTTTGAGTACAAACCTTAACCAAGGGGAAATAAGTAAGTTATTCAAGGTTAAATGTAGGTGAAGGTAAAATATAGGTCAGGGGTTATTGATGTACATCCCTATGAGAAAAAGTTATCCAAGTATGGTGTCTGTATGCACAATAGTATTCCATGTACAAGCTTGACTAAAAACCTAAACCAAGGTTGACTAAAAACCTTAACCAAGGGGAATTAACTAAGTAATTCAAGAGTAAATGTAGGTCAATGTCAAATATAGATCAGGGGTTATTGATGTACATCACTAGGAGATGAAGTTGTCCAAGTATGGTGGGTGTAGGGCCAGGAGTATTCCATATACAAGCTTGACTAAAAACCTTAATCAAGGTGTGACGGTGACGCCGACGGGACTACATAAGCTCTAACTATTCTTCGAATAGTCGAGCTATACATGTATACTTTCAGTGCAACTGAACTCAATATATCCAGCCAGTTGACTTACGTGCCCCCTTCGAGGAAGTTGCAGACATTATCATCCCGCTTGGAGACCAAATGGAATGTCTCTCTAACGATCTGTTGTTGTAGATCTTCTGGCTATAATGACAATCCGTAGACAACATTTGCAGATGTACAGTTGGATTATAGTGTCATGGGCAAAATCCATATAGGTGACCGACTATGACAAACTAGATGGCCGTGGCCCGCATGGCGCGCCCCCCCCCCCCCGAGGCTTTGATAGTATACCGAACAACTTTAACCAAAAACAAACTATAACTGGACGCGCGTGCAGATGTACACCAATGTGTGGACTATATCACGCTGTCTGCAAGCGGGCGGGGCATAAAAGGGCTCCTCAAGTTTGTAAACAGTGTAGCTCCAGTTTAGTTGTGCGAAGTATCTGTGCAAAACAGGTAATACAATGGATAGTTTCGAACAGTAACTCTTGCAATCTACTCCCATAACGTTCGTAGCCAGAGTTACGATTCCAGTCATAAGCTTCTTCTGCAGAATAGTGAATCAGATCTGATTCCCACTTTAGCAGTTAATTGTGACATACTTTATATAAAATGTATTTAATAATTTTCTATCTGAAAAAATATTAGTATTATAAAAGTACCGTAATATAAACTAATAATTCTGAAACAAATTTTACCATTGTGAAAGATTTCGAAAATTAAATCTTGCCTTTCCAGAAAATGGACACCATCTTGAATTTTACATGTTCAATTTGGTTGCCACTGAGAGACTTGTTGATTGTAGCTTAAATTTACAAATCAGGTCATCTGCATATGCAAATTTATGTCATAATTACTACTGTAATTAGTATACTTTGAGGGAGAAATTTTCAATTTTATGATAAATTTATTAATTTTTATTATACTGAATTTATTACATTATCACAGCCAATTTGGCTGTGATAATGTAATAAATTCAGTATAATAATTCTGCATACTTTTAATCATGAAATATATGCATGTGTTAGTTCTATATGAAATAATGCATTTCAGGAAAAATAAATGATTGCTCCCTCAAAGTATACTTTGCTAGTAAAGTATACTTTGCAATGTTGATGAAATAGGCTACAGGTCATCTGCATATGCAAATTTCTGTCATAATTACTACTGGTAACCCGAAATTTCTGTCTGTAAATCAGGGCGACTTACAGCCAGAATGCACAAAGCTTCTTTTTGTGTCAAACATAAATGTATGTTGTTCATAAATAATATATACATGTATGCATGGCTAAATAATTCAGATATTTGATCAACAATAATTACAGTTGTAATCAGTAGCCGATTTCACCAGCATTGCAAAGTATACTTTTCCAGCAAAGTATACTTTGAGGGAGTAATCATTTATTTTTCCTGAAATGCATTATTTCATATAGAACTAACGACTGCATATATTTGATGATTAAAAGTATGCAGAATTATTATACTGAATTTATTACATTATCACAGCCTGATAATGTAATAAATTCAGTATAATAAAAATTAATAAATTTATCCTAAAATTTAAAATTTCTCCCTCAAAGTATGCAGCATTATTATACTGAATTTATTACATTATCACAGCCAAAATGGCTGTGATAATGTAATAAATTCAGTACAATAAAAATTAATAAATGTATCCTTAAATTGAAATTTTCTCCCTCAAAGTATTCTTTGCTAGATAAGTGTACTTTGCAATGTTGGTGAAATAGGCTACAGGTATAAATTATTTCTTAAGTAAAGAAAATAGCTATTATTCTTATGTGTTAAGTTGTACAATAATAAAAGTAATACAACCACCAAAATAAAACTCACTTTAATTCCCAATTACTAATGATAATTAATATAAATAAGAGACGGTGAAATTAAATGGGAATAATTACGGAAATATCATGAAAAATGTGAATACATATGTTTTAAGAGATTTATTTTTTCCGGTTTGTGTTGTTTTGAAGAGATAAATGTTTCATTAACATGTATTGTTACATGGTTTCCGTTGTTTGCACATATGTGCAAACATATAGCGCGTGCTGTTTGCATATGGCTTTAGGCAATGCTCATTCCGGGGCCGCGTGTAATGGAAGTGCCTTCATGACGTCACTACGCGGAAGTGCCTTCATGACGTCACTACTTCATGACGTTCATGACGCGGCCCCGGAATATGAATACCGAAAATTATCTACGTGAATGGGACGATTTATAAAAGTACTGAAAATACTGAATATAATGCTCAAATTACATCAGTTTTTTGTTGGAAATGTAACAATAACGTTCATGTCCAGCCGTGTGCAAACGTTTGCTGTGGCCCTCGGGAACTGTTTGAACCCGCGGCCTGCGGCCTTGGGGTTCAAACAGTTCCCTCGGGCCACAGCAAACGTTTGCACACGGCTGAACTTGATCAAACCTTATATTAACATAGCATATTCTGCGGGCGCAGGAAGAATTGATAGAAAGTTGATGCATTTGCATTCTGGCTGTAAGTCGGCCTGCGTTACAGACATAAATTTCGGGTTAAATTACATGTACTGGAATATGTTATTTTCATAATATTGACATGCATTTCATTTCAAACATCTTTCACAATTAACCGCTAAAGTGTGAATCAGATTACATTCGCTATTCTCCAGAGGAAACCTATGAGTAGTCGTGACCTCATGACTGTCTTGATATACAGTCATGATGGCTTACTCTTGTAAAGTGGCATTTTCATGTGGAATTTTCAAAAACAGTGATAAATTACCAAATTTACATATTTTTAAATAAAGTAACTTGTGGGTTATTTCAATATGCATGTAAATAGTAGTTGTGAAAATTGTTAAGCTTTTAATGTTCATAGAAATTAAAAAGAAAATATTTTTATGACAAAATTCTTGAATATATGAGAAAGAAATAGTTTTTTTTTGTAAAAAATCGCATTGAAATTAACAATAATATGCTGGTGTATGTTTATACAGTTAGATGCTGAATATTTTCAGTTTTATTGAAAAATATAAAATCCCAATAAACAAATAGCAGCCATCACGACTCACATGTTCTCGACCAGCCTATGAGTGGAATCATAACTCTGGCTATGGATGCCATAGTAAGAGAGTAGATTACAAGAGTTACTTTTCACAACTATAGACTGGACTACTTTATTTTCATTGGGAAACATAAATGTTACAGAAGACAGCGTATGTAATGTAATGCAAATAACGGGTGGCACGATTTACCCAAATCTTACCCAAATCTTCATGTAATAACTATACATGTACTTGTTAATAAATAAGGCTATACACATCATAATAACAATGTTAAATTATTAAACAGTTTGGACTGTACTTACATAATATCTGTCATTAATTTGCTCATTTCAGGGCCCATTTTAATGTTTGGATGCAAAATGGAAATATTTGTATACAAAATAAAGGGAGAGTACCGCGATTAACTTATACTAGGAAGCGAAGGAAGATAATCCACATTTTTAATTGAAATACAAATAAAAACAGTAGAACCTCTTTAATGTTGACATCCAAGGAGACAGTGTTTGTTTGTTTATTGGTGTTTAACGGCCTATCAACAGCTAAGGTCAAGGCCGGGCAAACAGGTTCGATCCCGTTTTAACCTGTTGCATTGGGGTAAAATTCCAAAATCAGAACGGAATATTTACATCGAGAAAAATATATTCAGCGCTGAAATTAGAATAACCTGACCTGGTCCGGAAAGGACGAACCCTGATCGTTAAATTACCCATCGCATTCTCCCTCCTGCCACCCACCCAAGGAGACAGTGTGTGAAAACTGTTTTTCCAACTAGTATAATTATATGTATATAGTAATATATAATTTAAATATATAAATTACTGATATTTTAAAACTAATACCATTAATATTTGTATGTGGCTGTTACAGATGCTGATCAGACTGTGCGGATGCACAGGCTGATCTGGATCTACACTGGTCACAACACCCATAAACCCCATTTCTCCAGTCACAGCCACATATAATAAAGAAGTGTTGCTGCCTAGATCATGTAGATGCATCAAATGTAAATATGGTGAAGTCCAGATTAATCTAGAAATCAACATATATCACATTTTATGCATCATTTGCAAACAAAACCTCTTCAGATTAAGGGAGTATGTAGAAAAATCACAAAATAGGTGGTAAATCACAATTGTATGTAACTGTAACTTATAAAACCGTGGGAAACAACTTGAAATACCTTTTTAAGATAATTTTCAATTAACACTATTCTTAGAATATGCTTATTCACTTGTTTTCTAGGGGCACAAATCCACGAGAATTGGGGCTACTAATGATATATTGTAGAAAAAGTATATAATATAATCATAAATGTTATTTTTAATGAAGATTTAAGTAGGTTGGGGTAAGATTTGGGTAAATCGTGCTGCCGCATATAACTTGTATTCACAAACAAAAAGGCAGCGAATTCCAGGCACCGCAAATAATTATTACTAAACAAAACCATTGCCATTTTCTGCTAATTCTGGAAGTTATACTTTGTCCGTTGTGTGCACCTGCAGGTTATAATTATCCTCCCTGTCAAGAAGCATATACTGCACTTGTTCTGAGTACATAACTCTAATTACATTTCATTACATTGCACTACATAAGAGTTATGACGTAGTTGTATTTGTAAATGTGCGTTTTAAGGCAAGTCGAAATAATGGTGTTTTTATACGTATGATGCTCAATTTACATATACCGTTTAGTGGCGTTTACGTAGTGAAGTATGTTATACCTTATAAACCATATATACCGGTACATGTGACACAAGTAATAATTCATAAAAATGGTTCTACATAGCAATTTCATGGATAAATTGAGATGTTTACTCTGGATCGCCAGTTCTTCTTACACTGCCCGGTGTCAGTATAGTTTCCTTCCCGTTGATCTATATATAACTTTGAGGGCGTTTCGGACCGTAACAGATTCGTTATTTATGTTTGATTTTTTTGTCCCAAGTTTAAACTTAATGATATATTAACAGTGAGCATGCTAAAGGTTCATATATCATATGTGATAAAGAACTTTCGCGTATATGTTGATTACGCATAGTAAAAAATCGCAAGGTTGTCCCGAAATGGTTTTGGTCCGAATCGTTAAAATACTATAAATTACTGATTGAGGCCTCGGTATGTCGTAATGAAATTGAAACACTTTATATTTGCAATGCATTTTAAATCTTAATTACATACTTGTATAAATTTAAATTCTGTAGTCTAAAAGTTGAGCAAGAAAGGGGTTTAAAGGAGATATAACAAGATTCTGTTCGCAATACGCTTATGTATTCATCATTTATATATCAAATAAAACAAATTTCACAGTAATCCGAACAGAATATGCCGTTCTTTTACGGATTTCATATTCCGGACAGCCAGTTTTTGCCACAGGCAATGTTGAATATCCCCCACCCACTTGAATTCATGTAGTATACTCTTATCTATACAGATTGAGTTGAATACAATGGAATTATTTTAGTAGCCCTGTGGTTTTTGCAGCCGTCACTGCATGACAAACTTCCCATTATTTTGCTTACCACTAGGACAGATAAACAAAATGGATTCAACCAATCAGCATAGAATAGGTGTGGCTTCGCTGAATTCAGAATACACCTGTCCCAAAGTCCACTTCCCTATTTGCCTCCGGTCAAATCATCGGATAAGTTGTTTGTTATGCCAAACTATTAATGACCTCCGGCGGCATCTGTTTGATCGCAGCTACACACGCGTGTCACTGATTATTTCAGCTCAAATTCCATTTTTTTTTCTGATTCTAGCTCAGCTGTCTGTTTAACCGTGAATTACAACATAATTCCGCACAGATAGTCATCGCCGACACAGGCGTGGATGCAGAAATAATTGCAGGTCTAGAGGTTAGATACCACCAAATAGTTTTACTATATAATTTAACCGAATGCCATCCAATAAGGCCAGGCTCTCCTACTTTCACTATTCGTATGGATGCTGTGGGACCCACTTGTACATGACCTGCAGCCAGTCTGTACTGGTTCTGCATGAACTAAACAATAGGTTCACTTACTCCTAAGAAAGAAAAATCCAACCTTGTCATATCCTCCAATATTGTGTACATTTTTTGGCCACGGAAACTCTGTTTACATCAAGTGACCAACAGGTTCAGTGTTTTCTTTTAAATGCTACAAATATGCTGAAAACTGGTGTTAAAGGCACCCCAAAATGTTCCTGAAATGAAACTGGGTAGTAATGGATCAAAATTTGCAAGTAAACTGTGTCTGGCCTCAAAACACCCGCACTATTTTTTATACCGGACTACTTTTGCACCCTGATGATATATTAACAGTGAGCATGATAAAGGTTCATATATCATATGTGATAAAGAACTTTTGTGTATATCATACTATATGTTGATTTTTCCACAATATTCCCCCCAACAAAGTGCACCCTGGGCGATTTCGCACCATTTGGTGTCTTCTAACCTAGACCTCCGCGAGCGCGAAGCTCGATGCGCATCGTAAAGTCTTCGGGTGCTCCCCCAGGACATTTTTAAATGCCAGATCGCCGCAGATGCGATTTCCTGACACCTAGGCCATGAAAAAAGTCATCCAACTATTCGAGTATTGTAGATTTTCTTCTCTATTTTTTTTGCCGGGAGCAGGGGTGGGGGACCCTGGACTCCCCCACCCTGTATCCGCACCTGCGACGATTGCAATCAACGTAAGTCCCATTTCTCAGTCACATATCACACACGACATGTCACATATATTTACAGAAAATGTAATATAATTATTTTCCGTAAATGACGACAGAAGTTGAAAAAATTGTCATTTTACTTTACTAAAGAAAACTATTGTAGATCTTATCATCTAGATCTAATTTTTCTACATGTATTTATTGAAATTACGCAGATGTCCGAAAGTACAAAATCCCATGGCGTTTCTCATTTGACGCACACCTGTCATTTGACAATGCGATATCTATACAAAAAGTCGGTATCACGTTATGCGCGAGCCGTCTCGGGCCTCAAAACTGTGACCCCGATAATTATAAATAGATGTCACGTGCTAGTCATGTATGATCCATCTCCCGCCATATTGAAGATGCTCTGTTTACTTTCTGCTTCGTGTGAGAGTGACCTTAGAATTTTGCTAATCAACACTTTATTAGGTGAGTTTGGGGTGGCACGATTTACCCAAATCTACCCAAATCTTCATATAAATACTATATGTGTTAATAAATAAAGCTATACACATCATAATAATGATGTTTGGACTGTACTTACATGATGTATGTCATTAATTTGCTCATACCAGGGCCCATTTTAATGTTTTGATGCAAAATGGAAATATTTGTATATGAAATAAATGGAGAGTACCGCGATAAACTTAATACTAGGAAGCCAAGGAAGATAATCCACTTTATAATGGCTAAACATGCTAAATGGAAATGATGATTCAGTTTAATTGAAATACAAATAAAAAACTGTAGAACCTCTCTAATGTTGACATACAAGGAGACAGTGTGAACGTGTGGACCGTATACTGGCCATTTTCGCCCGCCAGGACGTGTAGCCATCTTGTACATAGTCACTTGTTGAGGCTATACCTCTAGGGAAATTTGCAATCACAGTCTGATCAGGGTCTACACTGTTTTCCATCTTGTACATAATCACTGCATACCGTATACAAGCAAGCCGCGTGTCGCCCGCCAGGACGTGTAGCCATCTTATAAAAATCACTTGTTGAGGCTATACCTTCTCAGGGAAATTTGCAATATGTACTACCGTAGTATATGTGCCATAGGAAATCATGATCGATGGCAACTTAAAGTTAGACAACTGAGACATAATTAATGAGTCTCGATCACAGTAGTCGCCCTTTATAATAATGCTATATGTATATTAATCGCTTTCCCGTGGAAATATGTGATTTATTCTTCCCCTTTTCGGTCAAAATGTGCTTATTGTATGATATACTAATGATATATTGTTGAAAACGTATATAATATGATCATAAATGTTATTTTTAATGAAGATTTGGGTAGATTTGGGTAAGATTTGGGTAGATTTGGGTAAATCGTGCTGCCGGTGAGTTTGTGATAATATTTTCGTGTGATATTGGAATATAGTCTATCAATACAATATAGCGAATTGTAAATGCTATTACGCACATTTTTACTATGCAGCGTGGTGTAGCGAATAGGACAACCTGTTGCCTATAAAGCGGAATATGTGCAGTTAATACTGCTCTAGTCTAGTCATTTTCCTCTCATTTTCCCCTAGCACTCAACTGGTGATAACACACGTGTGAGGGTATACCAGTATACCGGCAAAAGCAAAAAAACAAGAAGAGCAGGACAAATTTGCCTTTGTGTCAAGTGACACATTTACGTTACGCCGACTTCCAACAGTGTATACCATCATTAGGGTAAATATGTACGGACTACCTATTAAAAGTTACAAACTCAATAAGGTAAATTCCATTCCCTCAGTCAAATCCGAGGCAGATATGATACAGATGTGCCGTTCTCTGGTTTTACCGAGTACTGGTTGAACCTTAAATACCATATCGATCAATTCAAGAACCACTTACATAATACTGGTAGAATTTCGACAGTCGCGGTTTCCCGTGATTGTTAAATACAAGAATAGCTTTAATCATGACTGAAAGTCAGCCGAATGTACGCGATTATCTGAAAATCATAAATTATTTTGTTTCCTCCTACTTTTCTAGACAATACACACACTTCCGGTTTCGCCAATGGGTCCGAGTGAATACGCACCCAGTCTATCTCGTACCAGTTGGTCCATTTTGTTTCATTCACAGACGGTTGATCACACATTGTACAATATACTGGTACTTGTTCAAATGAGCAGAAAAACACGGTCCGATTTATATATGTGGCTGTGGTCGAAGAAATTGGGATTATAGTATTTGTGACCAGTGTAGCTAGCTCATGATCAAATAACACACACATGTAGCCTGATAACGATCTGGGGCCCGTTTCGCTAAACTTCGTATGTATATATATGCAAAGGCTGATCAGGATCTACACTGGTCGCAATAAGGCACATTTCACCAGTCACAGCCACATATACTGACATGCATGCACCAGTTTGTTCGATCATGTACACTTAACATGTTCGAACAAACAACCATCACGTGAATAGCATTATGGGCGGGTCCAAGATTTAAATAGGTTTGGATGGGTTGTGGATTCTCAAAGTAAATGGCACACACGTGACACTCATCTTTTTCTGGAAAAGAAACCGTTGTTGGTGGCGCCTGGTATTGTATGTGGAATAGTTTCAGAGGGCGATCAGAACAAGCCAATTCATTGCAATTAGCTATATATGTATCTGATCGTTGATTCGATGTTTGCGAGGGGAGGTTGCTTCCCAAGAAAAGTTTGAAAGTTAGAACGTTAAATGTGCATTTGTGTCCATTTAACACCGAGGTGGGTAAGAGGAGGAAGTCCTTCCGGCACACCCTCGCCTGAATCCGCGCATAAAACTGCCGTGAGTCGTTTTCGTCACGTATTGTGACGATATTGGCACAAGTGTGACACATTGATTTAATTGTGACTGTAACTGCATGGGGACATGTGGGACTTGTGGGATTTGAGGTCAGTGTAGCTCCTGATCAAATCGCACACTTCTTTAGCCGGGTAACGGTCTATGTTGCACGTTAGAAGCACGCTTGGTGTTTCCTTGACGTGATGATGACCAATGCAGATCCTGATTAGACTATCCGGATCATATCCAACTTTCACGGCCACCTTACCTGTAGAAAGTTTGCATCAGTAGCGGTGATTTTTATATATGGAATTATAAAGGAGACTATTACCTTTTCCTACGTAACTTTTAAACTACACAACCGATTGAAAATGCACAAGTGACATTTTAAACTTCAACTAGAAAAAGTCGATGGCGCGCCATCGCAATATACCCACTTTCCCCAAATGCTAAGTCCGAAAGGGGGAGGTAATCCATGATGGAGGGTCGGATAAAAAATTCGAATTCACTTTGCGCATCAGCACATCAAAACGAAGCTACGAACCAAATATCAGACGCGTAGGTATTAAGGTGAAAAAGTTTTTCGAGTTACAAGGAAAAAAGGGGAAATTCTGAGTCCGAAAGGGGGAGATAATCCATGATGGAGGGTCGGATCAAAAATCCGAATTCACTTTGCGCATCTGCACATGATAACGAAGCTACATACCAAATATCAGGCGCGTAGTTATGAAGGTGAAAAAGTTTTTCGAGTTACAAGGAAAAAATGGGAAATTCGGAGTCGGAAAGGGGGAGATAATCCATGATGGAGGGTCGGATCAAAAATCCGAATTCACTTTGCGCATCTGCACATGATAACGAAGCTACATACCAAATATCAGGCGCGTAGGTATGAAGGTGAAAAAGTTTTTCGAGTTACAAGGAAAAAATGTGAAATTCTGAGTCGGAAAGGGGGAGATAATCCAGGATGGAGGGTCGGATCAAAAATCCGAATTCACTTTGCGCATCTGCACATGATAATGAAGCTACATACCAAATATCAGGCGCGTAGGTATGAAGGTGAAAAAGTTTTTCGAGCTACAAGAAACGTACGGACGTACGGACGGACGGACACCCGTGACGAAAACAATATACCCATTTTTTTCCCCTAAAAAAGTGGGTATAATTATTGTACTTTATGATGATGTTTCGATCGTGTTTTAACATAAACATATTTTGGTCCTTTTTATCTTTAAACGTAGTCGGTAGTTTTTGTCGAGCCCGCTTGCGGAAAGCGAGACATAGTGATCACAATGACGTCCGGGTGTCCATGTGTCCGTGCGTGCGTGCGTCCGTCCGTCCGTCCGAAATCTGCGTTAAAGTTTTTAAATACCTTATATCTCTGCAGTCCTAAGTCACATTGACTTGAAACTTCATATACTTATTATAGTCATGATCCATACATTCATGCTGTATCCCACTCATGTGGCCCCTGTGCCCAAGGTCATGGTGAAATGATTTAGAAGTTTGCGTTCCGAAATCTGCGTTAAAGTTTTTAATTACCTTATATCTCTACAGTCCTAAGTCACATTGACTTGAAACTTCATGTACTTATTAGTCATCATCCATATATTCATTCTGTGTCCCACTCATGCGGCCCCTGTGCCCAAGGTCAAGGTGAAATGACTTAGACGTTTGCGTTCCGAAATCTGCGTTAAATGTTTTAATTACCTTATATCTCTGCAGTCCTAAGTCACATTGACTTGAAACTTCAGATACTTATTAGTCATGATCCATATATTCATGCTGTATCCCACTCATGCGGCCCCTGTGCCCAAGGTCAATGTGAAATGACTTAGAACTTTGCGTTCCGAAATCTGCGTTAAAGTTTTTAAATACCTTATATCTCTGCAGTCCTAAGTCACATTGACTTGAAACTTCATATATTTATTAGTCATCATCCATATATTCGTGCTGTATCCCACTCATGTGGCCGCTGTGCCCAAGGTCAAGGTCAAATGACTTAGAAGTTTGCGTTCCGAAATCTGCGTTAAAGTTTTTAAATACCTTATATCCCTGCAGTCCTAAGTCACATTGACTTGAAACTTCATGTACTTATTAGTCATCATCCATATATTCATTCTGTGTCCCACTCATGCGGCTCCTGTGCCCAAGGTCAAGGTCAAATTACTTAGACGTTTGCGTTAAAGTTTCTGTCAAAATTTGCATTAACGTTTTCACATATATACCTACTATCTCTGTAACCGTAAGTCAGATTTGCTTGTTGGACATCAAGCTTTAAATAAATACACTCTGAGACCATCAAATGCCTCGGCGAGCTCGACATGCGAGCCGCGGCCATCTGGTTATATGATTTATATAGCAAGTTGTGATTTTTCTTCTCGATTTTCGTTGGGAAAATTGCAAAATCTCTTTTTATTATTGTAGTTACAAAAAAATCACAGGTATTTTCAATTAGCTCATTCATTTTTCTATCTATTGACATACAAGTTATGTTTCTAAGTTAATATTATTTTGGTCCTTTTTAGATAATAATAATGACACCATCTGTTTTCATTTTCATTCCAATTTCCATGATATTCGTTGAAGCGGGCACCTGCTTACGGTCACTCTAAAAGCTTATATGTTGCCCGAGGCATGACCGTGTTGTCGGTAAAATTATTTGTGAACAAAGTAACCAAAATTAGACTTTGATTTTCACGTACTTCGAAGCTAATAATTGGAGACGAGTGTGTTTGTCACCGAAATATTAATCGCTCATTTTAAACACTTCTGATTATCTATACAAAACAGCATAAATGTAAAGGTTTTTTTGTTGTTGTTGATTTATCAGACCGGCAGTAATGCGTCGGCATTGGTCCCCGGTAGCTGTTCGATCACAGCGACGTATGTGAAGTTGTCATTACTTGCCGAAGAAGGTGGTTTTCCCCAGGTACTCCGGTTTCCCCACCATTCATCTCACGGAGTAATGCAGTTTAGACCGGAATTGGCCGCCCGCATTACTCTGATTAAACATTATTGACTGTAATATGCATCGTCTGAAATCAAACTTTAAACTTTTGGACCATGACCGGCGGTATGGTACTTGACCATTTCCTTATCAATTCCACGAAACTATGAACTGGCAGAACAAGTGTTAGCCTGATACTTGCACACACACACACCACTCACTAATATATGTTCAATTGTTTATTTACGTCTCATCAACTGTTAAATGTACATCATAAAATACATAGCAATTAAACAATACAGGTACATGTACAATTGCCATTCTGTAAGAATTATAAGAGACGGCTCATTTAATGAGCAGCTATACTTACATTTCAGCATATACATACAATACATTACTTGAATAATATGTTTCTATTGAAACTTTAAAAGGACTACACACCAATATGCAACAGATCTTTAAAAGGGATACAAAATTGTAATAAGAAATACATGTAGTTGCATTATTTACACGTGAACAAATTTGAAATCATCAGTCATTTCAGCGAACAGTGGTTCAATAGAACATGCTTTTTCGTATAGCGCAATACGTATGTCGTTGTATATAGGGCAGCTAAACAATACGTGGTACTCATCTTCTACTTGAGTCATACAAAAAGGGCAAACCATATTGCCAACAGACAGTTGTTCTTAACGAACAGTTTCCAACCGTAATGGGGCTACGCCTCATCTAAACTTAGCGAAAGCAGATCTGTGTGTTCGATGCAACACAAGTTTACAGTATGTTCCCCCCCCCCCACCCCCCCCCCCATGTCTGCTTAAACAGTTTATAACGCCTAAGTTTGTTACCCCCATATCCCCGTAAACTAGTCATTCTATTCACAGTGGAATACCATTCGGTGCCTGTATAACTTTCCAGTTTCGTTGACTAATACATTCCTAGAAAGGGTATGTACAGTATCAGGAGCCAAACCAAGGATTAGCCCACTTACATTGAACAGTGTAGCACCAGTTGTTGCACCTTGTGTTGCCTTGTACCGAACCCCATGCAAATACATTGTACGCAATTATTTAATATATGGGCAATTACTATACCGCCGTGTATTATCTTCTCTTTTTCTTTCGTCTTCAGAATATGTGAAACACATTGTCATATAACCAAATAGTAACAGATAAACGCCGCACCTGAACTCGAATAATATAATAATAATAATAATAATAATAATAATATCTTTATTTCCTCCAATAGGAGAGCGCAAATAATAAATAATGTGCATAAAATTCATGAGGTGAACAAAAATAAAGCAAGCATTGTGAAGGAAATTACATCATGAGAAAAAGTGCTGACTGAGCGCCATGTCCGACAAACTCAGGATTTCTCCCTCAAAGTATACTTTGCTACTTTGCTACTAAAGTATACTTTGCAATGTTGATGAAATAGGCTACTGTAGCCTATTTCATCAACATTGCAAAGTATACTTTGAGGGAGAAATTTTCAATTTTATGATAAATTTATTAATTTGTATTATACTGAATTTATTACATTATCACAGCCAATTTGGCTGTGATAATGTAATAAATTCAGTATAATAATTCTGCATACTTTTAATCATGAAATATATGCATTTGTTAGTTCTATATGAAATAATGCATTTCAGGAAAAATAAATAATTACTCCCTCAAAGTATACTTTGCTAGTAAAGTATACTTTGCAATGTTGATGAAATAGGCTACAGACCAGCCTGCGCAGCCACGCACACACTGACCAGAACCTGCGTTTGTTTTGTTTTACTTGGATAATATTCTTCATATATACCGACCTAAATAAGTAGCTAACTTCTTTAGATACTACTTTACATGTATACACAGGTACGACATAACCCTTTCAGCGCCACAGGCCATAATTCAATTCAGATCCGCCCCAGTCAGGTAGTATTTCACATTTAAGTTCTACTTGTTCATGGTTATTTACATTGTATGCACTTTACGGTCATCAAGTCTATTGTTATAAACAGTTGAATACACGCACGAATAACGACGACATAGTTTCCTTAACCTTTGAATACACGCACGGATAACGGCGACATAGTTTCCTTAACCCAAAGCCTTTTGTACGATCTTACATACCGGTTTCGTGCGATAGGAGAATGAACTAGCTAGGTTAAATTAACCGCCTCATTGCCTCCTTCATTTAATGCACATATTTCGACTGTATGGCAGATATTAGTTAATTCGGAAACAAACGGGCCAACGGCCATTGACCTACCATTTTTGAGCTCAAATGCCCGGGTTTGGAAGGTGTACCTTTATGGAGCATAATACAATTCGCAATTATGTAATACTTAAAATAATTATGTTCTACGTACTATTTTTGAACTTTCAGCCTTGTCGCTTTGTCATTATTGTAGCTAGAAGTAATTGATATAGTTTTCACTTGTTATTCTGTGTTCAGTATACAGCTATAAATAATTACCGGTAACATGGTAATTATAATTTACTTTTTTTCGTCGAAATGTGTTGTTTTTATTTACAGGGAATTAAGCAGAATCATCGAGAACTATTTACTGCAAACTAAACTTCCTTGCACTTTATTTGTACAACCAGGGTAGAATTATTTTAAACTAAACATATTTTAACTATGTTTGTACAACTAGGATAGAAACCGTTCAGAAATACTAAGTTATAAGGCCTCGTCCAGTATTCCCGCGACTTTTCCAAGTTTATATCCCCGATAAATTCCACAAAAATGCCATTCATTCCTTATAATTCCAGCATTTGAAATAAATTCATCAAGAAAATGTGTTTATTTTCCGTTTTCTTAAGAATTATTTTAACTGCGCCAGTCGGTTACGGAAAGTAGTTCGGCGTGGAGTTTACTGGGATATAAATTTTGGACGGAGACTTGCAATGGACCAATCAAATGTTAGGGAATTGTGTAAATATTTTTGTTTTTCAGTGTAAAGAAATAATGCAAATTAAATATTTGGTAGTCACATGTATTCATAACCATTTTACAATGCACAGCCGAAAAATCATGGGTATGGAATGTGGGGTTACCTTAGGTTAAAATAGGTCGCCCGTGGTTCGAAAAAGCACATAATTCCTGTAACTGTATATGTTTAAAACATAAGTAACATAACATATGACTCCCATGTGCTGCAATGACTGCTTGACCTTCATTCATTCGGCTTATATTTAAGGGTGGGAATTGGCTCGAACGCCTTCCATATCCGAACTGCTTGACTGCGCTGAGTCAAGATTTGCCCACTCCCGAAGCAGAGCGCCAATGAGGGCTTGCAGATTTACAGGTTTTGGGCCCAGTCTTAGTCGTGTGTCTAACACGTCTCGGAAATGTTCTATCGGGTTCAAATCTGGCGATTTTGCGGGCCTTGGTAGCAGTTGAATGCGATTGTTGTTGAACATGTTGATGGTTTCTCGGGCGACGTGACACGGGGCGGTACCTTATACAACACTCATACCCCGGTGAGCGGCGACATGTGGCACAATCTCCAGCTGTACAATGTTCTGAGGATAGCGGGCACCATTACAGCACTTTGTAGTCTGACCGATTATAAAAGTGGTTAAGTGTATAAGTTAGATCACGGTTCGTCCGCATGTACGAGGAGATAATCCGCGAGCTTTTGCGAACAAACATCCGGACAAACGTGATCTAACTTATTTATCACATCCTCATGTACATACCTTGATCACGAGCCGTGTTAATACAGAAACAACACACGGAAATGTGTTAAATATGTGATAAATAAGCCTGGGATGCTGTTAACCCTTTCAATACAAGACATCTATTTAGCAGTTTTGCAAGCAGTGTAGATCCAGTAGCCTATTTCAAAGTATGCAAAGTATGCTTTTCTAGCAAAGTATACTTTGAGGGAGAAATTTTCAATTTTAGGGTAAATTTATTAATTTTTATTATATTGAATTTATTACATTATCACAGCCATTTTGGCTGTGATAATGTAATAAATTCAGTATAATAATTCTGCATACTTTTAATCATCAAATATATGCAGTCGTTAGTTCTATATGAAATAATGCATTTCAGGCAAAATAAATGATTACTCCCTCAAAGTATACTTTGCTAGAAAAAAGTATAATTTGCAATGTTGGTGAAATCGGCTACAGATAAGCTGGCGTGTAGCGAGCCATCTCATTAGGATCGGCACTTTTTGCAAGCAAACACTCCCTTTTTATAAATTGACCAGTCTGAAGACAGTTTTGTGACGACTGGATTCGTCCATAAATTAACATATCACAGTCAATTCCAGTTATTCAGGGTGAACAGGGTTAAATGTGGCTGTTACTGAACAAATGGAGCTTATTGGATTTGTGACCAGCGTGGCTCCTGATCAAATAGCACACTCCTATAGCCCGACAACGATCTGTGTTGTTTGTTTGTTAGAAGCATGATAGGTGTTTCATTGTTGTAATGGCGAACAGTTCAGATCCTGATCAGACTGTGCGGATGCACAGGCTGATCTGGATCTACACTGGTCGTAAAACCCATAAGCCCCATTTATCCAGTTACAGCCACAAATACGTAAAAATAGACGCTTGGAAATATAATAACACCGTCCTCGGTCGTATAGCTCGTGACCTTGCAATCAAAGAGGAATTTTTGTTATCTAACCACACATTAATCTAGGATAATAATTGCGAAGTCAGCAGCTGCTACGGAGCCCCGCAGGGACGTACAATTTTTGTTATTAATTAGTTCCCACGAAATAACAATTCGTTCCCTCAATTTAACAATTCGTTCCCACGAATTAACAATTCGTTCCCTAAATTTAACAATTCGTTCCCACGAAATAACAATTCGTTCCCACCGGGAACCAATTGTTAATTCGTGGGAACGAATTGTTAATTCGTTATATCGTGGGAACGAATTGTCAATTCGAAGGAACGAATTGTCATTTCGTGGGAATGAATTGTTAAATCGTGGGAATGAATTGTTATATCGTGGGAACGAATTGTTAATTCGAGGGAACGAATTGTTAAATTGAGGGAACGAATTGTTATTTCGTGAGAACGAATTAATAAAAAAAAATCCATGCCCATGCGGGGCTCCGTAGTATTCAATAAATAAATTTGCATAAAACCCAATTACCCACAATTTCGGCGTACTGCACTGCACTGCCAAGCATCCACTATTCGATAACCTACGACCAGCGGCGATAAGAGTTAATTTGTTTTATCCCGTCAACACAGTGCGTATGTGCCGGCAAACACGGTGCCGTGAAACATTTTTGATATCCTGCCAATAAGACCGAATCACTGCGTATAAATATGTGCGGTGGCTGGGGGTATTTTTTTGAATTTTAAAGAAATTTGTAGCTATTGACGGGATAAATATAATAGTAGGTTAGTGCCATGAATGGGGAAAATATCTGGCGCGGCACGGAAACGGGATGTGTTCGGAAATTTGTAATTTTGTATCGCCAATTGTTTATTTTTTATCGCCAATTGCGAAAGTGGCGATCGCCAGCGGAATCCCTGCCTATATGGGTGAAAATAGAAATAACCCAGCGTTCCCAGTATCGTCATATATCTTCAATTAAACCACTTTACTCAGGGCCATGATGAATTTATAGACTATTTTTAAAACAAATCCCGTTCTGCCCCTTTAACCAGTTCACAATACTATACCAGCGATATATATTACAGTACTTTAAAGGTACATGCCCACTCAGTAGGCACACAATGTTCTTTTTAGGAATTAAATACGTGTATAATTGTGTCACTATTCCACCCATTCTAAAAATTACGAGTGCCCGCCAAGATATCTGGCGCGGCACAGAAACGGGATGTGCTCGGCAGAGCCTCGCCCATCCCGTTTCCTCAGCCTTGCCAGATATTTTTCCCATTCACGGCACTAACCTACTATTCTCTATATAACGGCTCCCTTTCATAACAAATCATGCGACATTCGCCTTTTTTTACAAGCAATTATTTTTTGTGCTATTCGGTAAGAAATAAACGCTGAAATACAGCATAGGATCGGATCAATAATGTCGGATCGTAAAGTTGGGGGGTCTGGGGGTCCTCCCCCATGCCAGATCTGCCGCAGATGCGATTTCCTGACACCTAGGCCACGAAAAAAGTCATCCAACTATTCGAGTATTGTAGATTTTCTTTCTTTTTTCTTTTTTTTGCCGGGAGCCGGGGGGGGGGGGGGGAGGGGTCTCCGGACCCCCTGGCACCCCCCCCCCCCCCCCCCCCCCCCCCCCCACCCCCCCCCCCTGTATCCGCGTCTGCATATATGCTGGTGTACTTATGCAAAACATGCCATTTCCCGGCTAAAGGTGTTACCTATGTCCCACAGACCTGATCACTGATATGAAGTAAATACATGTATCTGCATAAAATGGCAAGGCAGGCAGTCACGTAAGGTCGATACAATAGACACTTTACGCCAAATTATCACTGCTAGTTATCCTGGGTTAATGCTGTACATTTGTGTTCTGATAATGTGTCGTAAAGTCGTACGAACCTGACACTAAACGTTTTACTGCGGGCACCGGACTATATCGAGTCGGTGTATATTTCACAACGGAACCACAGGTTGAAGTAACGGACAGAGGTCTGTAAATACATTAAATATGCCTAAAAGCATCAATAAACGAAAAAGAAAAAACAATAAGCTAAACAAATGTTTTTTACTCCCTCCATATATGGAGTAAAAAACATATTTTTTAGCTTATTTTTGTTTCCGTTTATTGACGCTTTTAGGCATATTTAATGTATTTAAAGACCTCTGTCCGTTACTTCAACCTGTGAACGGAGCGTTGTCTGGATAGTATTTCTGTCGAGTTTAATGTTGTGGCAGACACAGTTTGGATATTATTAATTTAGCTTCTAAACGTTTTAGTGAATAAATATGGAAATTTCAAAATGTGCAGACGACTATTCAACTTCGAAATGTGCGCTTTACCTCCCGGAGTGTAACTGTTTAATAGACTATACGAAGGGCATGTTAAATCGCCTGAACATATATTATAAGAATAATTGAGAAAAGCCATGTGATGTTGTACCCAAGAAGATATGTGATGTTTCATGGAAACTATTTACTGAGACTTTGATATTTTCTGTAAATGACGACGACATTTCCATAGGCAAATGCTCTTATTGAACATTCCGTTAACATTCGACATCATTTACAGAATATATCTTACATGCTGTAAATATTTTCCATGAGATATCGCACATCTTCTTAGCTACAAAATCAAGGTGCATGATCACGTGGTTACAACATCAACAACAATGGCTGAAAGTGTTGAAAGCGCGCCCACTTCAAAGTAAGTATTATTTGATATTTTCCTTAATACCCAACGGATTTTGAAGAAATATGGCGCAGCAAACGCATATTCATGAGCTGCATTTGGTGGTTCCGGGAGTTCGGCACATACTTATGTCGTTTATGCGATGAATCGATTGCCGTGTCTGTAGACACGGAAATCGATTATTCGCAAAAACGACATAAGTGTGGGCGAAAGTACCGAGACCACCAAATGCAGCTCAACAAGACCCGGTTGATGCGCCATATTTCATCAAAATCTGTTACATAATAAGGACAAAATAAAAGAATACGTACTTTGGATCGGAGGGCTTTTGGTTGTTGTTGTTGTAACCACGTGATCATACGCCTTGAAAATTATTACATGGCTTGTCTTAAATGTATGTGGTGAATAACCATTCAACATGATATACATTAAGTATGTCGTTTGCAAAGAGCATAGCGCCAGAAGAGCCAGATGGTAATGAGCCGTCTCACCAGGAGATGCACGGCTTGTGGATATTTTCACAAAATAGCACCCGTTCTCGTGTTTCTAATGGAATACAATGACAACTAACATGGAACGTTCCATTCCAGTTATTTACGAATTAAATATCTTAGCAGGACAACTATGAAGGGGGCTCACGTACTTCTTTTATTATTGTTTCTTGGCTCTTTGTGTGGCTACCATATACACACAGTGAAAACCATTGGACAAGAGACACGTATACGTGATGAGAAAACCATCAGTTACAAACGTGAGAACGCAAGCATGCGACAGGAGTCTGCAGACATTCGACAAGAGACATACCGCACTGTTGATTCCATGACGAGAAACACTCGTGTGTTACAAAAGGAAAATGTTAACATAGAAACTTTGTTGAATCAGCAACGCAATGAAGGGTTTAGACCATTGATACATCGTTCTGTTGATCGCCCAGGACATCGTATTGCACGGACGAATACAACAGAAGAAGGGCGTGCATATGGGGTGTTACGTCAGTCAGCGGATTCGTCAAAGGCAGTGGTATACGCGGATACAACAACATCAAATGTACCATTCAGTGCTACATCTTCTGAGTGTGTACTCATCGTCTCCGAGCAATCGGCGGAAATGTTTAAGAATCTCGTTCTAAATCACAAATTTAACATCCTAACATTTAAACTGAAGTTCAACACCAACGTGACTGCTATTCCTGAAATCATACTACCAAACCAGTGGACATGGGTTTACAAAGGTACCAAAGGTACTAAAGGGACATTGATGTATATAACATGGTCGCCGGCCATTAAAATCTGGTCTTTACTACTTCTTTACACTCATTCTATCCATGATCCAATTGTGCTTGATATATCACCGGCCCCTTTTAGCAATTGCTCTGATCTCGTAATAGGGCATTCAACAACTGACATATTAATAGGAAACGCTCTTGGAAATATGACACATTCTGTACTGGGACAGGACACCACATACAAATACAGTTACTGGTGTTACAGAAAACTGCAACATGCAAACACCACATTATTTGTTGACCAATTCTCACACTTGCTCATTCCAATATATCGTCGCGGTACAAGCGTCTGCTGCAGACAAAAGTATACACTAGCTAATAGATCTGTCGAATGTGGACTCAATTATAGTAAAGATGGGTACTACTATTTGCTGCCAGTTATACTTGGGATGATTATGTATGCCTACTTCCCTCTGTTACTGTTGCACTACGCTGGAAAGATATACCGCAACACGTCTGGTCCGCTTGCAAGGACGCAAGTGGAAAATGCTGCTAACTATGTTTTGTTGACTGATACCTCACCGGTGACAATTTTCACAACAGTCTTTCTGTTCTGTAAACTGTCTAACATTGTGTCAAGATTGTTCCGCTTTATTTTCCCGTTCATTACTTTGTTTTTAGTATGTGTGGAAGTGATCCTGTATTATTTATATCTGTACGAGTATACTCTAGATCAAGTACGCGCGGGAGATACAACTATCGGTTTTCCATCCATGATTGCAGGAATTAAAAAATCCAAGAATGCAAATCTAGCCTTATTTGGAGGCCCCATCGTCGCGTTGACGCTATACCTGATCCTTGCCATATTTATAATGTGCGTCCCAGCAGACATTGCCACTTTGCTAAACCAGGGACTCGCATTGGACGGTGGATCTAGTCGCCCACTGTGTTTACTGAACATGAGAACCCAGAGGAAAGAGAAACTCAGCTCCATACGTATTATACAACCTGAAAACGATGACAATTGCGACAATGGCTACGAAACCACGTTCAATGTGTTGCTCGCCAATGTGTACATGTTGTTGAACTATATGTTCTGGATTGACGCATTTACTGTAATTAAACGGCGGTGGGAAGTCTGCGTAAGACTTTTTAATACACGGCGGAAATGCTTACGAATTTTAAAGTACCCATTGTTTATCCTTGTATTTGTCTGTCATTTAATCTGTTCACTTTTAGAACTAATGTTTACATTCATTTATTTTGCATTCCCGGTGATTGGATCTGCTGTTATAGTATTCAGGGCATTTATTAATTCAACACAATTGTATTGTGTTTCGACTTCCGCCGCCGCCACTATAGACACAGTTATCAGACCAGCCAATAGACTCCTCGGATATTTCTGCTGTGTCTTTGTTGGTATAATCCTGCTTTATTTCTTGTGCATCTTCGGCCTCGTATTCAGCGACGAGTACGTGTTTCTGACGAGGGTATTTGTTTTCACGTACACGGCGATCGTCATCTACCCGGCGGAGTGCTACGGCTACATCATGTTGGCCATCCTGTCCATGTATTACCTTGTACGGGGCGTTGTCGACTTTGGTGTACTGTACATGTCCATATTGAAAGTCGCACTGAAGACATGCGACGGCAACGATCGGTTTCGTGAATACTTACATGAAATAGACGGAAAATGTGGCATAGATAAGGATTTGTTTGAATTCCTGATAGAGAACATCAAACCGCGACGAATTCATCTCTTGCACACGATTCTGAAATTCCTCGTCGTCGTATTTGTTATTGCCATTTCCATCAGCCAGATAAAAACGTTCATTAATCCGGAGGAACTTTCTATCGTCGTCCATGTGCTCAGCGTGATCTTTATTTGTGCACTGCCCATGCTTTTCAAGCGCCTGACGGGACGCAAGCATCATAAGCGCCTAAAGGAGAGAACCAATCAGTTGATCACAAAATGGCACGATGATCGGAACTCATGTGGAAACTCATCTGAATCGTCTTGAGCGACGAAATGTAAAAACATCTGACAGCATTTTCAAGCGCAACTTGCCGAATATCAACATTTTATTCGCTGTTTTTACGGTCATTCTAACCATAAACATATGTTGCGACAACACATCTGAATCTCTTGGCAAGGTAGAAAATGATATTGACAGCATAATCCAATTACACCTTTTAAAAGTTAGAACATTTTATTCACTATGCATATGCTTCACCGAGATTGATAAGTATCTGACAGCGATTTCAAGTTCAAGTATGAAGATTTCTTTAAATTACTCGATGAGAATATTGAAAAGTGGCGCTACAGCAAATACCAGGATTTGTGGGGGGAATGGGGAAACCACATACTATTTTTCAGCTTCAATATTATACAATTATTGTCTTTTGAGTCGGTGTACATGAGATTTACGGACCTTCGAAAAGAGATGTTCACCTCCGCCTTTGTCTTTTGAGTCGGTGTACATGAGATTTACGGACCTGAGAAAAGTGATGTTCACCGACGCCGAAGGCGGAGGTGAACATCCCTTTTCGAAGGTCCGTAAATCTCATGTACACCGACTCAAAAGACTATAATTGTTTTATTATATGACACTTTTTGACCCCGTGTTAAAATATTTCTGGCCAATATTTTTTTCAAAATATCCGGCCGAAAAAAAATATGTTCCCTTTTTTTGGTTTCACACAATGTTCAATAATTATTTAAATTTTTTAATTTTTTTTCATTTTAGGGCCCCCAAAAAAATTCAGCCTCAAAGTTTTGTTAATTTTTTTAAAAGAAATAGACTAGTCTGAGAATGATATTCGAAATGTGATATTCACCTGGAGGTGAATATCACATTTCGAATAACACTCTCGGACTCTTCTCGCGCAACGAGACGAGTCCGAGACTGATCTTCAGGTGAATATCATATATGTCCACAATCACGTGACCCGCAATTGGACAATCTCATTGGTTGAAATTCTTAGTCATATAATAAATGTGCTTATTCAATGATGTGCCTATGCAATACATATAATCGTACATGAGCGATGATTTAATATAGCATTTATTAAACTCGTTGACTAATTTCATAAGAAACTCGGCATGGCCGCGATTCTTATACAATCAGTAAGCTCGTTTAATAAATATCGTATTAAGTCATCGCCTATGTAATATATTATATTTCTCCAGTCACAGTTGTAATATTGTGTTGTAGTATTGTGTCCTTGACAATCAAGTCGTGGATGTCTCAAGTAAGAGCAAGATGTTCTCTCTAATACTATTTAATATGGTGTGTGGCTTCAGCCGCTGTGAGAGCTACATATACATACAGGATAGATTACATGGTATAGAATGGCTACATGTCTAAGCAAATACAATATTTTACATCTCCCTCGTTTTGACAATAACGAAATCATTTTGAACACAACTAGTGTGGTAGTGGCTTAAAACAAATTATTATTTTCATTCACCAGACAGTCCCTTTAACAGTTTACATTTCAACCCTGTAATGAACTAGCGGAGAATGAGCGTATCTTGTAATCTGTCATTGTCTGTGTTCATGTTTTGTTTCAACAACATGCCACAATCTATTTCCACCAATTATCACCAGCAAACAATTTGTTTTGCTTCACCTCTCTGCCTGATCTTGTTACATATCTCCTAGTGGGTGTTGCCGGACTTGAGCGAGTTATGGTCGGGTTTTGTTCACGAGAATTGTGAACTTGCGGGGAGGTATGTGCACTTGGTTGGCTGTCTTGTGCACACGGTGCACACGGTGGTTGTGTGTGGTGCAAAATATTTGCTGATATATGTCTGTTCATTTGTTTGTCGGCCGTCTTGTTTATGAAACGCCGGTTTCGTCGGTATGTGCCACCGTCGGACGTTTCTAGCAAATATGAACGATTGTTGTGTTTACGTGTAATAACGGCTGGTTGCCAAACTTTCCCCATTTGTACATAAACGCGATCTCGTACGTCTAATGTAATGTGTCAAGTGGTTTCGACGTTTTATCGTAATACTGTTTCTGTTTTACATGAGCTTTCTGCATTTTCTCAAGCGTAACCGTGTAGCTGACCGGCTTTGGCTGTAATTGCTCATTGGTTGTCGGCAATACTGATCGTAATCGTATTGACATTAGAAGCTGACTGGGCGAATAACCACAACTTTGCAAAGGCGTATTTCTGTATTCCAGATTCGCCAAATACGGATCACGATTGTCGGCTTTGCATTTCTCGAAAATGCACTTTACAGTTTGAACAGTCTGTTCGGCTAGTCCATTCGATTGGCTATATAGTGGTGAGCTCGATTCGTGCTTAAAGTTCCACTCACGCGCAAACTCGGCAAATTGATCTGATGTATACTGCGGGCCGTTGTCACTCTTGACAACTCGAGCTTGGCCGTGTCGTACAAGGTGCGTTTTAATTTTCCGTATGACGATTGACGTCTATGCTCTTGATGCCTTGGAGCAAGTCTACCTCAAAGAATTGCGAATAGAAATCAACGCACACGAGATATGTTTGGTTGTCCCACGTAAACAAATTGTTCCAATTACTTCCCACGGTTGCTGGGGGACGTCATGGGAAAACATGGGCTCTTTCGTGTTTGATCTGCTAAACCTTTGACATATTTTACAGCGCAGAACATACTGTGTTATTTTGTTTATCATTTTCGGCCAGAACATACTATCACGAGCGCGGCTTGTGCATTTTTCCACGCCCATGTGACCGATATGGACGGAACTTATCATGTCTTCTCGCATAGATTTCGGGATCAGGAGGTTCTGTCCGCGATATATGATACACGCATACACGTCATACACGCATAGCTCGTCTCTGTGGTTCCAATAGTCAGTGATCGACTACGCGTAATGACCGATTTTACCTTGTCCAGTGCTTCGTCCTGAGGTCTGTTCCATGAGAACTGTACATCATGTTTCAGCAAGTCTCGTAATGGAGCTGTGATTTCCGACAGATTCGGCGCAAACTTGGTAAGGTAGTTCACCATGGTCTCTAGTTCTTTGCGGTTACGTGGTGCTGACATCATTTTGATGGCCTCGACCTTGCCTGTGTCAGGTTTCAAACCCTCGACGCTTATGACATGACCGAAATACGGTACTTCAGTCAGTTCGAACTTACATTTCTCTGCGTTCATTTTAATGCCACTTGCCCATGCTCGGGTCAGAACATTGCGTAAGTTTCTGTCATGTTCTGCTTTATCCTTACCAAATACAAGAATGTCGTCCACTATCGCGAGAACTCCATTAAGACCCTCAAATGTTTCGGGTCTAGACATATTCTCAAGTGGCCAGATCTCGGTTTCTCGACCACAACGAGCGAATTAACCCACTCTGTAGGTCGTGTGACCGTGGATATAATTGCCTGTTTCTCCATGTTCTGGAGCTCGGATTTCAAACGAGATTTCATTGCAAGTGGCGGATTGATAACAGGTACAGCGTCCGGCTTCAAGTGAAGTTTACATGTACCGGGAAATAAGCCAACTTCCTGGAAAACGTCCTTAAACTATGTAATGACGTCCGCTGTACGGTCCGTCTCAGTCTGTGCGTCAGTCCGGGCATTTTCGGCTCTGTCAAGTGAGTATATCAGCTTGATGAGACCTAGCTCTATGGACTGAGGAGGGGTGGTGCGTTTGTGTCTACCACATAGAACACGGGCTTGGCTGACTTTGCATTGTGCGAGCAATGTAGTGTAATACTGCCAATGACATGCAGTTGATTACCCGTATATGATGATAACTGTTTACGAGGGGCTGCTAATGGGTGTTTGATATTCAAATCATAGAACATTTGTTTTGGTATGATGTTGACTTGCGACCCAGTGTCGATCTTAAATTTAATTTTTTTATTGGATGGACCAATGGTAACATGTGCAAACGCTTGATCAGGCTTAGAGGTAGAAACAAAAGAAGTTGTTACCGTGTCAACATAGAAGTTTGAGCCTTCTTCGCCAGATGAACATGAATCGTCTTGGTCAACATTAACTACGTATACGTTTTGTCCCGATCTGCACATGTCTTTAAAGTGGTTAAGTTTGCCACATTCGTAACATGTTTTTCCTCTTGCAGTGCACTGTTCGCGTGAATGCTTATCACCACCACAGTTCTTACACTGGTTTCGTCCTCGCGGGTTGGCCTGAGATTGTGCGCTGCTTTTTCCTGTGGCACCCGGGTTTGTGCGTATCCCGACGGCTGGTTATTATGCGCAGTGTACGTCATTTTGTTGTGACCTGCGTTCGTCGGCCTTCCACCTTTTATATAACTGATGTCTGGTGGGTCTCTTAGAGACATCGTCTGTAGTTGCGTCACGGTGTATTCGTGACTCCGCGCGATTTGTATCGTGTTTTCAAGGGTTAGATCCGCACCCACGTTAACTAATTGTTTTCGCACTCGCTTCGAGCTGGTGCCGAATACGATCCTATCCCTGATCATTGCATCTGCATTCGCAAAATGGCAGTCCCTTGCAGCTATGCGCAATTTTGTGAGAAAAGTCTCAATGTTGGCGTCGTCTTGTGTGATGTTGTAAAACTTGTAACGAGCAAATATTGGATTGAGCTTTCGCTGCACGTGCGCTCTGTAGCGATCGTAGTAGGTCTTCAGCAGTTTTTTTGTCAGCATCTGATATGCCTGTCCATGTGCTATGAATATTTCTCTACCTTGGTCGCCAACCCAAAGCAGGAGATATGACACCTGTTCTTCTTCGGATTTCGATTTCAGCGGTCCCGTAAACACCAGTTTGACGTGCTGCTCAAATTTGTCCCATGCATCCGGTAGATTTGAATAGTCCCAGCGCATCACAGGCGGTGGAATTCCAGCTAACTCCATGTTTGGTAATCACTTTTTGTTAGTTAAACTGTGACTAAATTCCTTAAAATCCCTTTTTTCTGACACCATGTAATATTGTGTTGTAGTATTGTGTCCTTGACAATCAAGTTGTGGATGTCTCAAGTAAGAGCAAGATGTTCTCTCTAATACTATTTAATATGGTGTGTGGCTTCAACCGCTGTGAGAGCTACATATACATACAGGATAGATTGCATGGTATATAATGGCTACATGTCTAAGCAAATACAATATGTTACAACAGTAGCATTATCATATATCATGAAGTTAAAATTATAGGGCTCCAGATAAGGTGCGTATTTGCGTATTTTACGCACTTATTTTACCTGAATACGCATTGATTATCAACAGTGGGAGTACAAAATACACACAGCAATTTTCAAATTGAGTAGTGGAAATACTGTAATAAAGTTGAAAATTTACTTAGTTGAGCTGCAAAAGCAAACTCAACTTTATTACAGTATAAATAAATGAATAAGTAAGAATACACTGAAATAAGTAATTGGCTAAATTTGATTTATGTTTTGATCATTAATGTTTGGTCCCTATTTAATAATGAAGAACATTAATAATCGATTTGTAAAAATAAAATACGCATTTAATTTCAAATCAATGGGTACAAAACTCTCTAGACACAACACTTATCTGGATCGCTCTGTATATGAAGGGGTCGGTGGAAGATGAGGGCTAACTCCATAGTGTAGTTAGCCCCCTTCTTCCAACGACCGCTTCATAAATCGTCAAATATTTGCTGAAGTTTTCGCCATCAGGCTACCTCATGTCACAAATGAAAGACTCGGACCTCGGACCCAATAATTGGCTCATTTGAAATGTTTTTTTTCCTCAAATGAGCCAATTATTGGGTCCTAGGTCCGAGTCCGAGTCCGAGTTGGCGCTACTGGTAGCCGCATTAGCAATTTGGCTACGAAAATAGCCATTTGGCTAATAATATTTCAGAAATGGACATTTTGACTAATTCAGAAATTGCTTGATAAACTACTATGGTTTTTTTCATGTTACCAGTTCATTTTGGCTACTACTAAAACATTCTAGCGCCAACCTAGATCTATGTATACATGGACATTCACGACGATATAATAATATGCGATATGTATTGGTATTGTATCGGCAATTGTGACATACATGTAGGGAAACTGATGCAACAGATTCATTAAAAAAAACGTTTGTATCATATTTCTAGTTGGATTTATAATGCTTTTGGCATTGGTGATCAATGTCGACACACTAACGAATAATGCATCTGTGCAGTCTAACCAAGCTCTACATTGTAGATATACATGCTTTTATAAAACACAGGTGCATACAACCATGCCTATTGTAAAAATCCCATTACCCCGCCAATCTGCTTTCGTATTGTACGCTATATACCACAACGTACAGTAGAACAACAGGTGGGGTAATGGATTCTGGTAATGGGCATTTGTTTATGTGACAGGTCCGAGTCTTTCATCTGTGGGTATCCCACGAACTCCAGTCAGGGCTCGATCCATTCCTCCTGGATTGTAATCTGGTACTCTGGCCCACTACACCCCCCCCCCCCAGACACATAAAACCCGCCAGTCTGTACATAGGCAGCTGTGACTAGAGACATTAGTGTCTTTCGATAGTAACAGTAACGAACGCAACAAGATAGGAAATCCGATATTTATGTACCTATATGGGTGAAAATAGAAATAACCCAGCGTTCCTAGTATCGTCATATATCTTCAATTAAACCACTTTACTCAGGGCCATGATGATTTTATAGTATATTTTTAAAAAATCCCGTTCTGTCCCTTTAACCAGTTCACAATACTATACCAGCGACATATATTACAGTACTTTAAAGGTACATGCCCACTCAGTAGGCACAAAATGTTCTTTTTAGGAATTAAATACCTGTATAATTGTGTCACTATTCCACCAGTTCTAAAAATGAGGCATGCTATTTTTAAATTATTTATACTAATTAAATGCGTCACCTGAACAAAAAATATTTTCAACATATAAAGTATGATCATTCCACATCAAACACTAACTACAGAAAATAAATAGTAATGTCCGTTATCGCCCCTGATATCAGTCTGGAAATTTACGTCTGATGTAAAATGTATAATAATGCCAATTAATACGTGGGGTAATGGTGAATGAATGTTTATTTTTCCAGAAAATGTCATATGTCATATCTACATAATATACAAATCTATCTGATTTAATTCCTATAAAGAACATGTTGTGCCTACTGTCGTACTGAATGGACATGTGCCATTACATCTATGTACTATACAGCTGTCCATTGTTACAAATATTCAATATATTCTATCATGCAATCACTCGCATTGTATACACATTCATTGTACGTGACTGTGACAGGAGAAATGGTCTGCATGATCCTTGCGATCAATGCAAACCCAGATTAACCTGTACATGTCAGGGCTCCAGATAAGGAATTAGTAATTGAGTATTTTCACTCCATCATTTCTGAAGCAATTGAGTATTTCAAAATTGTAATTGGGTAAACTAAAAATCACACTATAGTTTACACATCAACAGACTGCAATTATTGAATACCTTGCTTCGAAATTAAAACATGTCTTGGCATTTCATTAGAATTGTCTCCTTGGAGACAATTCTAATGAAATACCAAGATGTCTTTTCATGGAAAGTAAGAAAAATATGCTATATGTGTGGTCTGTTTGTTTTTTGCAGCATGATAAAGGTACCACAAAATTGTTATTGCTTTTTGATACTCGCTACTTCCGATTTCAATTGGGTTTTTTGCAATTTTAATTGGGTATTTAAGCAAATACGCAGCTTATCTGGAGCTCTGCTTGTACATCCGCACAGTTTGGTCATGATTTGCACTGTTCACAATGAGTGATCATAGCTAGTTAAAGAAATATGGTCCTATGTTGCATATCAGCAAACAGAGTAGATCCAGATCAGACTGCACATATGTCTACACTGATTGCAATACAATTAATAAGTGTAAAAATATGAATCTGGCAAATAATGCAGTTCCTGATCAGACTGTGCAGGTATGTAGGATAACCTGGATCAACACTAGTCGAAAACACTATAATGGCTCCTTTTCATAACAAATAATGGGACATTCGCCTTTTTAAAAGCAATACGGACATACAATATACAATCTGGACCGGATTTATAAACATTAATTCAAAGGGAAGTAACTAGCTACGATGCCCCATTCAGTTACTATAACGCCCGTCTTGTGTTGATCCATCTAACAAGCGATGACCGGTTTATGGCGCCATAAAAAGAAGGATTTCATCCACCAGTAGGCACTGACATGAATGAGGGATCGAAGCTAGTTATCTCCCGTTGAATTTATTTATAGAAATCCGGTCCAAATTGTGTATGGCCTTATTGCTTGTAAAAGGGGCGAATGTATGATTTGCTATTAAAAAGGAACCATTAGTTCGACTAGTGTTGATCCAGATAATCCTACTCGTACATATCTGAGTAATCTAATCCGGGACTGCATTATTTGCCAGATTCATATTTTCAAACTTATTAATGTTATTGCAATCAGTGTAGACTCAGATCAGACTGCACAGGTGTGCAGTCTGATCTGTGTCTACGCTGTTCGCAAAACTCATTTTTGTGCTATTCAGTAAGAAATAAACGCTGAAATACAGCATAGGATCGGATCTCTATAAATATATTTGCGAAGGGAAATAACTAGCTACGATCCCTCATTTAGCTCATAGACCGTTCCAAGTCGGCACATTTGTTGTCACGTTTATCGTCTTGTCAACGTCAGATGACACTTTGTAAATTCGTATGAGCCAGCAATTCATCCGTGGGCACTGGGGGTGGCGAACATACAGATTGTATTGTATTTATGTATCTGTTCCTATGGTGTTAAGGACCCATGTGACCTCATCGTTCGACTCAAACATAATTGGTTCGTAAATGTGATGGGATATTTGTATAACATGTATGTGAACATTTATTTGCCTGTTACTGTATACTATGCGACTCATGGGGTTGCTATGTAGGCCATCTTAGTGTGTACAAGTCATTAGTCCGTTTGACCTCTTCTGGCGTTTGACATGTACCACAAATACTATGGCATATACATACATAGCATTTGTTGCAATATGTTCTAAAGACGTTAAACAACAACGTCCTATGAGTTGGTTGCATGTAATAACTCATTGTTTACATGACTGTCGTAGTTTGACACCGCTCACAACTCACGTGCTGTTTGACCATAGCTGTAGACTATGCTCATTCCGGGGACAAGCAAACACCTACATAATGCATGTGTCTCATGGCGTTACTAGAACGCGCCATTACGTCACCAGGCCAGTTCACAGGTGGAAGACTCGGACCTGTGACACAAACAAAAATGCACATTACAAAAAAATCAATTACCCCACCCACTTGGTACCATACAGTACTATCTTCTGTTATTAACGTAATGTACAGGACGACACCATGTGGGTGGGGTAATGGAATTTTTTAATAGGCATTTTTTTGTTCGTGTCATAGGTCCGAGTCTTCCACCTGTGTACCAGTTCACAACAGTCGCACAAGTGATGCGGCTGCTTCACGCGACGTGTACTGCGGCCCCGGAATATGTATGAATGGAGCAGATTATCAAAAGTACCGAAAGTAGCATACTGCATCAAATTAAAAGATATTTCCGACGGACATTTAACAAGAGTGTTCGACCACGTCCAGTCGTATGGAAGGTAATATCCGTCTTATTACAATTCTATGTAGCTTGGTGCTTGCTGGCTGATGCCATTACAACTTACTTTCATGTTATTGTATTCGTCGTTCGTTTTTATGACATTTGAAATATTCTTGGTTGTAGTCTAAATTGCATGTGCATTTGGCTTGATGCTTTATTCATTCGCACTGTTTCAATGCGTTTGTGTTGATTACATTATAATGGGCTTGATGATTCATTCTTAGTGACATCCGGAGTTCCATTATTGATTATTGCATCGCTGTTTTGCCATGCGTTTTGTTACCTCGCTAAGCCACGCCCCTTGATAACAACAATTGCAACAGTAATTTGGGAACAACCATTATGACGCCAGGTACGCTGCTAAAACTTAAAATAGTTCTCCTAAAATGATTTGATATGCTGGTACCCGTCCTCCAATGCGTTGCTCTCTAAATTGGTTCCATGTCCCTAACGGTGTTGATGTAGATTGATGCCGCCTTTTCTGTTGCGCCATGTTAGGTTAAAAGACACCAAATAGTTGTACTGTATAATTTAACCGAATCCCAGCCAGTCTTTCCTACTTTCACTATTCGTATGGATGGTGTGGGACCAACCTCGTCATGTCCCCCACTATTGATTACATTCTTTGGCCACGGAAACTCTGTTTACATCCCGTGACCAACAGGCTCAGTGTTTTCTGTTAAATGCTTCAAATATGCTGAAAACTGGTGTTAAAAACACCACAACATGTTCCTCAAGTGAAACAGGGCAGTAATGGATCAAGATTTGCAAGCAAACTGTGTCTGTGACCTTAAAACACCCGGACTTTGTTTTATGCCGGACTACTTTTGCATACTCAATTTCTCTAACCTTAAACCTAGTGCTGCAAGCCAGGTTATAATATAGGGAGACATGTTTTTCTTTATTCTTTCAATCTGACATTTTTCTGGCAAAATGAACATTTATTTACCATTACCAGACGTACTCATTGACATTATTATACTTTTTATATCAAACGCGAAATGCCAGTTTGATATCAGGGGCGATAACCGGGTTTCCTTAGAATGATAACGGAAGCAACTATTTATTCAATTTATTTATGTTTTGATGTGCAATATCATACTTTATGATATGTCGATAAAATTATTTATTCAGCATTTAGTTGATATAAATAATTTAAAAATACTGCATCATTTGCATATGGAACTAGCTTGATACCACCGCGAGTCTCTATGAGTACATTAACGATTACTAAATAATTATATCTGTGTAGCTGGCACTCGTAATTTTTAAAAGTGATGGATTAGTTGCAATTATACACTTATTTAAGTTCCATAAAGAAAAGTGTGTACCTACTAGATGGGACCCCAGCTTCAACAATAATTAAATCTATATTTTAATTAGTCAAGATCGAGAGCAGAATGGGTGTAGGTTATTGGAAATTATGTCCCACAACATCCATAAGAACAATGAAAGTAGCAGAGAATAGAAAAATGTGTGGTAACGGGTTAGTTTTTAGGGAAAATCAATGGTGGTGGCCAACCTTAGTCTGATCCCGGACGGTTATTGGTTTGCATCGGTAACGGGCCAGTTTGTCGGTCAACCTGTGTAAGTTACCATATAGTAAAACTAGTTGGTGTCTTCTAACCTATACTGTGATCATTTGTAGGTGAAATCTTACATCAACACCGGTATAACAGAAAATTCTTCAGCCCAGTAAAGGTTTCAGTCCGCGCATGCGCAGACGGAACAATAACAATCGGGGCCAAGGCTGTGTAAAGTTTAAGTCATCGATTATATTTCAAGATTTAATGAGATTAACGTACGTCTAAGCATAAAAATGGTCCCAAATGTAAAATTTAGTTATTTTCCCGTCCGGGGATGTTATGTATGCGTATTTTCGAGCTCCGTGTCGCACTTTAGTGGCCATACTATTCTGCTGATAAATCGAGATGCTATCGGACACCTGTTTGGCGATATGTGGGCAGTAAAATGGGGAGGACATTGCTTTTGTTGAAATGACACTCCACTCCCTGCGACTATTGTGCATGTGCGTTTGCTTTGTATTATTTACACGCATCCGACTAGAACGAACGGCCCTTTGATAACAAACAAAGCACGCAGACTTGCATTATGTAGTACAATGTAGTACAATGTAAGAAAAGTAACAACAATCTGGCAAAGTCGGACTTCTTAAATGTGTAAATGTTGGAGACCTAGCTGTGCATCTGTGCAGTCTGATCAGTGTATGCAATTATTGCAAATATACTAGTCAAATTGCTATACATTCATATAACCATATTTACAAGTGGTCATTTTAAAGAATATTTTCATTGTTATCAAACGGCAATCGTACGGCTGATTCAATGTGATATTTTTGAAAGTCGCTAAATATTATCTGAAACCGTACACGTAAGTGGTAGCAGATACATGAAAAGCGGTAAACGACGTCGGAAAAACGACGTTTCAAATTGTCTAGCGTCGCCGTAAAATTTCACAGTTTGCCCTCCCATTTACGTTTACTTTTTTTTTGTTGCATTAAGTGCGAACAGAAAACGGAAAATGATAACTTACTGAAACTTTTACTAATATGAGACGCCATACCTTGTACCTCGGTACACATATTATGACGTCATGACTTGACGTCACGTACTTGTGACGTCATTGAACGTGAATACATTGAACGTGAATACATGTTTGACGTTATGGCCATGGTGTCGTGACAAATTATTATTGCAAGGATACTTGCACGAGTTCCTCGCAGCATCAATGACTTAGAAATGCTTCAGGCGCTGTACATTGTCGCCTAACTGTCGTTCTTTGACATTTTTACTCTTTTTCGTCGGCTGTCCTTATGAATTCAAAATGGTGAACGCATAATTTAACTGGCTACTTATCAACGAAGTCCTCGCTTACACTGCACTTGATTCTAAATAATCTAAATATGAACAACCTAGTGTATGTCAACGATATTACCATCTATTATCTTGGTAAATTGAGACTTTTGAACAATTCTATCTAGTACTTAGCGAATGATATGCCATTTAATGCAATTTTATCATAATTGGAGGTAGACACGCAGCTATATAATGACATAAATATCCGGGGTTTGTATTGAATTTAAAATAAATGCATCAACATATGAATTGGAAATGTGATGGTCATAAACTTGCTTTTGTAGTCGAAAGTGCTTTTGTAGTATCAAATCATCAGTTTATCACTTGACTGCATAATAATCATTAATGTATATCAGGCGATGGTAATGTGATCCTCAGAAAGACCAACGGCGACAATTATAAGGTATCACGCTACCAAATCTTCCCGGTATCGTGTTTTATCACAAAGTTAATGTTATAAGCGGCCTACTGCCTACTTTAAAATATACTGAACGGATAAAGAAACGCAGGGTAAACATTTGAGGATATTTAAAGTGATGTGTTTGCTGTTATATACAATATTGTATATGAGTATTAAAGAAATATCTTTAGTCAACACATTACCAAAATAGCATTAGGTTTTTGACCGATAATTCATTAGTAATTGAAACACAATTGACGGTACCCCCCCCCCAATATCGCACAGTGAAATCCACTGTTTTGTCAGTATATCGTATGCCCCCCTCGCGCATCTGTCACAGCCCTGATTCTCTTGTGCATGGAGGAATTCATCAGTGCATTTATCCTTCTTATTGGGATATTGTTCCACTCTTCCAACAATGCAGTCCTTAGTTGGTCGAGATTAGAAGGGGTATTCCGACACCCCCTTATCCTCCTGTCAAGTTCGTCCCACAGATGTTCGATTTGGGACAAATCGGGACTGTACGCTGGCCAGTCGAGTGGGTTAATGTTATGGTCAGCGAGAAAGTCTTGACAAACTCTGGCTACATGGGGCCGGGCATTATCATGCTGGAAAATTAGTTGACGCTGTTGCACAAATGGAACAACAACCGACGAAGGATTTCATCCCTATATCTTACGGCGGTTAATTTCCCGGCTACCACAATCAACGGTGACTTTACCCCGTGAGATATCCCTCCCCAGACCATAACCGAGCCACCCCCAAACCTATCCCTCTCAAGAACGCAAGCGTCGGCGAAGCGTTCCCACGACGTCGGTATACACGACGTCGACCGTCCGGATGAACAAGAGTGAACCGGGACTCATCTGTGAAAAAGACTTGTCTCCATTGCCTCATTGGAAATCGTCTGGGAGCATGTGCCGCCAACCAAGCCATACGACGCGCGCAACGTGCACGAGTGAGAGGCAGACCAACGTAGGGATGACGTGCTCGCAGACCAACTTCGCGCAATCGATTTCTTACAATTTTGGGGTGAATGTGGCGATTATGATTGCCTACCGTGTTAATAGCGGTTTCAGTGGCAGTAACGTGGCGATTACGTAAGTGGGCGAGACGAATAGCCCTGTCTTGACGTCGCGACGTTGCGCGCGGACGTCCTGATCTCGGTCGGTCGACAACCCTTCCGGTCTCTCTCAGACGACGGACAAGACGTTCTATGGTGGAAACATTCACACCGAACTGCATAGCAACCTGCTGTTGCGTTTGACATTGCATTAGCAATGCAATAGTCTGACCCCTCTGAACTTCTGTCAGACGCACCATGATTGTGAGAGCTATAAAGTCAGTGTAAATAGCGGAAAACGGTGTGTATACCTCAAGCGTATCAAGTGGTATGACAAAATGTTTTGACGAACTTATCATCATCATGCTGCACGTGTTTTTGGTGTTTTTTATCACTTTCTCTATGTGGTACGGTGCATTACACGGTTGAGTAACTTTAGGCACCGGTGTGGGTGCACAGTGACCAAGGTAGTCGCCTGACCGGTTTTCATAATTTTAGGCCAAGCATTTAAATAATTATTGCGTATATTGTTACCCTGCGTTTCTTTATCCTTTCAGTATATTTCGTCGCATACGTAATGTTAAATAATGTCGCTATTATTCCCCAAAATTATTTCAGACAGCAGCAACCAACAGGAAACGCCTCACTCTGCCTATTTGAAAAAATTATTCATACGAAATTACGTTACTTGGGCCGCAATCCAAAACATGACGTTACATTAGCAACTGCAACACGAGCCATAAACATTATTTTCATACTTTGTCTTTGCCTAATGGGAGACACTTGGCCAGGCTACGAGATATCCAAATTTGGTTGACATGCGATAAAAGATGACAAATCTATAGGACTTGTCCGGGTATTTGATCAACACCCCTTGTATACTCCGTTGATAAAAATGTCGTAATTTCGACGTCATTGATCTAAAACGTCATATAAGTTTTTACCACGCTTCATAAAAATACTTCTAAAATGAAAAATAATTGGGATACATAGATAATGTTGGCGGAATATGGCTTTTAAAAGATGTACAATTCAGAATACGCGAAAAAGTAAAAACTGAAAAAAAATGTTGTCATTAAGCCCGGTTTTCGCACGGCGCGGCTCATATAGAAATCAGTAGGCTATAATTATGTATTACAATTATCATGATTATCGTGTCGCAGTAAATATGCATGTGACACAATACCAACACACTAAATACTTAAACATGTTTGGCCCAGTGTCACCATGATGCGATATGCCAGGAGTGGCGTATATTTTGGCACTATCATAATTATACCCCACCGCCCCCCCCCCACCCCCCCCCCCACCCGCAACGAGTTGTGGGGGGGGGGGGTATACTGGAGTCAGGTTGTCCGTGCGTGCGTGCGTGCGTCCGTGCGTGCGTCCGTCCGTCCGTCCGTCCGTAAACTTAACATCAGAGAAATATTGTTATAACTTCTATTTCCTTTATCTAAAATGCTTAATATTTCACACATGCATTCATGTAAGGCTCTACTACCATGCTGTGCCAAATCCACGACCGTCCCACCCCCGCTGATCCCAAGGTCAAGGTCACATACTTAGTCTGTTTACAAAACTTAACATCAGAGGAATATTGTTATAACTTCTCATGGCCGGGTGCTTTTGTGCTATATGTGTTCTCTATATATCAAGTTTACGGACAGGCTGAAACTTCTCATGGCCGGGTGCTTTTGTCCCCGCCGTGAAAATTGAAATCAGTCCCATATATTTCACATTTTTTTGCCTTATATTGGAACATATTGCATACTATCATTATTAATAGGCACATTGGGTATATACCAACAAAGGGTTGTGAAAAACTACCGATGTGTTCTCTATATATCAAGTTTACGGTCAGGCTGAAACTTCTCATGGCCGTGTGCTTTTGTCCCGCCGTGAAAATTGAAATCAGTCCCATATATTTCACGTTTGTTTTGCCTTATATTGGTACATATTGCAACATATCATTATTAATAGGCACATTGGGTATATATCAACACAGCGGTGTGAAAAAATACCGATGTGTTCTCTATATATCAAGTTTACGGACAGGCTGAAACTTCTCATGGCCGGGTCCTTTTGTCCCCGCCGTGAATTTCACGTTTTTTTTTGCCTTATATTGGAACGTATTGCATAATATCATTATTAATATGCACATTGGGTATATACCAACAAAGGGGTTTGCAAAGCCACCGATTATAGATTAGTTTACAGACAGGCTTCAACTTCTCACGGTCGGTTACATATCGGCACATTCATATAAACATACGCCATTTGGTAGAAGAACTACGGTACGCGGTGTGCATATTGCGTAATATCATCGTTACCATTCATATTGTGTATATACCAACAAATTGGTTTCCACGGGCTTAAAGTTCTCCACCCCACCACCCCCCCCTCCCCCCCCCCCCCCCCCCCCCCCCCCCCAGCGTGAGCCCTTTAAGCCGCTGTGACTAGGCTGAAGGTTTTCACGGACTTAAGGGGCTCACACCCCCAGCGTGAGCCCCTTAAGCCGCTTGGCTAGGCTGAAGGTTTTCACGGACTTAACGGGCTCACGTTACACCGGCATTGGAGGTGTGCCTCTATGGAAGGTAATATCCGCCATAATTATATTAGGCTTGATGCTTGCTTGCTGATGACATTCTAAGTTCTATCCGTCTTATTACAATTCTATGTGGCTTGATGCTTGCTGACTGGTGCCATTACAACTTACTTTCATGTTATTTTATTCGTCATTCGTGTTTGTGACATTTGAAATCTTCTTGGTTGTAGTCTAAATTGCATGTGCATTTGGCTTGATGCTTTATCCATTCGCACTATTTCAATGCGTTTGTGTCGATTACATTCTAAGTGACATCCGGAGTTCCATTATTGATTATTGCATCGCTGTTTTGCCATGCGTTTTGTTACCTCGATAAGCCACGCCCCTTGACAACAACAATTGCAACAGTAATTTGGGAACAACCATTATGACGCCAGGTGCGCTGCTAAAACTTAAAATAGTTCTCCCTAAAATGATGTAATATGCTGGTACCCGTCCTACAATGCGTTGCTCTCTAAATTGGTTCCATGTCCCTAACGGTGTTGATGTATATTGTTTACATTATTTGGCCACGGAAACTGTGTTTACATCATGTGACAAACAGGCTCAGTGTTTTCTTTTAAATGCTTCAAATATGCTGAAAACTGGTGTTAAAAACACCCGTTTTCTAACCTTAAACCTAAAGTGTACATATCAGGTTATAATATAGGGAGACAGTGTTTGCTTTTTGCAGCTCAACTAAGTGAATTTGCAAATTTATTACAGTATTTTCACTACTCAATTTGAAAATCAATGCGTATTTTCACATTGCTGTGCATGTTTTACTCCCACTTTTGATAATCAATGCGTATTCAGCTAAAATAATTGCGTAAAATACGCTAATACGCACCTTGTCTGGAGCTCTGGTGCATGAGGATGTGATAAATAAGTTGGATCACGATTTTGTATGAATAATATCGTCTAGCATTACAGGATCCGGATTCGGATACGGATAACAAAACGTCTGAATATCAACATGAGTAATGGAAGAAACTATTTTTAGTTGGAATTGACATGAAAATAAGACACACTATAGTCTGTTTCACGAAACCTGCCCAAATTTTACAGCTATATAAACAATGCAAAAACAATAATTTTTTTCGATAATATTAAATTAAAGCAAAATTTAAGAATGAGCCATCTTTTTATTTCGTGCAATTTGGTCAAATATTGGTTTTATTACGAAAAATTGATTTCTCTATGGGAATTTAACATGGGGGGAAAAGAGGTAGAAGACTTGTGGGAGGAGTCAAAAAACAATTGTTTTTGGAAATTGACTCCGAAACCTAGTTAGATAGCTTGGAAATGATCTAACTGAGAAAACAAAAGTTAGATTTTAAAAATCGGTCCAGTATTTCTGAAATTCTAAAAAATTTCCCCATGTTAAATCCCCATAGACATCTTCACGGGAGTGAAGATGTCTATGGGGATTTAACATGGGGAAATTTTGTTTTCGCAATAAAATCAATATTTGACCAAATTTCACGAAATAAAAAGAAGGCTCATTCTTAAATTTTCCTTTAATTTAATATTATCGAAAAAAATATTGTTTTTGCATTGTTTATATGGCCGTAAAATTTGGGCAGCTTTCGTGAAACAGACTATAGTCACTACACCTATTTTCACGACCATGACTATTTGAAAAGCATAATAAAGGGGATTGAATACATGCTGTTTATATCTGAAGTAACCTAATATGTTATACCTGAAGTAGCCTAATATTAGTCTCAACAGCAAATTCGAAGTTGCTGTCGGTGCAGCTGAAATGTGTCCATTTTTACAGTATATGCGACGTAACCAACGACACGGACATGTCCATTATGATTGTAATGCTTATTATGACAACTGTGTAGTCTAACTAGAGCCAATATTGAAGCGCATCGTAAATAAATCAGAGATTTATTAAGATACCATATCGAATCTACCTAGCGTGGACGCCGCCATTTTGCTTTGAAACACGTCACTGGATTTGTGACGCATAGCGAGGGAATGACGTCAAAACATGACGTCACGCACGTTCAGGCAATTACGTTTAGTATGCGGTATAAATTAAATACATGATTAGTGCCGTAGAATATAAAATATATTCGGTTTCGCCCCGACAACTTTATAGGGGCTCGCTAAAGCTCGCCCCAATAAAGCTGTCTAAGGCTAAACCGAATATATTTTATATTCGATGGCACTAACCATATATTTACTATATATTATAAGTTATTGTGATTCTACACAGGCTATATGGTGTAATACTGCCCGTATTCAGATACCTTCGTACGGGCAATATTACACCATATAGCCTGTGTAGAATCACAATAACGTATTTGTCATACCGCAGATCCGTTATTTGGCCGTATAAACATATCTCTTCTTTTGATCTTTGCGGGGTTTTTTTTCAGGAAGAAAAATAATACGAGATTCGATTTTCTACCGTCAGTCTTAATATAAAGGCGTGGATGAACATTTTGTTTTTTTATTAAACGAAAACTAAATATGGAGTAAGAAATCCATCGAAAACGACTTTATGACAGTTTTTTTTATATCGTGTAATTTAATTTATATTCCACTACTCTATCGATCTGCTCTCCCTTTGGCGCCTCTAGAAGAATGCGACTGGTTCCAAAATATTCGCTGTCATTGCTACGCCGCATTTCGTGCGTGGAACCCATAGTTTATGACCTAAATATAGCCGTGTCACGAAGCCAATTGTGTTGAGATTTGAAAACACTAAACTGGACAGTTTGTGGCATTTTTCGCTCATATTTTGATGAGCGAAGAATATTCATGGAAAAATAAACAATAAAGACTGGTTTTGAGTGTACAATTTGTTACTTTTATTGATCAATTCGGGGTTTTATTGTGTTTAGTGAGGAGTACAATTCGCAATCGTTGGACTTCAATGTGTCTTCATTGGACGCGAGGCGCCGGAGGGGAATCGCAATTCCTGTATGTCTGACGGCCTTGGCAGGTCATATAGTATATATGACCATGCAAACTAGCCAATCAAAAGCCGAGAAACTTATCTGCGGTATGACAAACTGTAACGTCGTTTGACGTGGCTTTTACGTGACGTCTCATTTGCTCAAACGACCTGCATAGTGGCGTTGTATTAACTATAATATCTTAATGAATATTTGCAGATATCATGATCAAATAAAAAGCATTCAATTCATCATACAAATACCATTGTCATAGTAACAAAATGTTAATTTGACCAAGAATTTCCCGAAGACAGGTTTTCTCGCGACGCGGCTCATATGTCGATCAAAATATTTATTCAGCATTTAGTTGATATAAATAATTTAACTACCGCACCACTTGCATATGGAACTAGCTTGATACCACCGCGAGTCTCTATGAGTACATTAAATATTACTAAATAATTGTATCTGTGTAGCTGGCACTCGTAATTTTTAAAAGTGGTGGACTAGTTGCAATTATACACTTATTTAAGTTCCATAAAGAAAAGTTTGTACCTACTAGATGGGACCCCAGCTTCAACAATAATTAAATCTATATTTTAATTAGTCAATATCCAGAGCAGAATGGGTGCAGGTTATTGGAAATTAGGTTCCACAACATCCATAAGAAAAATGAAAGTAGCATAGAATAGCAAAATGAGTGGTAACAGGCTAGTCTTTTAGGGAAAATCAATGGTGGTGGCCCACCTTAGTCTGATCCCGGACGGTTATTGGTTTGCATCGGTAACGGGCCAGTTTGACAGTGAACCTATGTAAGTTACCATATGTGTAACTTACTATAAAATGTGATTATTTTCAATTACATACATATGTAATTTAATTATGAGGATACATGTATGTATAAAACACATTAGTAAGTCAAACACCATACATACATATGCAATTTAGTTAATATAGGTTAGAGAATAACAAATGGTTCGAAATCGTCAAGACGGTAAAAGTAGTCCGATATGAACAAAATCGTGCGGGTGTTTTGAGGTCACTGACACAGTTTGCTTGCAAATCTTGATCCATTACTACCCAGTTTCACTTGAGGAACATGATGGTCATGTGATGTAAACAGAGTGTCCGTGGCCAAACAAAAAAATGTAAACAATATTGGGGGACATGACGAGGTTGGATTGTTCTGTCTTAGGAGTAAGTGACGCTATTGTTTAATTCATGCAGAACCAATACTGACCGGCTGCAGGTCATGTACAAGTAGGTCCCACAACATCCATACGAATAGTGAAAGTAGGAGAGACTGACCTTATTGGATGGGACTCGGTTAAAGTGTATAGTAAAACTAGTTGGTGTCTTCTAACCTATACTGTGATCATTTGTAGGTGAAATCTTACATCAACACCGGCATTGGAGGTGTGCCTCAAACAGCCAATCACATCTCGTACTTTATTTATTAGTCGGAGGATTCCTAACATTGACAGCAGTGCCATCTGGCGTCATAATGAGCACTACTAACCAATATATTCTTGCATCATTCTGCTTGTGGCTTGATGCTTTCTGCTTGCGGGTTTCCGCTTTCGGACTGTGGCTTGATGCTTACTTCCTGTGGCATTGTCCTTACTGCTTTCGGCCTTATTCAACGTGCTAAGTGCTTGTTGTTACTTTCTATTACAAATGCTTAGTGCAATAAAACAGGGACACGAATAAGGACGTATCAATAATTGTAATGTAAATACGACGAATGAACAAAGCAATCAGCCGAATGGACATGTAAGAAAGACAACTACAATTACAACAAGCAGATTTCAAATGTAATAAATACAAATGACAAATGAAATAACATGAATATAAGTTGTAATGTCATCAGCACTCAAGCTTCAAGTCACATAGAATTATGGCGGATATTACCTTCCATACAGTCGTGGGTAAACGTTTGCCGTGGCACTCGGGAACTGTTTGAACCCGCGGCCGTGGTGGAACGTTATATGAGATTTTAACCCTTACTACGCTGAATTAAATGTTGTCGTCTACTGGAAATGTTTTATTTTCAATATTTCTCGACAAAAACCTGGTTTTGACAGCACATGAGAATCGTCTCCACTCAGTAGGCACAAACTGTTCTTTATATCAGAGACGTCACCTGAGACATTTTCTGGCAAAATAAACACTCATTCACCATTACCCCACGTATTGATATGGCATTATTATACATTTTATATCAGATGTAAATGTCCATACTGATATCAGGGGCGACAACCGTGTTTCCTTAAAATGTTGACGGACGTTACTATTTATTCTCTGTATTTGTTTTGTTTTGATGTGTAATGATAATACTTTATAATCTGTCGAAAATATTATATTTTCAGGTTACGCATTTAATTAGTATAAATAATTAAAAAGTAGCATGCCTCATTTGCATATTAAAATAGCCTGATACCACCGCGTGTCACTATCAGTAAAAAACATGTTATTAAATGATTATACCTGTATAGCGGGCACTCGACATTTTGTGCCGAGTGAGTGGGCATGTACCTTTAATGCACGCAATACATGTAATATAAACATGTCTTGAATGGGATACTGAATCGCACAAACAAAATGTTGATATCATGAATATTTCTTCCGAGATCGAGTGGCATAGTCATTTATCATACACTAGCTAGTGCATTTATTGGGCGATACATACCGGATATCTAGATGATTCGCTTTACTTCGTCGTGTTCATACCGACCATGAATTCATATATTCACTGTCGGTATTGTGATACGGTGGAGAGTTTCCGTGATACGGTGCAGACAGGGTATATACGTGTCGCCAAGATGACGTAGCGGAATGACAGCAGGTAAGTGTCAGTTTAATTAAATATTTTACAGCTTACAGGACATTATCAGCAACGTATCTGGTGTGTACAGACGCAGAAATGAGTATCATGTCCAACGACCACGCTCACAATACTAATGACAACATATTTTCTGAATAATTCGCTTGCAAAGATGACACCATTTTGTACGTGAAGTTTGAAACGAAGGAGCGTGATAAAAGTGCCGATTTCTGGATAACTAACTAACACGTGTTATTGTCACTTTTCGGTGGCGATATCGAGTAAATACATGTACAGTCTAATTGATCCATGGAAAGTGTCGGCTCTGTACATGCTGGATATGACATGTTTTTTATGGTATTTTCTGATTTATCTCGTTATGGATCGTACCACGTGTCACGGTGAATAGTTTCCGTATTACTAAACAACTGTATAAAAGGATACGGTGTATGTTGACTCCCAAGCAAATTAAATTAGTTAGTATGATGTACAAACAAACTAAAACCATACAAACATTGCATAAAATAAACAGTATAATATACTGAAACGATTTAAAAATGCCACAATGAGTTGAACATGTTATTTATTCACCCATTACATAATTTGGCAAAACATTTTACTGAGGAAAAATAGCAATTTTATTATATATCCAAATAATCCGGGATCGATACATGAAAGTCACGTGGTGCACTGTGGTCACATGGCTGATCATACATTGGTGTTCAATAATGTGTCCACCTTCTTGTTGCGTGTTTACATCGTTTCAGAATATTTATGACCATAAATACGTAAACAAATTCATCTTTTTAAAACATTGTTTTAAAATGACGTGTCCATGGATATCGAGACAGGTAGGCATACATGAAAAAAACAAAACAAACAAAAAAACAAGATCATTGGCAAATTAACTACATGTATTGCTTGAATTACCAAATTTCGATTTTCAGTGTTTGCAAGCAAATGGAAAATAGTATTTTCACACTAATAACATGTCATAACCATTTATTACTTTTCAGCCAGTCGTTTACAGAAATCTAACGGTGAATTACACCACTCGGCAACAGTAGTTTACACCACTCTCGATCGTGTTTACCATACATGGAGACATGACGTCAGTAGCGTCACAATGACGTGTTTCCTACGAATAATGAAATCGTGTTCTCGGACACACCCTCTGAATCGCAAAGAAAATAGCCGTCACTACGGCCCGCCTCCAGAAATTATTTCGCATAACTCTAGGCCATATTTCATTCTTCAGTCGCTTTGTTTTTATGAAGAAGCATGCATGAACTGTAAGCAAATATTTATTAAAACCAGGTGAGCTGATTATCTTGAAATAATGCCCTCGTGATTGGGTGCAAACGAGAAACAAACTCGGATCGCTATGCTCACTCGTTTGTTTCGCGTAAGGACCCAATCACTGGTGCATTATTTCACGATAATCAGTTCACCTTGTTAAATAAACGGTATGTATTCACCCATAAAATGACCAAGACCAATATATGATAATCGTATTCCTTATAACAATTTTGCTATATGAAACTATTGAAAACACATTAATTGTTGCATAAATAATTTATATTATTGGAAAAATGGTCCGAGTAAAAATATAAAATCTCCAGACATTGTATAATATGGTGATTTTTAATTATTCCACAATATAGACAAAGGTGTGGCATATTACATGTATTTATTATATGAAAATTATACTAATACAATTTATTATAATTGGTCGGAATGCAATAGATTTTTAAAATTGTTTAAAAAACAAAAACAACAATAAGCAATTAATTGCATATACATGTATTCCCAAATTTCAATTTGTTCAGTGTTTTCAAGCAACTGGTGTATCAACATTTTATGCTACAAACATGTCATAATCATTATTCACCCATACCATGACAAAATTCAATCTCTAGAAATCACATTCCTCAAAATAATCATGCTATTATCATGCTATATACATTCTAAAAATGCATTGTTGTAGAAATAATTCCAATTATCGGACAAACGGTCTAAGCATACACAATGTCTACTATTGCACAACATGTAAATCTTTTATTATTCCACAATATGAAAAACCAGAGGGTGGTATATAAATGTATTACATGTGTTAGTTTTAAATTTGGTCGGAATCACAAAGTCTTCCACCAGGGCAATGTAATATATCCATTTTGGCTTAATTATTTTCTTGTTTATGTTATTGTAAATAATGGAGAATTCTATACCCAAAGATTTATGAGCACATCTAATGAAAAACTATCACATTATACCATAGTAACATGGTAAGTGTAAAACTTTTCAATATGAAATATGTTTATTACTCCTGCTATCATTATTTTTTGCAATATATAGAGAATATTAGTATTGTGTCATGAACGTGAATAAATATCTGTCGAGGCTGAGAAATCAGGATGGGCGAGGCTTGCCGAGCACATCCTGATTTCGAGCCGAGTCAGATATTTATTCACGTTCATGACACTATAATAATATTCTATTTATCCCGTTAACCACATCAAAGTTGTTCAAATGTCTCTAAAAATGCATTTGTGGCCGCATAAGTTTGTCTTCTGAAGCGACAAGATTATCGTGTTACGTCATTCACATAATGACGTAACCTCATACATAATGACGTATCTACTAGACGTGAACGAGAAAAAATACACGTACCTGCTTTTCACGTCTAGTAGCGACATAGTTGACGGGATAAAATTCTATATGAGATATATAAGTAGTTGTGGGACGTCGTAATTCGTAACAAATATATTAGAAAAGAAATGCAGTTATTTTTTTATTTTAAAGTAATACATTTCAGTAAATTGCTAACAATGCAGTAATCATGGATGTTACTATCTACCAGTCTTTTTAGATATATTTCAACACTGATTTCACATAGTAAGTACAGGCTGTGTGAGCTTGTTGTAATGAGCTACATGTATATACATGTAATAGTATATTGGTCATAATTTAGATCACTCTTATGATGACATTATATCGATCATCAGGAATCTTCGATCAAGACATTTTGTCATAATCAACTAGCTAATACATGTTGTTATTGAGGATCATGCGAACATACAGATACGCCATTGAATTAAGTTATTTAAAACTAGTGATGATGGCTGAAAAGGTATATGATAAACTATACAATTGATAAACAATGTTTTGAACATTTTGACAAATCTAAATCAGAAATAAATACACCAACTAACACAACTTAATGATGAACATCAAATTTGTATTTACTCAATTGAAAACATATACATGTATATTGATGCTGATTAAAAACAAAATGATAAATGTGAATGAAACTGGCCAAAATGACTTTTCCCAATAATGTTTTCGAATTTTCATCAAATACAAAAAAAAACAACATATTTTTTATACTTTTACTCTTCCAATAACATGGTAGTCTTCCAAATAATGAGAAATATAGTTATTCCTATGGATGATAAATGATAGGTCATCACAATATATATACATGTGTATATAATGCAATACATGTATTACAAATATGTATTTTTTAGATTACGTACATGTGTATGACTTTATGTCGCGTAAGTTGTCAGATAAAGATACATGAACTTTCAAGGTATATGAATGTATCTGTCGATAGTATTACCCATGTGCTATTGTGATCTCATCAACATTTATATATGACATATTTGTATTTCAAAGGCAAAACACCCGTGTAAAATGCAATTAATGAAACTAGTTAAGGCCACTATTTGACAAATATACAAATTCTATATTTTTCCTTGCTTCAACATATGTACGAGGGAAGATTTCTGATCAAGTGAAAATGTTTGTGTAGAACATTAGCAAGTTAGCATGTGACGCATATTGGCGGGGGGGGGGTGGGGGGGGGAGGGGTGGGGAGGGGGGAATAACCCCCACCCCCCTCCCTCAGGATGAAATAATGTTTGTTGGTGTAGAACAGATAGCATTTGGCATGTATTGAGGGAGGGGGGGGGGATTTTCCTAGGAAATATCGCCCAACCATCTACTATATACCATAGAAATTTGGCATGTATTGAGGGAGGGGGGGGGGGGAGATTTTCCTAGGAAATATTCCACCCCCCCCCCCCCCCCTCCCCCCAACCATCTACACCAACATACATTATTTTGTTTCATCAGAAATACTCTCAAATCATGCGCTATTCTTGTCTACAAAGAGACGTCCACATCCACTATGCATATGGCAGATGGAGGCGGGGTGGGGGGGGGGGGTGGGGGGGGGGGGGGGGGACGAATATTTCCTAGGAAAATCTCCCCCCCCCCTCTCTCCCTAAATACATGCCAAATGCTATCTGTTCTACACCAACATACATTTCATGTCATCCGAAATACTTCCGCAATCACCTGCTATTCTTCTCTACAAAGAGACAATCACATCCACTTTGCATATGGTAGATTGTGGGGCGGGGGGGGGGATATTATAGGAATGCTGTCATTATTTTGTTTCATCAGAAATACTCCCCCAATCGTGGGCTATTCTTGTCTACAAAGAGACGTCCACTATGCATATGGTAGATGGTGGCGTGGGGGAATATTTCCTAGGAAAAGCCCACCCACCCCACCCACCCCCCCACCCCCACCAATACATGCCACATGCTATCTCTTCACCAACTTTCATTTCATTTCATCAGAAATACTCCCCCAATCACCTGCTATTCTTCTCTTCTCTACAAAGAGACATTCACATCCACTTTGCATATGGTAGATTGGTGGTGGTGGGGGGGGGGGGGGTGGGGGGAGGGGGATATTTCCTAGGAAATTCTACCCCCCCCCCCTCCCACCAATTGATGCCACATGCTGTCGGATCTACACAACATACATTATTTTGTTTCATCAGAAATACTCCCCAATCATGCGCTATTCTTGTCTACAAAGAGACGCCCACAACCCACTATGCATATGGCAGATGGTGGCGGGGGGTGGGGGGTATTTCCTAGGAAAATATCTCTCCCTCCCTAAATACATACCAAATGCTATCTGTTCTACATCAACATACATTTCATTTCATCAGAAATACTCCCGCAATCACCTGCTATTCTTCTCTACAAAGAGACAATCACATCCACTTTGCATATGGTAGATTGTGGGGGGGGGGGGGGGGGTGTGGATGGGGGATATTTCCTAGGACAATCTTGTTTTGTTTCATCAGAAATACTCCCCCAATCAATCTGGGCTATTCTTGTCTACAAAGAGATGTCCACTATGCATATGGTAGATGGTGGCGTGGAGGAATATTTCCTAGGAAAAGCAGCCCCCCCACCCCCACCACCAATCATGCCACATGCTATCTCTTCACCAACTTTCATTTCATCATCATAAATACTCCCCCAATCACCTGCTATTCTTCTCCTTCTCTACAAAGAGACATTCACATCCACTTTGCATATGGTAGATGGTGGGGGGGGGGGATATTTCCTAGGAAATTCTTCCCCCCTCCCACCAATTCATGCCACATGCTGTCGGATCTACACCAACATACATTATTTTGTTTCATCAGAAATACTCCCCCAATCATGCGCTATTCTTGTCTACAAAGAGACGTCCACACCCACTATGCATATGGCAGATGGTGGCGGGCGGGGGTGGGTATTTCCTAGGAAAATCTCTCCCCCCCCCCTCCCTAAATACATACCAAATCAACATACATTTCATTCATCAGAAATACTCCCGCAATCACCTGCTATTCTTCTCTACAAAGAGACAATCACATCCACTTTGCATATGGTAGATTGTGGGGAGGGGGGGGGGGATATTTCCTAGGAGAATCTCACCCCCCCCCCCCACACACGAATACATGGCACATGCTGTCTGTGTTCTACACCAACATACATTATTTTTGTTTCATCAGAAATACTACCCCCAATCGTGGGCTATTCTTATCTACAAAGAGACGTCCACGTCCACTATGCATATGGTAGATGGGTGGCGTGGGGGTAATATTTCCTAGGAAAAGCCCCACCACCACCCCCCCCCCCCCCCCCCAGCAATACATGCCACATGCTATCTCTTCACCAACTTTCATTTCATTTCATCAGAAATACTCCCCCGATCACCTGCTATTCTACTCCTTCTCTACAAAGAGACATTCACATCCACTTTGCATATGGTAGATGGTGGGGGGGGGGGGGGGGTATTTCCTAGGAAAATCCCCCCCCCCCCCCCTCCCACCAATTCATGCCACATGCTGTCTGTTCTACACCAACATACATTATTTTGTTTCATCAGAAATACTCCCCCAATCATGTGCTATTCTTGTCTACAAAGAGACATCCAATATGCATATGGTAGATGGTGGCGGGGGTGGGGGGATATTTCCTAGGAAAATCTCACCCCCCCCCTCCCTCAATACATGCCAAATGCTATCTGTTCTACACCAACATACATTTCATTTCATCAGAAATACTCCCGCAATCACCTGCTATTCTTCTCTACAAAGAGACAATCACATCCACTTTGCATATGGTAGATGGTGGGGGGGGGGGGATATTTCCTAGGAAAATCTCCCCCCCCACCACCAGTACATGGCACATGCTGTCTGTTCTACACTAACATACATTATTTTGTTTCATCAGAAATACTCCCCCAATCGTTGGCTATTCTTGTCTACAAAGAGACGTCCACGTCCACTATGCATATGGTAGATGGTGGCGTGGGGGAATATTACCTAGGAAAATCCCCCCCCCCCACCAATACATGCCACATGCTATCTCTTCACAAACTTTCATTTCATTTCATCAGAAATACTCCCCCAATCACCTGCTATTCTTCTCCTTCTCTACAAAGAGACATGCACATCCACTTTGCATATGATAGGTGGTGTGGAGGGGGGGATATTTCCTAGGAAAATCTCCTGCCCCCGCCCCTCCCACCAATTCATGCCACATGCTGTCTGTTCTACACCAACATACATTTCATTTCATCAGAAATACTCCCCCAATCACCTGCTATTCTTCTCCTTCTCTACAAAGAGACATGCACATCCACTTTGCATATGATAGGTGGTGTGGGGGGGATATTTCCTAGGAAAATCTCCTGCCCCCGCCCCTCCCACCAATTCATGCCACATGCTGTCTGTTCTAAACACCACATACATATATTTTAGATGGTGGCAGGGGGGAATATTTCCTAGGAAAATCTCCACCCCCCCCCCCCCCCCCACCAATACATGCCACATGCTATCTGTTCTACACCAACATACATTAATTCATTTCATCAGAAATACTCCCCCAATCGTGGGCTGTTCTTGTCTACAAAGAGACGTCCATATCCACTATGCATATGGTAGATGGTGGCGGGAGGAATATTTCCTAGGAAAATCTCCCCCCCCCCCCACCAATACATGCCACATGCTTGCTGTTCTACACAGATATACTGTTTTTATTTTCTAGACCCACCCCCATCATGTGCTATATATTTATACCAATCATATGCAGCTATGGTAGAGATTTAACCTAGAGAACTCTCTACCAGCCAACATACATAATAGTTATGGTACGGTAATGGGGAATTATTGCGTATACCGGTAAATAGAAATCTCTACCGCCCCACCACCACTATATTGTCTATGTATAGACATTATACTAAATTGGATAGCTCTTTTATAGAAAATGCTGCCTCGCCTATTCACATACTTCTCCACAAGCAGACATACATTATGACTATGTTAGTTGGGTATACATGTAGGGCTATTACGCATTTCTGTTACAAAACCGGTGAACATTACAAGTAAATAAATGACCTTGACCTTCAGAATTTGGATGTGGGGGTGTGCGTAATGAAGCATCATCCCATGACAAACATTGATATGAAATATTATCAAAGTCTGGCAAGGGGTTAAAGTGATTTTGTGGAAAAACAATAACTTTAACGTATTTGCCTTACAAAAAAACCGGACGACGCGGACGACGCGGACGACGCGGACGACGACGACGACCGACGACGACGACGACTGGAAAAGCGCCGACTACAGTCGCGCCTCTGCTAAAGCAGGCGCGACAAAAACCGTAGCGTGTTTTCGCGCAACACCGTATTCGTTCGTGTCACCGCGTCTTCCATTTGTTGCAGCATTCGTGGGGTTTGTGCGAAACCAATAATCATCATGTAGACACACATTGTTGCCTACTATGAAAATCGATGAAGGCATTCATAGGTCATTAAGAAATAATAGGAGTCACTACCGTATGTGCCATATATACGCCGCCAGTACGTACGTACATGCATGGACTATCGCTGTATCCACTTCTGCCTATCGGTGAGGAGATAATAGCCATGTCCTGTAAATTGCTGACGGTAAGACGTTGTTTGACCTTGTTTTATAATTATAATACGAGAAAACGAGCAACTGACGGTCAATGATGCTGTAATCAACGCATCTTATGCCAGCTGGCTCTGGAAAAAAACGTGCGACACACCGTATCTATTGTGCATCACCGGTACGAACCGTAGCTTGAATTTAACGCAACACCATATTGTAGCGCAATCCTTTTACCCTCCGTAACTCAGCCCTTGTTGGACTGAATTGGTCGGCTGATGGTCCCCTTTTTGTCAGGACTGAACTGTTTCGCTGCCACCAGACCTTTTGGTCAATTAGAAACCGAGTGACGTAAGTTGCTGATTTCTTCACCTCAATGTGATAATAATTGTCTGTCGCAACGTCAGATGAAAGAATGTTACAATTCTTTGTAGTACCAATTGGAAACTCAAATTGTAGAGAAGGCGTTCGTTCAGGAGTACATATTTTTAATGTGGTTAATAAAGTAAATATACAAATCCAAGTCACGCATGAAGTAGTTCAGAAACACAAGCTCCTACTTCCACATTCCCCTCCGTCAGAGAGTTGGCTCGACGGCCTTCCCTGACAAACAACCCAGTAAAAATAAGTAACAGTTGCAATTTGCTTAAAAGTTAATAATTCCGTCCTTGAATTTAGATCACAGTAATTCCGAAACTAAAGTAGGTTATTTAATTTATCCAAAGGAGCCAAAACAAAATGCTCTTTAAAACCCAAAACTGGCACTCTCCCCTGGATCAGGAAATCTCAGCTTTTATACATCTCGGTGATTCAGGTACCTTTAATGGTGACCTTGAGTAAGGTCTACCTTTAAGTGGTTACCTTTTATTTAAGGTTAACCTTTAATTGAATTAAAGGTTATGATGAATCAGGCAAGAAAGTGTCTTGTCAAATATTCCCTCCCAAGATAATCATGATAATAGATGATACTGCACTACATGTGTGTCTACAACAATATTCATATGAGCATGGCAATTTAGACTTATAGTACGCAAGACACGTCACAAGAGATTGACTGTCTACATAATATAATAGTGTCCTTCTACATCTTTTTGTACTGCCACTGGCTAGAAACAGTCAGTCAGTTCATGCCTTAATGAGATAAGCATTAACACTATAATGTTTTCATATTTATAAGTGAGACCCATGCTCAATTGAACAATGTTGTAGTAAAATACAAGAAATATGGTGTACGATTGTCATTTTAACCCCTTTCATACAGAGAACATACCCTTCTACCAGCCCATAACTGTATGTTATTCTCGTCTCCCCACGGGAATACTAAATCTTAGGTGACCACACTTGAATCTTCTCATAGAGCCGGTTAAATGTGTGATCATAGCCCATTGACATATTGCATATTTGTTAGTGGAGAAACAAGACGAACACACAGTTTTACCACGAAGTATTCACGGTCTCAATCGTCTCATAGAGACGGGTCAAATGAGTGGTCGTTAGAGAGAGACGGGTCAAATGAGTGGTCGTTAGATATACATATTACGCCACACAGCTAGGAGCTACTATGTCTGGTAACTGCTCATTTACCAACAAGACTGGGCAATGTTTATTTATCAACTTTGCTTTTCTCAAATCATATCAACTGGAGGAGTACTGTTGCTAAATATAGATGACCTACAAAAAGGTCTACCTTACGCTTGGCAGTGAGCCAGCCTACGTCTGCACAAGGTTCCACAGTGATGTAGTGGGTATTGTGATAAGGCTCCTAATTGGTTTGACCCAGCTTAAGGTCTACCTTTAGCTTGGCAGTGTGCCAAGATTAAGGTCACTATGAAAAGGTCAATATGGTTCATATGCAGTTGTAATAGCTTCCCCATGCATCTGAGTGAATAGAGGCTTTACAGCCCATCACACCATAACTGTTAATTGACCAGTGGTTAACTTAGGGTAACAATATATTTCCTATTGCAGCAAATAATTAATTAAGACGTGTATATAACTGGGAAAAGTTTGCCACACTATCCCCCCCTCAGGTTGACACCTCCTGGTGGCATTATTCCTTGATTCTTGTGGCACCATAATTTAAAATGGTAAACACAATGTTCCTTGGTATTTGCTACTTATATTATAGCAGTTCAAGTATGTAAATGAACAAACAAATACAAGTTAGTATATTCACTTAATGCACACAAACTTCTGCATAGTCCCCTTGCCAGAACCCCAATCCGCAACAAGTATGTATACTGTTTCATGACATGTTCATACACACATACAACTTGAGATGTAAACTAATTAATAATAATGTTCCCAAATATTGTACATGTATATATATATTACTAAGTTTCTACTACAATGGCCTGGGTACATCGTTCAGTGTATAAGAATTAGATGATGCTTGACTGATTTGCACCCTGACTAATTAAGTATACACTGACTTCAATACACCAGTGATTTCGTGTACATTAGCAAAACAACATTAGCTGAACATTACTTAGACAGCTGCCTCTATAAGTACTGATAAGATCAACATGATATTTACAGATGCTTAACAGTATTCCTACTAGTGTTAGTATTCTTTAACTCCATATGACATTTTTAGTTGCATATGAAAGACAATCCATCAATCAATTCAATTAATCTGCATACCAATCAGACAATGTCTGAATGACTGGCAACTGAATGAACGAACGAACTAGCGAACACTAGCGAACACTAGCGAACGAACGAAATGCACGAAACAAAGATATGATTGACTCTGTTAGAACCTAATATTTGACAGCTAAAATAATTTACTGCATGAGTGCACCCAATGCTGTTGATGTTTGAAGGTATGTTCATCTAATCTGTTTTTCTAATGTAAGTCAGCGGAGGTAAACCATACAAGACTGCACACATGTGCACCCCAATTAGGCATGCAATAGCTGTACCATTCTATACATGTACATCATTCACAGGATAACCTGATAAAGGTATGCAAAGTACGGCATGGGTTGATCCATAAATGATAGTATGATCCTACAAACACACAGTATGTCAATACCAAGTACTAATTTGTCCCCTGGGTAACCAGGAAGTGCCCAAAATAACATATCACAAGGAGTTCCAAACCAGCATAGACATACCAATGTGTCTGAAGGAACACACCAGATTATTACTTAGTCGACTGGCTATTAATTCGGTAAATGTATATTCAATCTGGCCCCAAACAATTTGTAATTGACAGACAGGAAATTCACCCCTCACAAACTAGTGTTGTATAAATTCACTTGTTGATACCTTCAAGTAAATTAATTTCAACACTAGGTTCAATTAAAAGGTAATTTGTGCATCAGCGTGCTGTCAGCATTTCATTAGACAGTTGGAGCATCATCAGGTGTAGTGGCCATTTGAGTATTGACCCATACATCCAGAAAATGACTGGCTCAGTTTAAACAGAGAGAAATGCTTCTTAAAACAATACAGTAACCACTGCAGATCTGGATGAGGCGGCTTATTGTGAGCCGGCTCATCTGGAACTACAATTGTCGATTATTATGTTGTACGTTTCGGGGCTAACGGCGGGTTGAAGGCGTTAATTTTCATGAAGACAGTGCAGATCCTGCACAAATTATAACCCTCATTAAGTACTAGTAGAATAACGTCATTCACGAAGGGGAAAACTTACAGTTTTGCCATTTGTATCTTAAGTAATCTGCTCCCACATGTCATTAAATTATGTAATCCAGTTAGTGATAGCACTATTTGAGTCACAATCCACTTGTTGCCGACATTGATCATCATGGCGACATCACGACGGTCAGGGAAAAGTTCCCTATACCAGTTATATATTATGTCGTAGAATATCACGACAGGTAAGAATAAGTTCCAGGTAATGAGATAAACTGGTGTCGTGGAACATCACGACGGGTGAGAATAAGTTCCAGGTAATGTGATAAACTGGTGTCGTGGAACATCACGACAGGTGAGAATAAGTTCCAGGTAAGTGGTAAACCGGTGTCGTAGAACATCACGACAGGTGAGAAATAAGTTCCAGTAATGTGGTAAACTGGTGTCGTAGAACATCACGACAGGTGAGAATAAGTTCCAGGTAATGTGGTAAACTGGTGTCGTGGAACATCATCACTAGACCAGCTGATGGCTCAACTTTATGACGATGACGTAGATGGCACTGCCGGATCTTGTTCTAAAGAATAAACCACTGCACGACAAACTTCCAGTAGACTTCTTTTGTGACTCTTTGCCTGGTTGATTGTAAGACTGAGAATAGTTGGAACTGGTACGAGGCATTGTCTTCTAACAATTTCAAGGATTTGGTCCGTAGATTTCCGAACTGCGGACTCTATTTTAGATTCAAAGTATTAATCTGCTCTTTTAATGCCACCACTTCCATTTCCAATCAATGTTAATTTTGGAGTCTGGGTGGGTCCCCCAAGGGCTGTTGCAGTGTAGAGATCTGCTTCTCGCTGTCGTTTCTTCGAGGATGTGGGTGGAGGTGGAAGTTCCAAATCTCGCCCACTAATGGTGCATGCCGTTGTGGTACCCTTACGATAGCGACAGGTGAATTAAACTAATAGGGTCACTGTAATTTATCGTGTTGTCCGAATTACCATTCAGTGGAAAATAAGTCCCGGTATTTAGTTGGTTATTCATAATTAAGAGCGTGGAACTAATTACACCACTATTGGTCCGAATGTCCTGGTTTTCCAGAAAGGTAATGTCTTCTTTTTGAGAAATTTACTTTATGCTCCCCGTATTTATTATTCTGGAGAAGATAGGTGCGCCGTCTCTCCTTTATAGCAGCTGATTGGTGTTCTGCTGGTGTCGAAGTTCCATCATAATGCATTTTTTATTACATGTTCAATTAATTTTAACTCTGTTTCAAATTTAGAGTTACAAATTAAGCATAAGTTCACGCCAAAATAGAATGGCAAATACTAGTATTTAAATGCCTGCGCAGTTTTTTGCTTGGTTCTAAACCGCTTGTACAGTTACGACATTGTTTAAGAACCATAAATGAATTGACACCATTCAAGAGAAATGGCTGTAAAATATATGTGATGTCCCGATTAACACTAACAAAACTATTATTGTATCATTCCTACAGTGACCGTGTAATTGAAGACGTCAATTCCATTCCTCGTTTGAACTTGGTAGGTTTAATCTCCATTGTATGATTAATTCCGCACACGTTAAATACATTTAAAATCCCTTACAATTGCGCAAGTAGATTCCAGTGAGTAATTAAATCCATTTCAGTTGCACAAGTTGATTCCAGTAAATAAATAATAGTTAACTAGGAAATATATATTAACTATGAATGTTCTAGTCCTAAGAAAATATAATGACTACCACTAATATTTTCACTGTATATATACCCGAGTCACCCTCAGGGTGGCTCCCTCACCCTCCAAACACCCATGCTGGTGTGTCCAGAATCTTAGGGAATATCCATTGTCTTAAAATGACACATTGTTCTCCTGACCTCTCCAGGAAGTTTATCCAGATTGTCCCAAGAGAAATACCTGCAACACCATTACGCTGATAATATACACATTTATTTGACAATTAGCACCACTAGAGTTCAGTAGACATCAGCACATGACCTTAAATTCCCATTCATTATAGACCTTAAATTTAAGGTAACGGTGATAACTAATTTCTTCCGCCATACATCTAAATTCTCTTCATCAACTCCCATTAATTCCTGCTGTGTGCCATGGTCACTGGCAGTTTTGATTCGGGTATACAAATATTTTGCCATGCCATTCACTCATCTAAAAATGTGGCAAACATTGTTTTGCTTCCTCTCCTGCATGAAGACAACAACGCTATACAAATTTAAACCGGTCAGGTTGGCGACATTTCCTCTTGGGTTGGGTTTTTGAGTTGGTCGACAGTGCCATTTTCTCAGATTCTTCCTTGGGCTGGTTTCTGCACATTTTTCCTTCGGTGCCCTTCCCTCCTTGGGCTCCCTTTATCATGGGATGGAGAAACTGCAGCAATACCATTTCCTTGGGCTTTCTTCTGTACAGCTGGCACCCAGTCTGGCACAATATCTGAGCAGTATGGTTTTATCCTGTCATGGTGCATAATTCTGTTTCTTGACTGGTATTGTCCAGATAGCTGGTACAGCAGGTCACTCAATTTCTGAGTTACCACAAATGGACCCTTCCAGGGATTTGACCGCAGTTTAGGGCTAAGCCCAATCTTCTTGGTACTGTCCAAACAGTAAACCAGATCACCAACCATTGTAACATGTGAGCTAATCTGGTGTCATGGTCACGTTTTTGATGTTGGGCTGCTTCCTTCAAATGGGAGCGTACAAGATGTTGTATCTTCACCATCCGGTCCCACATGTCACAAACATAGGCTGTTGTAGACACTGGCTCACAGGAATTCCCCGGAAAGCCAAACTTGAGGGTTATGGGCTGATGGACTTCCCGGCCCAGCATAAGCATGTTTGGACTGAACCCAGTACTTTCGTGGACGCATGAACGATAAGCCGAGGTTAGTAATGGCAGATGTTTGTCCCAATCTCTCTGATTCTCACTTACATATGCTGAAATCATTGCCAGCAGTGTCTGATGATATCGCTCCACCATTCCATTTCCAGCAGGGTGATATGGAGTTGTCAGGGTTTTGTTTACACCCAGAATTCTGCAAACTTCTGTGAACAGTTTAGAAGTGTAGTTACTTCCCCTGTCGCTATGCAAATCCAACATCAAGCCCAGTCGTGAGGTAAATTCATACACAATTTTGTCTGCAACGGTTTCCGCCAGTTGATTAGGCAATGCATAAGTCTTTACCCACTTTGTGAACTGATCCATGACCACCAATATGTATTTATTGTTCCGTTCCGAAACTGGGTAGGGTCCAGAAATGTCTGTTGCCACTCTATCCATGGGCGCTCCAACAACATAAGTTGCCAATGGGGCCTTGGCTTTCTTATTTGGTCGTTTCCTCGCACCACATACAGAACATTTCCTTATCCATATTCGAACCGAGTCTTTCATTTGGTACCAGTAGAAGTTGAGTTTCAGCTTACTTACTACTTTCTTGACCCCAAGATGTCCAGAGAACTTGGAATTGTGTGCGGCATCTAGTATTTCCTTCTGTAGGGTCATGGGTACAATAAGCTGCATAAACCTCTCTCCTTTAAATTTTTGGGTACCAATATTTATAAAGCACCCCGTCTATAAGTGCTAGCTGTGGCCACAAGAGCCACAGGTGTCTCGTAACAGAACTGTATGCTGCCACATCATTCCTCCCTGGTCGCTCTGAACCAGTTTCTTTCCAACCAAGCACAATGTCAATGTCTGGGTCAGCCCTCTGTAGTCTTGCTAGATCTGTCTCTGAGTAACCGCTCATATATGAGGGCACTTTAAACCTCAGAGTAGCATCAGAAGATGTATGAGGGGATCCAACATCAGCGGCATCATGGCAGCTAGAAGATTCCCCGGTGACATCAGCTGCTTTAGACGTCCCAGGTTTAGCCGCGTGCTCACTCACTCGGATGTGTGGATATACAGCGCTGACAGATAGTTACTTGCACCCATCAAACGCGTCCGCATAGAAGCTACAATGCTCAATGCCATCATTATAGCGAAATACGGTAGAAAGTTTAACAAAGTAAACACAAACTTTGGAGCAACTGTCCTTGTGATCTCTGTAGCGGCTTTTGTACCCGGGGCAAGTCTATTTTATCCTCAATGGCACTACATTGTCCATATGCATGAATGATGACCACTGCTCGTGCTTCTTTTGGCAATCTATGCAGCCGAAGCATGGCAACTCGGATAGGATAGTTTGTCCATCAAAACAATCACAAGCAGCTGGGTCACATACTAGCCGCGAAAGTGCATCCGCATTGCCGTGTTTCTTGCCCTTACGATGCAGTATTGTGAAGTCGTATTGTGACAAAATTTCCAACCATCTTGCCATCTGATTTTCTGGTTCTTTGAAGGACATTACCCATCTGAGAGCACTATGGTCAATCCTTATTAGAAATGTTCTTCCCAGTAAGTACTGTTTAAAATGCTGTATAAATGTCACCATTGCTAACATCTCCAATCGTGTTACACAATACTTGCGTTGTGTCTTAGTAATGGACTTACTAGCGTATGCCACTGGCCTCTCCTCTTCTCTTCCTGTCCGCTCACACCACTGCATTTGTGATAAAACTCCACCCACTCCCCGATCAGAATGCATCAGTGTCTAAAATAAACAGACCGCGTCTTATGTAACGCCATTACATCTTCCCCGGTGAGTACAGTCTTCAGATCTAGAAAATGATTGTTCACACATCATGTTCCAAATGAATGCTTGTCCGGCCTCTAACAAGCGATTCATAGGGGATGCTCTAACGGAGAAGTTTTTGATATAGCGCCTATAATAGGAACAAAATCCCAAGAATTAACGTACTTGCGTAACAGTTTGTGGCCTTTTCCAGTTTTGAATGGCTTCCACTTTCTCCACACTGGGCTTGATTCCATGTTTTGTCACGGTATGTCCGAGAAATGATACCTCAGGTCGGAATAAATTACACTTAGTGGGTTTCAGTTTACATCCAGCAGAGCTTAGTCGTCTGAACACTTCTTCCAACCTCTCCATATGATAACAAAAGTGTCTGAGAATACAATTATGTCATCCAGATTAAATTAGCAATATTTTCCACTGTAAACCTCTAAACACCAACTCCATGCACCGTTATTGAAACGTACTTGGAGCATTGCAGAGCCCCATAGCCATTTTGTTGTATTCGTAAAGACCACTCCTTGTCACAAAAGCAGTCTTTGGTTTGTCCTCTTCACGCACTCGCAGCTGCCAGTACCCACTCTGCAGATCCAAGGTGGACAGGAATTTGGCATTACCGAGATTGTCCAAACACCAATTCGAGGTAATGGGTATGCGACCTTGAGAGTGACCTCATTCAGTTTCCTGTAGTCCACACAGGGTCGTATTGTTCCATCTTTCTTTAACACGTATACCATTGGGGACGCCCAAGGCGATGACGACTCGCGAATCACCCCGGCTTCTAACTGTTCTTGTATGATCTCTTCTTCTTTACACAAAAAAAACAAAAACGCCCTTGGTGGTCGTCTTGGGGATTGTTTTAATAGGTCTCGCATCATTCGTATCAATTTTATGTTCCGCAATCGATATCTGTCCCAAATCAGAACTGGATTTAGCAAACAAACCTTCGTTTTTACTCAACAGTTTGAACAGCTTTTGTTGTTCATCTTCGACAATGTCTTTGCAGATCGATCAAATAAATCTTGAATATGACAAGGCAAGTGGTCTCGGCTACATACCCGATTCATTTTAAGAGTTGGTCCTGTATAGTTCGTCTTCTGATTCTCAGAATCCTCGAATGGTACACTTCCTGCAACTTCATGAATCACTCCCAATGCAGCTCCTTTCTTGAGTCGAATTTCTTCCATTGAAAGGTTCAATATTCTGACTGGTAGGCCATCTTTGTTGTAAGTAGTGTCAACTAATTTATTCGCAATTAAAATGTCACCATCATTATGCTGTCGGTCTTCTAAAATAATACCGACATCACTTGAGAAACAGTCACTGGTAAATTGTCCTTTTACTACCATTTCACTGTTGGCAGGTACTCGTACATTGTCCTTGCAGTATACCCTAGCACACAGTGGCATTTTTTTCAATGATACATGGATACCGCTTCCCATTCAATTTAAATCCGGATTTGGTACCAAGTAAATAATTATGTTCCAAAAGAAAGTCCAAACCAATTAACCCATCTTCTTGTATATCTACCACATACATTTCCCATGTAAATTCGGTGTTTCGTGCCCAAAATGTTATGTGGGTTGTTCCCTCAATTGTCAGCTGTCCTCTATCAGCAACTTCTAATCTAATAGACGGATCTGGTTTATGAAGGGAAATGCTTGTCAAAGACCCATTTTATTAAACACATTTGATGACACTATAGTCACTGCACTTCCAGTGTCTACTACAAAATTTTACAGTCTAAAGTTTCTATATTTAAAGGCAGAAAACATTGTTACTCCAGCTTTCACCATTTCACAAGACAGTTTGGTTGTGGGGACCGAGCCCAGGCCGACAGGCTCAGTCTGATTTTAGTTTCCCCTTTGCTTACTTGCATTCACCCCTGTGGGACACTCATTCGCGTAATGTCCCAACCTGTGGCATCGATAACACTCAACTGTTGCCTTGCTGTATGCTCCATTAGCCTTGTTTCCTTGTCCTTGAAACAAATATTGACCAGGCTGTTTGACTCCATTGTGGTGACATTAGCTTCCCCCCACTGCTTCAATTTCTCGCTAACTATCTTCTCAACTTCAGCCAATGTCACCCGGCTCTGATCTTTCTGTGATGGTTTCACTGGCTTGGATGACTCCCGCTGTATTTATTGGCTCTTCAAATTTAACCATACGGACTTTTTGACCTCTTCCAACGTCCTCCCTCAGGCTGTTATAGACTCTACCATTTCCTTTGCATCATCAATGGTCTGTGGATCTTTCATTCCTACCGCAACTGCCAATTGTTGATCACTCATACCTTTCAGGAAATGTCTGACACTGATTGTCTCCCTCGTCCTCTCATCAGCTGTAGGGTAACCTTTGATTACTAGACGCTTAATATCGGCTGCATATTCAAGCAACTTTTCCCTTGGTGTTAACTTACGCATCTCCAATTCGTTTAGATAGGATGCACTGGTTCTCCTCTCTTTAAACCTTGATTCCAGTGCATGTTTAAGTGCGTCATACGACTGCGTTGTTACCTGTGATAGCTGGTTAAATACATATTCTGCAGCATCCCCACGTAGGCTGCTCGTGAGTCCTAAACAATTTGTCATGTTCTCCCATCTGCATGTCAAAGCTTGGAGTGAACGCTTGGATAAAGCTATCCCAAGACATTTCCCATACAAATATCAGTTGCCTTGGCAATGGAATATCATACTCTCGTTGCCTCACATCTTCAAATAATGGCATACATGATGCAGGGGAGGCGGCGGTGGCTACCTCAGGCCGATGTCTCTGGTTGCTTGGCTGTTCTGGATTCTGTGCAGTTACATGTGCTGGTGCTACGTTTACCGGTGCCTCGGCATATGGCGGAATGTTTTCGTTTCTGGCCGGCAGTTAATTTTGAAGAGCATAGCGAACTCTGCGGTCCATTCTCCACTGCTATGGATGAGTATCACCAGATCGACGTTCCTTTTCCTGCATTTCCCTGATGATTTCATCTTTCTCCTTACACATGTCGGCCATCCGGTCCTGATAAATTCTGACTATATCCCCTTGGCGCTGCTCCTGATCCTCACTCTGCCGATTTATTTAATTCATCTCTTAGCCGGTCACAACAACTATCTGACTGAATACGCTGTTCTGCCATCTGTTCATCAGCCATCCTCAGCTGTTGTTTTTTAATTCTTCCATTTCCTGTTCCATCTTCCTTCGATCATCATCCTCTGCTAGGTTCCTTTTCTTTGTCTGTAGTGCGCTTTGGACCCATAGCTAATCTATTAACACACTATTGGTAAAATGTTCTTTATTCCAGCTTATACACATCAGGTGGGGAATTATTGCTTGGTGTTGTTAAAATGTTTCTTCAGTTTGGCATTTTCTAATTCCACTTCCTGTATTATTCTATCTTTTTCATTGATTATTTGATGATTCTGTTTTTTGTAAGATTCAATAGTTTTTGCATAATGCTTCTCTTCCCTGTATAAATGTTCAAGTAGGTTTGTTTTTTCTAACTGATTTGTTTTAGTGTCACCTCAATATCGTCTAATGCCTCCTGATCATCACTAGACATAATGTTATATTTACACAAAGTCGTTTGCTCAGAATCACTACTTTCCTTGTCACCTTCTGGTTGCTCCTCTTGTCTCAGTTTTTGCCGCAAGTGTAATAGTTCAACCTGAAGGGCGTGTATTTCCTTATTTTTCGATGTTCTCAGCATGTATATCATGTCCTGATATGATTTAATTACACTATTATGACGATCCTCTTGGTCTCTTAGTTTAATTGACACAGTTTCCTGTTCCCGTTCAGTTTGGTCAAGTCTAATTTCAAGTTCTTGAAAATTAACCTCTAGACTTCTCATTTGCTGCATAGATAATTGCCAAAGGTGATCTAAAGAAGCTTCTGTATTTGTTGAAGCATCAAGTCTGCTCTCATTATGCCTTCTCTGCTGTCGTTGGCGACCTATGCTAACCCCCATCAGGTAAACAATTCATTTAGCATTAATATTTCGGATTTGTGTACAAGTTTGTATCCCACCGCTGCCACCAATTGTAGCGCAATCCTTTTACCCTCCGTAACTCAGCCCTTGTTGGACTGAATTGGTCGGCTGATGGTCCCTTTTTGTCAGGACTGAACTGTTTCGCTGCCACCAGACCTTTTGGTCAATTAGAAACCGAGTGACGTAAGTTGCTGATTTCTTCACCTCAATGTGATAATAATTGTTTGTCGCAACGTCAGATGAAAGAATGTTACAATTCTTTGTAGTACCAATTGGAAACTCAAATTGTAGAGAAGGCGTTCGTTCAGGAGTACATATTTTTAATGTGGTTAATAAAGTAAATATACAAATCCAAGTCACGCATGAAGTAGTTCAGAAACACAAGCTCCTACTTCCACATTCCCCTCCATCAGAGAGTTGGTTCGACGGCCTTCCCTGACAAACAACCCAGTAAAAATAAGTAACAGTTGCAATTTGCTTAAAAGTTAATAATTCCGTCCTTGAATTTAGATCACAGTAATTCCGAAACTAAAGTAGGTTATTTAATTTATCCAAAGGAGCCAAAACAGAATGCTCTTTAAAACCCAAAACTGGCACCCCCCTTGGATCAGGAAATCTCAGCTTTTATACATCTCGGTGATTCAGGTACCTTTAATGGTGACCTTGATTAAGGTCTACCTTTAAGTGGTTACCTCTTATTTTAAGGTTAACCTTTAATTGAATTAAAGGTTATGGTGAATCAGGCAAGAAAGTGTCTTGTCAAATATTCCCTCCCAAGATAATCATGATAATAGATGATACTGCACTACATGTGTGTCTACAACAATATTCATATGAGCATGGCAATTTAGACTCATAGTACGCAAGACACGTCACAAGAGATTGACTGTCTACATAATATAATAGTGTCCTTCTACATCTTTTTGTACTGCCACTGGCTAGAAAACAGTCAGTCAGTTCATGCCTTAATGAGATAAGCATTAACACTATAATGTTTTCATATTTATCAGTGAGACCCATGCTCAATTGAACAATGTTGTAGTAAAATACAAGAAATATGGTGTACGATTGTCATTTTGCCCCCTTTCATACAGAGAACATAACTTCTACCAGCCCAGTAACTGTATGATTTATTCTCGTCTACCCCGGGACGGGAATACCAAATCTTAGGTGACCCACACTTGATCTTCTCACAGAGAGCCGTGTTAAATGTGTGATCATAGCCCATTGACATATTGCATATTTGTTAGTGGAGAAACAAGATGAACACACAGTTTACCACGAAGTATTCACGGTCTCAATCGTCTCATAGAGACGGGTCAAATGAGTGGTCGTTAGATATACATATTACGCCACACAGCTAGGAGCTACTATGTCTGGTAACTGCTCATTTACCAACAAGACTGGGCAATGTTTATCAACTTTGCTTTTCTCAAATCATATCAACTGGAGGAGTACTGTTGCTAAATATAGATGACCTACAAAAAGGTCTACCTTACGCTTGGCAGTGAGCCAGCCTACGTCTGCACAAGGTTCCACAGTGATGTAGTGGGTATTGTGATAAGGCTCCTAATTGGTTTGACCCAGTTTAAGGTCTACCTTTAGCTTGGCAGTGTGCCAAGATTAAGGTCACTATGAAAAGGTCAATAGGGTTCATATGCAGTTGTAATAGCTTCCCCATGCATCTGAGTGAATAGAGGCTTTACAGCCCATCACACCATAACTGTTAATTGACCAGTGGTTAACTTAGGGTAACAATATATTTCCCATTGCAGCAGATAATTAATTAAGACGTGTATATAACTGGGAAAAGTTTGCCACAATATTACAATAACCGACTTGATGTAGAAATACACGGTGTACATTTATCAATGGTAAGTCAGGAAACTAAAGCATTTTCCATATTGAATGCTTGCGAATGATAATAACACATTCAAAGGATCGATGAAAAGAAAACCCGCTTTTAACAAAAAATGAATCAACACTTTTTCATATTACATATATACCTAGGGGTTTGAACACGTTAATAAGCTTGTTCTGTTCAGCTCATAACCCGACTGTTATGTCTGTAACATGGATTTTGTTTATTAATTCGTTCCCACGAAATGACAATTCGTTCCCCTCAATATAACACTTCGTTCCCTCGAATTAACAATTCGTTCCCGCGATGTAACAATTCGTTACCCACGAATTAAACGAATCTCACGAATTGTTATTTCGTGGGAACGAATTGTAAAATTAAATTGAGGGAACGAATTTGTTATTTCGTGGGAACGAATTAATAAAAAAAAAAACAATTGTACGTCCCCCTGCGGGGCTCCGTATGGTTCGAAAACATATATTATTAGCACGCTATCGATCGTATAGCTGATTTGTTTGAAAACTAGCCTAAGATGGCGCCCCGAAGGGGACCCCTAGCGTGGGTCCGACGCCCTAAACAGCCATATTGAGTGCACAAAAATATCGTTAGCGAGCATACACTGGCAGCCATCCCAAAATAGACGACATCATGGTTAGATACGATGTCAAAATAGTTGTATGCACTCGATATAGCAGGCTATAATGTTACACATAAAATTCATTGCCGACTTGGACAGTTTCAGTTGCGCAGAACCAGACACGTCACCAAATTGCCAGCCACTCTCAAAGTGTCGAATAAACGATTCAATGAAAGCTTTCATGCAAATCCAGGTGATTAGAGGAATCGTGTAACAGAGGCAAAACATAAACGTACTACACGGGAAGTCAGGGTTCGTGCTTATAAAACCTTCTTCTTGAGTATGTACTCCATTCTCGTGGTGGAATTCAGTAGTTTGACTGGTCGAGACTGAGCGTTGCAAACGTCATATGACAACTGCATGATATGGAGAAAAAGCCTTGCAACAAGTCACACGTTTCGTTGGATGCAATACTGGCCAGCTATTGGTTCCGATTCAAAATGTCTTAACAATATAATGCAGTTGTAAAAGTGGGACATAATTAATATCAAATGGACCATTTGGCGCGAATAACAGCCGTGTGTAGTGCATTTAGTGCACGGTTAAGTGATTTCCAAGTACTAGTTATACACTGATTGCTATATGGACCGTACTTTCACTGGTATGTATATTATATGGATCAAGCTCTTTGGAAAGGCTGCTGTCACTTTTCACGGTGATCGGTGCACTTAATTAATTCCCCCATGTTACAAGTAATTGAAGTTGCAAATGCATTTCGGTGTTGTATGCCATAAATAGACGCAAACGCCAATATCGTAGTCAAATACGTCAAGAAGGAAATATTGGCTATCGATCAACATAGTCCATATTATCTGGTTGTTCGATCGAGGATTTAACCTTTTTACCCACAAAAATGTACATATATAAGCTTTGAATATTCAATTAATAAAAAGGGCAATGTTTCAAACTCTGAAATTAATGACAAACACTGCAGATCCTGATGAGACGGCTCGCTACGAGCCGGCTCATCTGAATCTACAGCGTTTGCAACTGTCCGCTTTAATGTCTATCGGGTTGAACTAGTTACGCAATTTGTTGATGACCGAATGGCGAACATTGATCAGATTACGTCGATGCGTAGACTGGCTGGATCTACGCTGGTGGCCAAGACAATACGTTCTGTTGACACTTATGTATATACCCCGTTGCTAATACAGTTCTATTTTGATTGTGACATGACATGAGCTTAAGCGGCTGATTTAAACAACACAATAAGCCTGCTTATCTCATAAAACTTGTCGATTGCGGGCGTACAATACGGAATTAACTAAATCCAATTTCCAATAAACAGCACTATGTGAATTGATGCAACCATCGAGTGCACCAAGATTATTAAGAACAGATGCGGATTAATGAATTATTCTCCAAGAACCAACAGAACGCCACGACGCATGATTCATGAAACACGTACTCGTACACACTAAATCTATCGATATTCATGCGCGCGGTAGTAGTACGGTAAATACAATAGTACTGGGGGCCGTTTCACTCTAAACTTTCTACGATTAAAATGTTCGTAAGTGCAAAATTATGATAGTCTGTAAATTTCACATTAACAATGTTTTCTTGTAAATAATTATTGTTGGATTTACATTTATTGAGCATAGGCTGCATATGCAGCCTATGCTCAATAAATGTAAATCCATCAATTTAAAATTTGCAGACGATTCTAAATTTCCGCTTACGAACATTTTTAGTCGTAAGAAGTTTAGTGAAACGGCCCCCCAGATGTTTATCGCCATAGACACTGCTTGCTTATAGAACCTGGTCAGTTGATGTACATGTACTAATCTACCTCACATGCGTGTTAAAGGTACATGCCCACTCAGTAGGCACACTATTTTTTCTTATTACTTAATTTAAATAAGTGTATAATTGTGTCACCATTCCACCAGTTCTAAAAATTATGAGTGCCCGCTATACAGATATAATAATTTAGTAATATTTATTTTACAGATAGTGGTGCGCGGTGGTATCAGGCTATTTTCATATGCAAATGATTCATGCTATTATTTATTTATACTAATTAAATGCGTCACTTGAAAAATAGTACAGAAAATAAATAGTAATGTCCGTTAACATTTTAAGGAAACACGATTATCGCCCCTGATATCAGTGTGTGAATTTATGTCTGATATAAAATGTATAATTAGTCCGGGAGAAGAGAGGGTTAACCCTGCATTGTTGTATTAAGTTGTTTTTACTGTTGATTTTGGTAGCTAAGGGTCTATACTTTCAGAAACTGCTTGATGACATGTTGTCACCCTTGAGCAATTTGAGAAATTCAAGATGGCGTCCAAGATGGCCGCCATTACCTATAAATAACCATAACTCCCTAACTATTCACCCTAGGAAGGTGATTTTTATCTCTATACCTAGGGTTTAGGGGTCAAGCTATCCATTATAACTAAGTATTAATATCGTACATAATGGTAATTTCCAAGATGGCTGCCAAGATGGCCGCCGTAACACTAAAACTGGCATATTTCCTCAACTCCATTACTCCAAATTAGTTGTGAAGGTGTCTATCACTGGTATTTTGGAGACACATCTACCTGTATCAGATCAAAGTTCATATACTGATGATGTCATCTAGAAATCCAAGATGGCTGCCAGTTTACAAGCACTGGTATATCTTCTATGCTATTCAATCTTCGGAAAAATATGAAAAGGTAAACGACCACAGGTGTTATAGTATAACAAATGTTCTTTAATTTTAAATCTGAATCTCACACAGACTACCACCAAAAGCATATTATACAATTTATATTTAAGGATGGCACCACTTCACCAAATAATTTTACCACTGTTGTACAATGTGTTGCCCATGTGCATAGCAAAGACATGCAATCAACTATGATGTCGGGTTACAGAAACCCTGATTATAGCAGGTGCATATCATATTGTGCATTTCATGTTTGCAGAGTTGCAACTACAAGCACGTGAACTGCATGGAGTAGTACTGTGGCATCCACATTTCATTAGACGTAGTACCATCTCTGGGGCTAGTTCGACTTCATCAGGGAGGGTGACTGGTTGAAGGGACTTGTTTTGGTCATCATTTACCAAACCATATTGCCGTTGAGTCCAACTCGGGTGGATTCTGCGCTTCCAGTGAATGCCATACCAAAGCCTGATGGTGAGCACTTTTAACATTTTCCTTGAATGCCTCAGTTGTTGGTGGCAAGGTACACAACTTCGGTGTTGATGACGCTTTGCATGTTTTTGACAGCTATACCTTTAACCTTGTCTCTGACATTGTACTACAGTTTGTTTG